>CM046876.1:135666944-136266944 GCA_025667525.1 Glebionis coronaria
AGGGATAATCTTGGTTCGGTCATTTTTGGTGGGACTTACATGTAATCAAGGCCCAAAAGCAACCGGTATAAAGGACTAAGTCCTTTGATGATGCAAAATACCAGGATCGAATATGGAGTCCTCGTTTTCATTGGATAAACAAACCAACGCCACTTCATCATGTGCCAAAAACTCAAAGAGTTTGAAGAAAAGAGATGAGAAGTAGAAGGGTGGGACAAATGGTAAGACAAACTTTTGAGCTACTCGAGGTAGACTCACACCAATCAAATGAAAGTATTTTCCATTTATTGCATCGGTGGAAGACCGAGATTTCCCTTTATAAGCAATTTCGGGATCAAATATCTCGTCCTCGGTGGAGAAAGGGAAGGGAACATAAGGGGCTCCCCCACACTAAATCCACAAAAAGCATCGTCAAAAGGAGAAGACGAGCTTGTAGCACTCAAAACACGAGGTGATGACGGGGTTAGAATTGTAGAAAAATATTTTAAATCCAATTCAAAATCTTTTCCTTTTTCATCTTTTGAAAACTCCTTATGAAAACCCGATTTGATTGTGTGAAAAATATTTGGTGTTTCTAAAATGATGTTAGGCAGACTAAAAATTCTCACATTTAAGTTGCGTTTTGGTGGTGGTAAGGTCTCAAAACGTTTATCAATAAAGAACACCGCCCTATCGGGGTCAACATATTCATCATCTAAAGAATCTTTCATGATTGGGGATGTAGGTTCAACACTCTTAACCTCCATCGGCGGAGGGGATGGAAAATCGTTTTTATCAACAATGCCTAAAAATCTTTTTGAAAATCCTTTGGAAATGTTTTTGATTGAATCAAAATGGTTCAAAGACGTGATAGAATAAACATGAGAAAGCGTAGAGTTTTGAATTGCATTTATGACGACTTGCTCCTCATTTAAAAATAGAGTGATTTTCCTAGCATGAACATCAATAAGCGCTCTCGACGTATCCAAAAATGATCGACCTAAAATTAGAGGAACTTTAGGATCGATGAGAATATCTACAACGATAAACTCCACGGGATAGTAAAACTCTCCGACTTTCACAAAGACTTCTTCGGCTACTCCACAAGCTAGAATCGTAGAATGATCGACCATCTTGACATTCTTGAAGGAGTGAGATTAGGAAGATTGAGCGACTTAAAATCTCAAGAGGCATCAAATTTATACTAGGACCAAGATCGGCCAAGGCGTAGCATTCTTCCATATCTTGGATAGCACACGGAATTAAAAATTTACCGGGATCACCGAATTTTTGAGGTATGCGGCTAAGAAAAACCGATGAACAACTAGACAAATTTTGCAATTTTTCTTTGTTATTCAACATACTTTTGAAGTTTGCGGAAAATCGAGGCATCATGACCAAAGCGTCGGCAAAGCTTATGTTAAAATGCAAGTCACGAAACATTTTCATAAAAAGTTCAAATTGATAATTGTTACGTTCTTGTGCCTTTTCCTTGTTTCGTCTTGATGGGTAAGGTAAGGGTGGTGTGGGTTGCGGCATAGGCAACGGCCTTGGAATCTCAGGTTCCACTATTGGTATTGGTTCAATCGTAGGTGTGGTTTGAGCGGTACTTTGTGGGATTGGGATATGCTCCTTTTCGACCACCACCTCGGGCTCTTTCTCTATTTCCTTATCCGTAGAAGTACTTGGACGAGAAATGGGTTCTTTGAAAGTTTTACCACTACGAGTAGTAATAACCTTCAATTCTCCTTTCGGGTTTACAATGGTATCACTAGAAAGACCACTCGAAGAAGATAGTTTACACATGATAGCTTAGCATCTGCTTTTAACAATTCTTGATTAATCTCATGTTGACCTTGATCCATTTTTTGTTGATTTTGTTGGTGACGTTGAACATTTCCTTCCATTTTATTAGCATGAGTTTTCAATTCATTAGCAAGTTCGTTTTTAAGCTCGTTTTTCAACTCGGATCTTAAGCTAATCATCTCACGTTGCATGTTATCAAACTTAGCATAGTTTTCCTTTGCATAATCCATAAATTCTCCATTAATATTTTTAGTGTGAGCATTTTGAAAACCTTGTGTAGTAGTTTGAAAATCACGGTTTTGGTTTTCATTTTGAAGTTGCCCATTTCAACTTTGGTAATTACCCTTGTTAAAGTTACATGAATTTCCTTGATAACCACCATTTTGATTGTTGTTTCGATAGTTGTTTACATTTTGATTTTGTGGAGCTTGATTCGGGCGGGAACCTTGGCCGTTTTGGTTGTAAGTTCCCGTTGCTACATAAGCACTCGAAGTGTTACCATCCGCGGTAATGCACTCGGAAAAATCATGAGCTCCACCACACGAAATACAACTCTTTCCAACCGCCTTGACCGACGCGGAATTCAAAGCATCTTTTGCTTTCCAATGAGTCATAAGAGTCGAAAACCTATCGAAAAACCGATTTTCCTCATTTGCTTCATCTTGCAAGGCACTCATGTTACGAAACGATGATGACGAACCCATAGTGGAAACACTCGGTGTGTTACGAGGGTTGTAAACCTTAGACCTATTCTTAATGATTTTTAAAGCTTCATCGGTCGTTGCACAAAAAATTACCACCCGCGGCGGCATTTAAATAATCTCGTTCATGATTATTAAGCCCATTGTAAAAAGTGTCAATTTGATGTAATTCGGAAAAATCATGGTGTGGACATTCATGTAACCTTTCTTTAAATCTCTCCCCAGCCATAGAAAATCTCTCATTAGACCTTTGAGTAAATCGTGAAATCTCGTTTTTCAAACTATTGTTTTAGATCGTGGAAAAAATTAATTAACAAACTTAGAAACGAGATCACCCCACGTTGAAATCGAATTTGGGGGTTCTTTCTCGAGCCATATCTTGGCGGGTCCATCTAACGAGTATAGAAATAACATCATCTTAATGGCATCGTGGGGTACATCCTTAAACTTGCTAGTCGCGGTGAGACGATTGAATTGCCTAATGTGATAGTGTGGGTTGTCTTTTTTGTGTCCACGAAACTTGTTGGCTTTAAGCATAGACATTAAACCCGTCTTAATCTCGAAGTTCTCCGCAAGGATGGCGGGAATCACAATGGCCTCTCCAAAACCCTCGGTGGGTGCTTGAAGCAACTCCATCATAGTACGATTAGCCATGGTGGCTTCTTGTTCTACAATAGGTTCCTCACTTGGAGACTCTTCACTAGAAGGTGTTGGTGTGTTTTCCTTTCGATTACGACATTTACGTGCACGTCTTGCTTGATTACGAGTTTGCATAAACATCACGTACAACGTGGGGATGAGCAAAGAAGATTCTTTTTGGTGTTTTTGACTTTTTCAATTTTTTGTGGTTTTTGATTGTTTCTACTTTTTTTGGATTTTGGTGATGTATTACGTAGACAAAAATCTACAAATCACTCCTCAAATCAAATCTCTCGATTAAAGGAGACTCAAGGAATGAAAACGATCACGTGAAGTAAACACCTTCGATGACTTTAGAACGTTGGTGGAACACCAAAAAATTCAAGAGGGTTTAATCAATTGAAACCAAGAAAAGATAGATATACGTAGATAATACTTTGTGTTGTCCCAAATAATATGATAGATTAAGATATGAGATGGAAAAGATATGAGTTTTAGAGAGATAAAGTAGTGAGAGAAAGTAAAGAGAGAGAGATTAACTAGGTGAATATTAGATTAGGAAAAGATTAGTTACAAATGATCATCCCACCCTCCTAACATGCTAGGAGGGTAGTGTATATAGTCCACCCACATGTGGGCTTCAATGGACTATATATTGGGCCGGGCTTGACTTTTGGACTTTAATTAGTTTAAATCCAAGCCCATAAACCACGACTAATAGAACACTTATTACAACATTATAATTAATGTTACAATAGAAACCTATGACCGAACATTCTTGTTTGACTCAATATTTTGAGGCTAACAATCTCCCCCAATGTGAGGTCATTCCTCTTCGATATTTGGAGTCCAATGGAGATTAATGAATTTCGTCATAAATGAGTCTTGAACGTGTAAAAGTAGTTTTGTTCCTTCATGCTGTGATCTTTGAGCCTTTGTCGTTGTCTTTCGACTTAGTCTTTTATCTTGAGATCTTCAAATCATTCTTGACTTGTTTTTGCCATCTTGTGATCTTGTGTCTTTATCTACATGCTCACACTCCTAATTGTTGAATAAGTCTTTGGGCATGAAAATGTAGTTTTGAATCTTTGACTTTGCTGAGTACACCGTGACGCCACCTTCTCGAGACAAAACATAGACACGGACTGAATGGCTTTGACAATCGTCCTAAATCGGTAGCGTTTTACCTCCGGTCGGTGAAGACCGTTATACGATATTAAATACCATACCTGTTATTAGGTAGATTCAATTAAGAATCTCCTTGACAGGGTTTCGCGGATGTACTAGCCGTTCTTTTTACTCGACCGTCTCAAAGCAAGACTGCGAACATAAAGAGTGAATCAATTGGATAAATATCCGCTTGATTAAAGTCGTCAATTCAAATTCCTGGAACAAGTTTGATACATTAAGAATCTTACCATTGTTGCTTTCCAGTTGACACAAGTTTGATTCATAAGAATCTCACATGTCACCTACCGTAGCGCTGTTTGATGTTGACGCTAGAAGGATTTCCATTCGTCACTGTGAATATTAATGAATATCACTCTGAATGTTCTGGCAAGACCATAAAGATATTGCGTAGAAGCCTGGAACGAGTTTGAATCAATTCAGAATCAAACCACTGTTGCTTTTCAGTTTTGCACATGTTCAATTCATAAAGAATCTTGCATATGACCTACCGCAGTGCTGTTTGATGTTAACACTGGAAGGATTTCCACTCATCATTGTGAATACTAAGTAGCATCACTCTGAATGTTCTAGCAATATCACAAGGATATAGCGTAGGACTCTCTTGATCTTCATCCGTGTGTCCTAACGAGATTTGATTGATCTCTTGGCTCTATACTCGATTTGTGCACTTTTAGTGTTCAGAGGCTGGAGCAGATGCCACCTATTCACTATCAACTATTTCGGAGTGAGAAAGTCAACAGAAGTCGTGTTGATCTCCGTGACAATAAAACAAACTTCTTTTGAGAGAAGCCTGAGTAGCTAGGAAAGGGTTATGCTTCACATCACTGGGTCCATGATGAGTTAGTCTTCATAATAAGTTGACCCGATTTGTGCCTAAGTTGTATGGAGGGCTTCTTTCTTTAGACCCTTTATCCTTACATTTCTTTTTCATGCTTCAACCCCTTCAATGCTTACCAAGACATCATTAATAGCACTTTGTTGTGATTGTTCCAGTGCTATCATCAGTACTTAGTCGGCATTCAGCTGTGTTCACATTCTACTCCATCTATCCTAAGGACTTCTAATAATCTATTGGATTGTCCCTGGGAAGATCCCTCCGGTTTTGGTTGGATCATAGGACTTAAACCTAACCACCCTTTTGACACCAATAACATCATGAATTAAAGATGTTTTAGGTATTTGATTGTAACCATGAGTGCTTGAGTCTTTAGATCACATTTTAATCACATTTTCTCCCCCTCTCTAATACATAAAATCGTTTGATATTAGAGATACAAAATTTGATTAAAATATATTTTGAAAAATAGTCTTGAAAAAACTTCGGGAGAATAATGTGTCAAACTTAGCATGAAATTTGGAACGCTCCCCCTCAAAAATTGATCCAATTGAATTGTCATTTCGAGGATATGATCCACATTAAACTTTTGAGGAAAGGAATTGTTGAACACACAATTTTTGAAAGATTTTGAATATCATTGAGAAATTCTTGAAAAAATTGTGTTCAACGCTTTTTGAAAAAAACAAATTTTTTTTTCGAAAAGGTTTTTATAAAGCAGAAACTTGAGTTCATAGACTTTGAATGTCTTGACGTATCCACTCAAGTGTAAGAAGATTTCTCTTCTTTTGCTGAGGGTAAGAGCACGAAATCGTACACTCCCCCATGAATTTAGATTCGGGTTGTAATCTGAAAGTGATTACAAGCCATTGTGTTGAGCTCAAAACGTTGAATGTTTTGTGACAAGCTCAACCCTTGATAGATTGCTCTACCCATTGTTTGGAAATATTGTCCAAAATAGACAATTTCCTGTTGAAAAGATAGAAATGACATGTTTTGAAAAATATTTACAACTTTCATTCGAGCTTTATGTACACACCCGTGTCGTTATTGAGCGACATTTCTAGGCACGTCCATATTATCGATACTGAAAGACATGTCGAGAAGAATATTTTTGGATTTTCAACGATTTTTTAATTTTGTATTTTTCTTTTTCATTAATATTTACAGGTAGATGTTTGATAGATAAATCAAGCAGGCTTCTTTGCCAGAAAGAATTTGATACCGATCATCTCTTGACAATACTTAGCTTGGTTAATAAAGATACCACTTGGGGATTGGTGAACTTGAATTCCTAGAAAGAATTTTAGTTCGCCCATCATAGACATTTCGAATCTGCTGTGCATTACTTTTTCAAACCATTTTGAAAGTTTTTGGTTTGTAGACCCGAAAATAATGTCGTCAACATAAATTTGCACAAGCAAAATGTCATCCCCATATTTATAAGTGAACAAAGTTAAATCAATGGAACCTTTTGAGAAACCTTTGGAGACCAGAAATTTCGAGAGCTCGTCGTACCACGCCCTTGGAGCTTGCTTGAGTCCATAAAGTGCTTTGTGGAGACGATACACCTTGTCAGGATAATGAGGATTGACGAATCCTTCCGGTTGCGTGACATAATCTTCTTCATTCAAAGGACCGTTAAGAAACACCGTCTTTACGTCCATTTGATAAACGATGAATCACTTATATGCAGCATAAGCAAGGAAAATCCTGACCGCTTCCATTCGAGCTACTGGTGCAAATGATTCTTCAAAATCAATACCCTCTTTCTGTCCATACCCTTTAGCCACTAGCCTAGATTTATTATTGATGATCGTATTCTCTTCATCCATCTTGTTTTTCCAGATCCATCGAAGATTTAATGGTGTTACATCGTATGGTCTGTCAACAAGTTCCCAGACTTTTAGTCTTTCAAATTGTTGAAGTTCATCCGTCATCGATTCAATCCAAGCATGATCAGCTAATGCTTCTTTGATGTTTTTCGGTTCAGCTGAACTCACGGCGAGTGCGAACATACAAACATCGGCATCGGTGTTAAGCTGTCGTCTTGTGCAAACGGGCTGTGAAGGGTTTCCAATGACATGAACCAAAGGATGATCTCAGGTACAGTGATGTGTTGAAGGATGTCGTTGATAGAATGTATGCATATTTGACAGATCAACATGGCGAGTAGAAGACTCTCCAGTTTTGTGTACCGGTGTACCGAATGGGTTGATAAATTCGTCTTCGTTAGATAATGCATTGTCTGCTTGATTTGTGTTCTCTGAAGCAATGACAGTAGTTGTGGATGTTGTAGGATCGATTGTTGAAGTGATATTCTGAGGATGTAAATCTGCAGCAACCCGTGTTGAAGTAGATGAAGTTGTATCCGGTTGTTGACGATGATCGGTATCATCATTCTTATCATGAGTGTCAGCGGAAGACTTCGATACAACTTGTTTCTCCCCCGTGAAATATTCATCATACATTGGTCCATATAACATTTCCAACTCTTCAATTGTCGTGTCGACTGTCATATTAGCTCTAGGAACATTTTCTGGAACCAGCATTGAACTTGACGGTTCATTGCTGTGGTTTGGAGTTTCGAGTTCCGTGCGGTTGTGAACGGAAGTCGTTTGACGTTGTGGATCGGGACTTAAACTGTTTTTTTCAAGTGCCATTTCTTGCAATTCATCAAATCAAATGTGAATGGTCTCGACAATCAATTTTGTTCTCTTGTTGTATACTCTATATCCCTTAGACTGTGTTGCATATCCCACAAGAATACATGCATCACCTTTCTCTTTCATTTTATCCAAATTTTCACCATCTCGAATAATGTAGCAAGTACATCCAAAAACATGAAGGTGTTTGAGTGAAGGTTTTCGGTCATGAATTATGTGATATGGTGTCTTTTCGTGTCTTCGGATAATTAAGGAGCGGTTTTGTGTGTAGCATGCGGTTGACACGGCTTCGGCCCAACAATACAGTGGAAGTTTTGAAGTAGATAGTAATGTTCGAGCAGCCTCAACTAAAGTACGGTTTTGTGTTCAATCCCTTCGGCTTCAAAATACTTTCTGAGATTTGAATTCAATAATTTTGTACCTATGTCCGTACGAACCACTTTAACTTGAGCTTGAAGACCACATTGTATCATTTTAAGAAAGCTGATGAGAACTTCGGGTGTTTCATCCTTGGACCTCAAGAAGTGAGTCCATGTGTACCTTGAGTAATCATCGATAATTACCAGAATATATTTCTTTCCATTGATACTCTGAACACGCATGGGACCACACATATCCATATGAAGAAGATATAACCGTCCTTTAGAGCTTGGTGTGGTCTTTGTTTTGAAGCTACTTCGTTTATCTTTACAAAGTTCACAAGAAGAACAAAGATGATCTTTGATGAATTTCAAACTTGGAAGGCCTCTCACAATATCTTTCTTGGAAAGCAAGTTGATGGTATCAAAATTAAGATGAGATAAACGTTGATGCCATAACCATGCCTGAGTCGTTGAAGCTTTAGCCATGAAGCAAATTGGAGTTGATGAAGTTGTGTCTTGAAGTGAAATTGTGTAAAGATCAGTACCCCGTGTACCGGTGAGGAAGTCATTCCCATCATAATCACGAACAAAACATGTCTTCTTTCTGAAAGCAACCTCCAAATCCGAATCACAGAATTGACCAACCGAGAAAAGATTGTGATTGAGCCCTTCGACGTAGTATACCCTTTTAATCGTGATATTCCCCTGAACCAAATCTCCATATCCTAGGATCGGTGCAAATTGATCATTTCCGAATCAGACCGTACCCAGGAACTTCTCCACGAAGTTAATTAGAAGCTTGAGATTCCCCGTCATGTGCTTCGTGCATCCGGAGTCCAGTATAAAGAGAATTATTTGTATCACCTACAGAGAGTTAGAACATGATGGCGCATTTGCTAAATTGGATACCACATTATTTGCGATTATAGAATCATTAGTGTCCTTAGCAACATTTAAAGGCATACTAACACTCGTAGTCACATTTTCTGTCCTAAATTTAGGCATCCATTTATATCCAGGAGGACATTGATTAGCAAACCACCATTTCCAAGACTTACTAGCAGTCTCATATAATTCCTTAATTTTGCTTCTAGGGTTCTTAGTGGTGGAGTCTGATGCATTACTTTTCTTAGTGGGGGTAGCACCAGAATGGTTCACTTTGTGTTTGGATTTTCCAGCACTAATAGGCATCACAGTTTGCTTATTAGTTCTAGTTTCTACGCCTTTGACATTATTCATAGCACACATAGAATTATTAGCATTAGCACACTTGCCACATTTGACACAAACAAATTTCATCATAGCATTTAAATCATTCACATCATTCATGTGGTCATTACATGCGATTACAGACTTTTAATTCTTAAAAACATTTAAATTCCTAGGGTGTGCTTCTACTTCCTTCATCTTCCATTGATTCTTGTGTTTCCAGACCTTATCATTCACTTGAGTGCTCTTAAGCTGAGGCCGGCTAACACTAGTAGTGGAGACTATTCCTGTAGTAGAAGACACACGAATATTTGTGTTTCTAGAAGTCTGAGGCGATTGAATAACTTTGTTTATGGGCTTAGTGGTCATTCTATACATCCCTGGTTTAATCACATTAGTGTGCTTAACGCTTGGTTCTATGGCATTCCTTATGGGTTGATTTTGTGGTAACTTTTCCTTTCCATCTATCTTGGGGGCAAACACAGGTTTTGCAAACGAGGAATTTGATAAAGCAGATGGTTTTCCCAAGATACAGTATCTATTAACTTTAGAAGCATTGGGTTGTCTAACAACAGGTTTCTTAATGCTAGGTTCCATGATTTTCCCACCCATTTTAGCAACGAGGTTCTGCAACTCTGCTATCGCTCTGTCCCTGTCTTATAACTGAGCTTTCAACCCCTTAATTTCCAAATTTTGTTCATTCATTTCTCGAAACGTTTGGGAAAGTTTTTCTTGCAATTTATTATCATGTGGAAAACTACCAACGTCTTTTTGCAAAGCAAGTTCAAGTGAATGACAATGTTTTTGAAGGAAATCAGTTTTGTGTTGAAGTAAATCAAAAGCCTTTTTGTCAACATTTTCTTTACGTTTCGAAAGCTCAATTTCAAGACGTTCACATTCTTTGATCTTATCAAGATATTGGCATGCAACTTCAGAATATTCATCAATATCAGCACAAGATGTAAAATAAGCACACATAATATCTTTAGAAACGCATTCTTGCAAGAGTAAATCATATTCATCTGAAAAATCAGACTTCTCCATTTGAAGATCTTCAATGTGTTTCTCAAGAGATTCAACATATTTTAAATCATCATACATTTCAGTCCGAATGAACTCCTCAAGTTGAAGAACAATTTCTTTAATCAACGCCGTGTTAGGAATTAAGAGTTCTTTCACAAGCAAGGTAATATCTTGAGGAATCGGACGTGTCCACTCAGCATTTTCACGTTTTTCCCAGTCTCTTTCAACAATAGATTTAACATTATCTATGTGGTGTTTAAGAATACCTAATGTTTTCCTACTCTTGCTTTTAGATTCATCTAGAGGGAGGTAGTTTATGTATTTGTAAACATTAGATTTCTTAGGGGAAAATGCTTTCTTCCATTAAATTCTCTTTTGTTTGCATTCTAGAAACACTTCCTCACGAGTTTTCTGAGTTTGTTTGTTGAAAAGACCATAAAGACTATTCTCAGAAGCATAATTATATGGTTTCACAAACTCCTTATTGACAAGAGGTTGACTATCATCATCCCAAAGGGAAGTCTCTTCACTATCGACACTAACAGGCATGCAATCAAGATCTGTCCTTTCAGTCACATCAAGATAAAGACACGGGTTCGCAGCTTGAGCTTTGGCAAGGTACTCAGGACTTGCAAAGCTAGCTTGACCCTTAAACATCGATGGAGGTGCTAGCATTCTTACGGATTGAATAGAATCATGCGTTTTATAAACAACTTTCTTCAAAAATTCGACTTGTTCTTCTAATTTCGTTACTTTTTCAGTTTCTTTATCGTATCTACTTTTGAAGTCTTGTTTTAACGCATCTACCTCTTGTTTCTTATCCTCAAGAATTTTAGCAGAATTGGTAGTGGTCATAGAGAGCTTTTGTTCAAGTTCATTAACTTTGGTATTTGCAAGGTACGTTTTTTGACGTTCATCCATTAAGAAAACATTATATTGACGCTTCTCTTTGGCTAATAACTCAATAGTTGTATTATATTTGTTTTCAAAATCGTCCTTTTGACTTTTTAACGCACTTCCCTTTTACCCCTCAAGCTCTTTGGTTTTCTGAAGGAACTCATCTCTATAGCTTTCAGTCATCTCAGTAGATTTGATAAGAGCAGCTTTGCATTCTTCAAAACATTGAGCGAGCGTAGCATTTGCCTTCTTTAATTGCTTTTGACTCTTTTTATTTTCAGTGACATCTTTTTGTAAAGTAGCAATTAAATTAGCAAGCGCAATACGTTCCTCTTCATCATATTCATTGGCATGTTGATCATCCTCAGACTCATTATTGCACATGTCTGATGAATCGGGTGTGGTATTGCTATCAACCGTTTCCATCATACACGTGTCATTAATGGCAGTTGGTAGATCACTATGCTCAGGAATATCACCAAACACATTATATTCATCAGTAGTGTGTACCTTATCGATTGGCTCAGTGTCAAAGATAGGGCCATTGTCATCTTCAGTGACTTTGAGAACTTCTTCAACCTTTGCCATGTACAAGTAATGTGCATCGAGCTCTTGATCAGAATCTTCATCATCAGTATCATCAAGCATTGCTCCTTCCTCAGCTGACAATTTAACCCCTGCTTCCATCTTTTTGCATAGCAGCATCTTTTCCTTGTGATAGCTGGAGTCTCTAACCCTTTTCGGTTTCCTACATTCCTTTGCCATATGCCCATAACCTTGGCAATTAAAACACTGAATCCCACTCTGCTGAACCACTTGACTTCCAACCGTTTCCCTATTCCCAGTAACATCATCAATCCTCTGAGTATCATACTTGGCAGTTTGTCGATCATATCTTGCAGAACCCTCAACATGTGTTGGATTATGTCGATCATACCTAGAAGGACTTTCACCATGTCGACGTGTGTCATACCTTGGAGGACTCTCAACATATCGGTTCTTGGTGTTAGATGATGTACGAAGATTGTTGTTGGTGGGTTTGTAGATTTTCTTGTAAGTCTTCATTATGAAAGAAATTTGTTGTTTTATCTCTCGGTTCTTTTGAGCTTGGTCTTCATCACTATCTTCTTCAGATGATGACTCATATGGTGGTGATGGTGCTCTTGGCAAATTACCTCGAAATCTTGTGGATAATGAAGACTTAGATGATGTGAAAGATCGTGGTGTAGATGATGTAGTGGAATATGGCTTAGGAGCACGAGACTTATGACCTTGAACATGTTGAGTTGTAGTCACTAAAGCAAGTGGATTAGCCGTCTTGGCAACACGTTCAGCTCGAATCTCATTTGCTTCATTCTGAAATTGCTTCAAGATGTCAAAGAGTCGATGATATGAGACCTCGTCTAACTTTTCATGTTGTTTCACCAAAGTAACGAACCGTGTCCACTCGAGTTGAAGTTGTTGAAGAAATTGGACATTGACTTGCATGGTGGAGACTTGCAGATTATTTCTTGTCATGTCATTCATCATCTTATAAAACCTGGAGTAGTAAGAGTCAACTGATTCTCCATCCCTTGAAGTAAACTTGCCAAAATTCCAAAACAAGTTTGTTTTGACATCTTGTTTGTTGAGTGATTCTCCTTGTTGCAAGCGTTCAATAGCAGTCCACATTTCATGTGCTGTAGGGCATGCATCAACCGTGGAATAAATGTCATCTCCAATCCCACTTAGAACCATATAGATGGCTTCCTTCTCCGCATCATGCCAAGCATAATTTTCAGGTGTGAGATCGGCTCTTGTTTCATCACGTTCACTTGCAGGTATTGGATCAGTAGTATCTGTGGCTGCTCTTGGAGGAATTGAGATTTTCTTGAATACATATGGTTCATGAGTAATACATTTTCTCAAGGCATCACCATTGGGTCTTGTATTAAGATATCGTATGAAACGTGATTGCCATTGAGCATACCTACAAGACACAAGCATTGGTGGTCTCTCTTTATTCCCCGCCACCATGATATTGTTGTTTGTGACACGATATTCTTGAGTAGAATCCATCTCAAAGTTGATGTGAAGTGAATAGGATCATAAGTAGATGAAATTTTGAAAAGATTATGGTTGAAACTTGAAGAAATTGTGAAGAAACTTTATCCGGAAAACCAAGCACTTATCCGGAATATTACCAAGCACTTATCCGGAATATTATCTTTCACTTATCCGGAATATTTCAATAATACCTTATCTGGAAAAATTCAAGCGTAGCTTATCCGGAATGTTTCAACTTTCTCTTATCCGGAATGTTTTCTTAGGCTTATCCAGAAAAAATGATATCCCGTTACTTATCCGGAATATATCTAGATGAGTTATCCGGAATAATAAAAAATAATGCTTATCCGGAATCTGTGTAGATCTTCTTATCCGGAATAGTTGATCATACTCTTATCCGGAATAATTGTTTTTTGTTTTATCTGGAATGCTGGTTCTTCGTGTTATCCGGAATAAATCTCCCTTGACTTATCCGGAATGCACCTTTATTTGGAATACTATAGTTCCACCTCTTATCCGGAATAGTTGTTATTCACCTTATCCGGAATAAATCGTCCGTAGCTTATCCGAAATACTCCGCCAAACCTCTTATCCGGAATAACGTGCTACCTTCTTATCCGGAATACACTGTAACACTAGCTTATCCGGAATCTTCCTGAAAAACGTGCTTATCCGGAATAAACTATATGTTGCTTATCCGGAATAAATCAACTCACCCTTATCCGTAATATTTGCCAAACTGCTTGTCCGGAATAGAGTTCGAGAGTTTATCCGGAATACACAGGTGAAGCTTATCCGGAATGGCAATGTTTTGAGACTTATCCTGAAAACTTAAAAACCACTCTCTTATCCGGAATCAATAAACCCTGATATTCCGGATACCGAGACAATCTTTCTTATCCGGAATTTTCACTAACAACTCACAATCCGGAATAATAAAGCCATTATATTCCGGATATTAATACCCAAACTGAAAATTGTCCTAGAACGTGATTTAGAGTAACCGTTTTCAAGCTCAAACCAAAACTCCTATAATCCGGATGATTAAAGTTAATTTCGAATCAAGAAAATGATAAACACAACAAAAACTTTTTGAGACGAAATGATTCAAAGGAGAACATCACACGTATCAAAAAATGAAAAACCACAAACTAAACACGAATCTACCCCATGGCGATTGATACCAAATGTTGTCCCAAATAATATGATAGATTAAGATATGAGATGGAAAAGATATGAGTTTTAGAGAGACAAAGTAGTGAGAGAAAGTAGAGAGAGAGAGAGAGAGAGATTAACTAGGTGAATATTAGATTAGGAAAAGATTAGTTACAAATTATCATCCCACCCTCCTAACATGCTAGGAGGGTAGTATATATAGTCCACCCACATGCGGGCTTTAATGGACTATATATTGGGCCGGGCTTGACTTTTGGACTTCAATTAGTTTAAATCCAAGCCCGTAAACCACGACTAATAGACTACTTATTACAACGTTCTAATTAATGTTACCATAGAAACCTATGACCGAACATTCTTGTTTGACTCAATATTTTGAGGCTAACACTTTGGTTGGCAATCCCTCGATTAGCGCTTTTTATCTAAACACGCACAAGCAAGCGAAGAAACGAGGCGGCGCGAAGCACTTAAGAGCCTTTTTCTATAGGGTATATTTTATAATACCCGCCTTATACGCACCTTATAGTTTGTGTTTGTCGAAATTAAGCTTCACAAAAGTAATTATCTATTTTGCCTTTTTTCTTTGTTTGAGATTCGAATACAATGATCGAGTGATGAAACCCGAATCAAGGTTGTGTTTTCACACTTTTGGAATACTTGTGAATTTTCTGTTTTACGTATACAATATAGTAATAATATTCACACAAAAAACGTAAAACCGAATATACGTTGGATTAGAGTGCTAATCAAACAATTAGTTATTATGGCTAATATAAAAACAAAATTTGTTCAAATCAAAACACAACACGCCTCCCTGGAAGCGGCATCAAAATGATTGTTGTAAAATCACACTCGTTTAGGAAAACGAGGTAATTAGGGTAAGTATTAAACAAAGTGATTTAGGAAAACCACTTGTAAATGACCCAAGTAGAGGAGTTCGTTCTCAAGGAGGCATATGTATTGTGTTAAGAAGTGATGAAATGTTTGTTATTATGATTTATGAGAAAAGAAAAGAGAAGGGATGACGGTTACGATAAAATTATACTAAGACGAAAAGTCGTACACGTAAAACCGTAAAATATGACGAAATTTAAAAATTAACCTAAAAATTCCTAGAAAATTGCATTAAATCCTAAAAAATGTAATTAGAGTTTACAAAAAAGCAAAATTCACTCAAACCTATTATTTAATTAAATAATAATTTTTTAATGCTAATTAAAGCCCAAAAAATCAATTTCATTAACTAAAATCCCAAAATGAGATTTTTCAACTTGTAAACCTCTAAAATTACCTAAATAAATAAAAAAATGTTTTTGAAAAAAATTAAAATTAACTAAAACTATTTAAAAATGATTAAAAACTATAAAAATATTAATATAATTCTAAAAATTATTTAAATGACAACAAAATTAATCTAAGAGTTTTAAAATTCCTAACTTAATGTATTTAAGCTATGAAAAATGAAAAACATGCAAAAATCTTAAAAACTAATTTTAATAATAAAATAATAATAAAAATTCAAAATATATAAAAAATTCTAAAATGTTGCAAACTAGTTTATTTTAAACTAATTAAACAGAAAATGAACATGAAATGACCAAACTACCCCTATTGGGTCTCCAAATGGGCCAAAATGAAAAACAGACCCTTAATGGGCTAAGTTAAGGCCCAATAAGAAAAAGTTCACAAAAATGGCCCAAAACTTCCTGTTAAGCTTAAAATTCAATTTTAAACACAAATTTTCAAAGGCCCAAAAGTTGAAAGTGAGCTTATTGCAGCTTATTTCAAAATAGCTTATTCCTAATGGGCTTTTTGACCCATTAAGCTATAAGCTGATGCCATAAGATGAAATTTGACACACAACCTTCTCTTGACCTAACTAAGCTATTTGTAAAAAGAATTTTTGAATAAGCCCAAGAAATAAGCCTGAAATAAGCAAAAGCTCTCTATAGAAAACGACAAAATAGTCGTTTTTGAGTTCTAGGCCACCACAAAAGCTTATTCAACTTGCAAAAAGTTTTAAATGACCAAACTAAGCTTAATAAACAAAAAGTTTTCCAATAAGCACACTCAATAAGCTGAAATAAGTAATAAGTTGTTTTTGAAAAAGACAAAATAGTCGTTTTCTAGTCAAAAGCTAAAACCAAAAGCTGTAAACTTCAAAACTGATTAATAAGCTCAAAATATTAAGATCTATAACAAAAAATAAGTTTTTGCACATTAGAATAAGCTAGAATGACTTAAAAATAATCTGATGACCAATTATAACTAGCAGCGGCTAGCAGTAGGGGAAAGGAGTTCCCACTGCTTTGACTTTTTGACTTTGCTTTTTAGAGAGATTCACTTGGTTTCTTTGGAAAATCAAGGCACCCTTATAACCAGTGGGTTATAAGGAGTAAAAAAATCAAGCAATCACAAAAAGACTCAGCCAAATGATACAATTTAATCAATTAGTCCACAGACATGGCACAGACAGGTTATAAGCAGATCTGGTGATATAAGCTAATGTTTAAGCTAGTATAAGCTGACCACACTCCACCAAATGCATACACAAGCTCAATACAACTTAATGACACACAAATTAAATCATTTCATGCACTGATTCCAACTTATGAACAAGACTCAAGCACAAGAAGTTACTGATGAACAAAGAACAGACAAGAACAATATTTGATGAACTACTTGACACCAAATCCAATTTCAAGGCCTCATATCTGTTACTCGGGTTGCAATAACTATGATTAATCACTTGTTAGCCATAGATTAACATGCAAACTAGTTGTGCACAAGATTTTAAGTCAAAACAGCCTAGAACAAACTCAATAAGCCAAGATTTCAGATTTTATGTTTTGGAGCACAAGACTTGTAAATACCAGCACACAAACACCTTAATAACAGATATAAACTCAAACAATACAACAACCCCTACTCAAACTCCTGCAAACTTTAACCATAGACAATCCCAAACACCCTTTTAACTTTTTAAATCCAATTTTAAACAAGTAAAAGTATTCTCAAGACTGAATTAAGCCCAGATAAGCATCATAACATCCAATATGTGAATCAAGAACCAAGTTGAATGCATAAAAACACACCTACACCAACAGAATCACAAAAATCACTTAGAACCAAAATTTTATCAGATTTTTAGGGAAAATATGACAAACCTCAAGAATGTACATCCACACTCATGAATTTTTGAGCTTATGTAACAACCACAAGCTTCCAACAGGCTGCTAAGAACAACAAGATTAGAACAAAACAGATTATATGAACATAAATGGAGAATGACCAAGATCTTTCCAAGCTTGATCCCCACCCCTTGATGCTTCCCATACCACAAGCCTCACAACACCTTGATAAACTCTTTATCAGGGTGATATGTTCAACTTATAGCCTAAAAAGTTCAAGTGTTTGAACAAGAACTTAGAAAAAATCCGTTTTTTAAAAAACTTTTGAAAACTTGCACAATACTTGAAACCAATCTTTCAAACATCAAAAACATAAACTTAGAACATAAACAACAAGATTAAATGAGTGGAACTTGCATTTCGTCACAGCTTTCAAACACTTTTTTCATTCACTTGAAACAAAGGATTTACAAAAACTTGACTAAAGAAAACCAAGAACAAATTGTAATGTTGTGAGTCCTATGCCTTATATAGGCTACAAAGAAACTAGAAATGCTGAAAATAAACATAAACCCTAGTTGGTGAAGTCCCAAAATTACCCTTGAGGTTTTTGAACTTTTGTTGACTGAATTTGACTTAGGAGGGGATACATGTGATGCCAGGGATAGGGGTGATCTTGGACGTCCAATACATGCTTAGGAAGTAAGCAAAGCCTTGAGTCGTAGATTTGCTGCATGGTTTTTGTTTGAAGGTGAAAAGTGGGGCAGGGGAAGGGTGGTGAGACATGTGAGTTGATGGTGATGGGGGATTAAGGGTTGGGTTATGATAATAAGACCCCTAATCATCATTCTGGAAAGGGTTAGGTCCTAATTCATCATGGTTAAGAAATACCCAATTCGTATTAAGAACATGAACAAGGTTTTGATCTGTTTTGGTTTTTAAAAACATGTTTAGGCGTGAGTTTAACTAATTAATTTAATTAGTTAAACAATTGGTGAGTGGGATTATGACATGGAGGATTGGTGGCTTGTGATTGGTGGAGAGGAGGTAGTGGGACACGTGTTGGAGGGTGATAGGTCTAGGTAAGTTTGATGTCTTGGCAGCAATCACCCCTTATCTTCTATTCTTCTTTCAATCCAGGTTTAACTTGCAATAAATCCGAATCCTTTGTATTTGAAGTTTCATTTTTCACACATTGGCCACAAAATTTTCCAAATGGTTTTTAAACGACTTGTTTTGCCAATTCATGATATTTGAAGGACTAATTTTGGCATTTTCTACATTCTTCAAGGTCTTGACTTGTTTGTTGACTTCTTGGAGGACTAATATTGACAAGTCTTCATTTTTGAGGGACCATTCTTGCCAATTCTTCAAAGTTGAAGGTACTTTTTGTAATTTTGACAAACTATAAGGACCAAACTTGTAATTATGAATATACAAGGGTTTAAAGTGTCAATTCTTCAATATTGGAGGACCCTTCTTGTACAGTCTTCAATTCTTCAAGGGTTTTTCTTAGAAAATCAACTCTAGGGCTTGGTTCATTGTGCGGCTTCTTTTCCCGTGTTCGTTTTTCTTTGATTCTTGTGATCTTTTGTTATTTTCTCAATATTCGTACCTAAAATACACATGGAACAAAAACAAGCATATATTTGGCACCTTTTATGATATTTTATGTATTTTAAGCCCATTTTGGACGATGAGACTATATATAAAAGCAGTCTCATCATTGTACTTCAAATTCTTTATTGAGCAGCTTGCTGCCTAATTTAAGATTTGTAGTGCATATTGCCAAGACCGACTAACCATAGCAAGGAAATGGTAGGGATGGAGTCTGGGGTATGCTTATTTCATTGGGTTGACCAAGTGCAGGGTTACTTATGTGTTAACTTTTTCTGGTTGGAACTGTGTTGAATGGAAGACTCTTGAGTTTCTATGTATCTAACTTGTTTTTACAAGGGTGTTCATTAAAGCAGAGCTGTTTAGCATTGATCTATTCAGGATAAGTCTAATACCTTTAGGACAATTTCCCCTGCTTTAATTTTTGATACCCCTACTAATACAACTTTCCCCTGCTTTGCCAAACATTCTCATGTTTGACCGTTGACCGACAATACCGTTGCCCTGCTTATAGCCGTTGGGCCTGCTTGCTAACTTTTTGGTTAGGGAATATTTAATTCTTTTCAAAAGATATTTAAGGCGCTTTCTTCGCTGATTGGTAACCTTTTTATTATTATTTCAAATAAATTACTTTCTTATCAAGATTTATTTCTGATCTTTTTGCAAATTGATAATTTGGTCTAATCACAGCTCTGCAATTCGCCTATATAAACTCAATTCCCTTAACCAGCAGGCCTAACTCACTCTCTCGATCAAATCCCACTAATTTTTTACAAACATAAACCTTTTTACACTTAAAATGTCTTCCACGACTCTCAAAATTGCTGCTAACCATAATCAAATTTCTCTTTTATCTCAAGAGCCTGCTGAATTCACTAATGTTGTGGCTTATCTTAAATCTTGTTATTTCAGGTAAGCTCTGGTAATCAATCATAGAATATACACCTCACACATCCAACAATTTTGGTCTAATGCCAAGATTGAAACTGATGAGACTGCTTTTATACATGGTCTCATCGTCCAAAACGGGCTTAAAATGCATAAAATATCATTAAATATACCAAATATATGCTCGTATTTGTTACTTGTGTATTTTTAGGTACGGATATTGAGGAAATGGCAAAAGATCACAAGAATCATTCAAAAACGAACACGGGAAACGAAGCCGCACAATGAACCGGGCCCAAGTTTGGAATTTTGCAAAATGACCCTTGAAGAATTGAAGATTGGCAACTTTAGTCCCTCATCTTTGAAGAACTTGTCACAAATGACCCTCCAAATGTCATTTGTACAAGTATGGCCCTCCATGTTTGAAGACATTGCAAAATGGCCCTTGAAGAATGCAAATTATGCATTTAAAGCCCTTGATAAAAGTTTGGAAAAGCATGTGCCAAAAGTGACAAGTTGCTGAAAGTATTAACAAAGGAAAATGGGATTGTGGCTATTTATTACTAGATGCAAAGTTATGAAACAATGAGGGGCTAAAAGTGCCCAGACAACCAAACCCCATCCCCCACTCACCATCCGCCACGTCATCCCCCAACACCACCTCAACCAATCAGACATCACCAATCCCCCACGTCACTTCTCCACTCAATTAAGTTATTAACTTAATTTTTTTAAACTGATTAGTGGGGGAAACAAGCAATTTAAAAATCAAAACACCCCAAAACAGATTAAAATCCCCACCTTCATCCTATCAACCCTAACAAAACCCAGTTTTAATTACCTTCATGTTTAACCTAAACCCTAATTAATATTAGGGGTTTTACTCACAACCCCAATCCCAACATACCCACACACCCAGAAAACGACTCCTGTACTGTTTGTCCCCTCCCCTGCCACCCTCTCACATGGCACTTGACCAAATCAATGGTCCAACTCCACTCCTTGGCCCCTATGATTAATTTGACGCTCAAGATTGAATGTTCACAGCTGGCATCTTCACAAGACACCAACAGAATCACATGGGAGCAAATTTTGACCAATTTCAAGACTTTTCTCAAGGGCATTTCAGGAAATCAAGAGCTAGGGTTTAGCATTAGTTTTAAGCTTTCTAGATAGTTCTACTTCTTGTATAAATAGAGGTCGACTTGTGACCTTTATTCTTCTTCCAGATTTTCTTTCTCAAAATTTATGTAATCCATTTTTTTAAGTAATGCAAAGTTTGGTGTTTGTTTTTACAAGTGTAATTCCTTTTGATTATTAAAAGAGTTGGTACTAAGTGAGAAGAGAAAGTCTGAGTTCCATATTATTGTGAAACATTTGTGTGTTTGAAATTTCAGTTTTCAAAGGTTTTGAAAAGATTTTATAAATTTCAGAAATCAAAGGATGTTATGAAGTGAAAGTGGAATAACAATCTGTGATTTGTGATTTGTAATTTTTTTTAAAACGAGTTTTCAAGGTTTGTGGAAAAGTTTTTCAAAAAGGTTTCATAAAAATCAGGATAGTGTTATATTTGTTTGCTTGTTTTTCAATTTTTCTTAAACAGGTTTGTAGATTATTGTTTGACCAAGGATCTGCATAGACCCGGGTCTATTGGAGGTGACATCAGTCACTGAGGGACTTGGATGTAAGTCCCTCAAGGTAGAATACTCTTTTCCATTTTAACTTTCAGTTTTTGGTCATCTTGGGTGATTTGTATGAATTTGGTGAAAACTGCATGCAAAGTGTGTTTATGTGGTTTGAGTAAAGTTGTTTAGATGTTATGTGCATGTTTTAGCAGGATATAATCAGTTTGGTTAGATTTCAAAAGGATTTGGTTTGTTAAAAAATGGTTATTAGTTTTAAAGGAGTGTTTGGCTTTGTGTTTTAATGAGATTTTGAGACGAATTTGTGGAGTATAAACTTGTTATAGTTATTCATTAGGTAGTATTAGGATTATTGCTAGCTTGGTTTTCATTATTGGTAGGATTTGAGTAGAGTTTGCATTGGAAAAGGTAGCACAAATCTGTTATGCTTATTTTCTGCTAGTTTTGGTAAAATTGGTGCTTTAAATCTTCAAATCAGTTAGGATTATAGGTCTAAGTAGTTTTTAATTGGGTTGTATGCTAGTTGGTGGAGGTATGTGCAAGCTTTGTACCATTGAATATCATTTTTGAGCAAGAAAATAAGCATACCTTGTCACCAGACCCCTAGGTCATCACAGAAACTGGATTTGGGTCATTAGTGCATGTTCTTTGCTTTGTGCTTGTGTTTTTGTGCATTCTCTTGACTCCCTACACTCAACTGAGTGTAGGGGTGCCTCATTGTCCAACAAAAACACATCAAAACACCATCAATCTCAGGGACAAGCCCTCTTGTTCCATAATTTCACCAGTGAAGATTTACATTTTGGCTTGTGTTCTTGTTAAGTTATATTGGGCACGTTTTGGCTCAAATTTTGGTTAATCTTGCTATATAATTGGAATTGGTTTGGTGATTGTGGGAGTAAAAGGTCACAGCTTTGTGTTCTAAAAGCTTAAAAAAGGTAAAAAAAAATAAAACGCCAAAAAGGGGTTCACCAGCCTCGAACCCTTGACATCACGCTCACAACACACACCTCTTACCGTTGCCCTAGGGACTTTGACTGGTAAGAGTGTGCAAAGTGTTATACTTAAGGTGTTTTTAGTTTTGACTTTTCAAAGCAAGCCGTAGCTAAATAAGCCAATCCTGGCTTATTGGCTTGGCTTATTGCCCCAAGCTTATTTTTCCTAGATTTGTATTAGACTTTAGGACTTTTCTGGCTAAAAATTAGATTTTTCCTTTTCTTTATTTATTTTTTATTCATTTTTCTTTACCCGTATATTATTAAATAGATAAAAAAATAGTTAAAAGTAATTTTAATTTTAGGAAAAATAATTTTTAAGTTTTAATTTATATATTTGAGGTTTACATTTAGTTAAGTTTTCAAAAACTTTAATTTTTAATTTTATTTGATTTTAGGTTTTTTTATTAACTTTAAAAATTAATATAAAATTATAAAAAAGGTTTTAGAAACTTTAATTTTCATTTTTTTCTTAGTTAATTTATTTAGGATTTTTAGAAATTTTTTAGAATTTATTTTATAAACTTTTTATTTTTTAATTGTTTTAATATTATTTTATTAGAAAAAATTCAAAGTTTGTTTTTTCTACTTTTTTCATTTTTCCTAGGTTATAGACATTAAATTAGGAACTTTGTCACTTTCCAATTAACTTTTAGGCTTTTCATTTATTTTCTAGAATCAATTTAAGATTTAATAGATTTTAATAGTTTTTAGGAGTTTAAAAATAGTTTAATTTGGTTTTAAAATTTTTAAAAATAGTTTTTAGCTTAATTAGGTCATTTTTGAGGTTTACAAACTTGAAAATCTTGTTTGGGGCTTTTTAATAATTAATTGTGATTTTTAGGGCTTTAATTAGCATTAAAAAGTCATTATTTAATTAATTAAAAGGTTTTAGCAAGTTTGGATTTTTTGTAAACTCTTAGAATTTTATTGTGGATTTTTAGTAATTTTTAGGAATTTTTAGGTTAAAATTTTAATTTTTGTGTTTTTTACGTTTCTACGTCTTAAGTTTCTAGTAGTAGTTTTTGTTAATTTTTATTTTTTTCGTCTTCGTCATTTTCTCTTCTCTTTTCTTCTTAATAAAATCATCAATCAAATCAATTCATTACACAACACACGTGCCTCCTCGAGAGAACGATCCCCATTTGGGTCATAACTTGTGGTTTTCCTAAATCGCTCGTTAACGCTTACTACTTTGTTGCATCCTTTTCCTAAAGGTGTATACAAAAAGCTATATCATTTTTTGGCGCCGCTGCCGGGGAGGCGTGTTGTGTTTTGATTGAACCATTTTTGTTTTCTATATAGCCATAAATAGTACTTGTATTAGTAGCACTCTACTAATACGTATTATCGTTTTTCGGTTTTTGTGAGAATATTATTACTATATAGTATACGTAGAACAATAAATTCACAAGTACTCCAAATACGTGAGCAATCACAACCTTGATTCGGGATTTCATCACTCGATCATTGTATTCGAATCTCAAACCAAAGAAAAAGGCAAAAATAGATAAATACTTTCGTGAAGCTTGATTTTGATAATACAAACTATAAGGTGGGTATAAGGCGGTTGTATTTCACAACCTAAAGGAAAAAGGCTCTTAAGTGCTTCGCGCCGCCTCGTTTCCTCCGCTTGCTTGTGCGTATTTGATTTTGAGAGTGAATCGAGGGTTTTGCCGCCCAAAGTATTACTACATATCATATATATTTTCTTGGTTTCTATTTGATTAAACCCTCTTGAACGATTTGGTGTTCCACCATCGTTCTAAAGTCATCGAAGGCGTTCACACCACGTGATCGTTTTCATTCCTTGAGGCTTCTTTAATCAAGAGATTTGATTAAGGAGGAGATTTGTGGACTTTTTGTCTACTTAATACATTTCACCAATTTCCAAAAAAAGGTTAATACCATCAAAAACCACAAAAAAAAAATTGAAAAATACAAAATACCAAAAAGAATCTTCTTTGCTCGTCTCCACGTTGTACGTGACGTTTATGCTCACTCGTAATCAAGCAAAACGTGCACGTAAACGAAAGAACAAAACTCCCACTCCAACTCATTCTAGTGAGGAGTCTCCTATTGACGAACCCGTTGTAGTGAAAGAACCTACCATGGCGAATCGAACTATGATGGAGTTACTTCAAGCACCCACCGAGGGTTATGGAGAAGCTATTGTAATTCCCGCAATCCTTGCGGAGAATTTTGAGGTGAAAACGGGTTTGTTGTCGATGATCCAAAACAACAAATTCCGTGGTGATGAGAAGGACAATCCTCACAACCATATCCGCCAATTTAATCGTCTTACCGCCACGTGCAAATTTAAGGATGTCTCGAATGACTCGATTAAGATGATGCTTTTTCCGTATTCCTTAGCGGGGCCCGCTAAAATTTGGTTAGAGAAAGAGCCACCCAATTCTATATTGACGTGGAAGGATCTCGTTTCAAAATTTGTGAACCAATTTTTTCCGCCCTCTAAGACTACGCATTTGAAAAATGAGATTTCTAAATTTTCACAAGAATCAAATGAAAGTTTTTCTACGGCTTGGAATAGGTTTAAGGAGATGTTACATGAATGTCCTCATCACGGTTTTTCCGACTTGCACCAAATCGACACGTTTTACAATGGACTTAACGATCATGAAAGAGATTATTTGAATGCCGCCGCGGGTGGTAATTTTTTGTGTAAAACGGTTGAAGAAGCTTTGGTCATAATTGAGAATAGGTCTAAGGTTTATAGCCCTCGTCACACACCGAGTGTTGCCAAAATGGGCTCGTCATCATCGTCTCAAAGTATCAATGCATTACATGATGAAGCAAATGAAGTGAACCGATTTTTTGATAGATTTTCTAATATTATGTCCCATTGGAAGGCTCAAGAAGCTTCCAATTCCGCTTCGGTTAAAGCGGTTTCTAAGAGTTGTTTGTCGTGTGGGGGAGCTCATGATCTTTCCGAGTGCATTACCGCGGATGGTAACACTTCGAATGCTTTTGTAGCCACGGGAACTTACAACCAAATCGGTCAAGGTTCTCGTTCAAATCAAGCTCCACCAAATCAAAATGCTAATAACTATCGCAACAACAACCAAGGTGGAAATTACCAAGGAAATCAAAGGAATTATAACAAGGGTAATTACCAAAGTGGAAATGGGCAAATTTCAAATCAAAACCAAAACCGTGATTTTCAAAACAATGCCCAAGGTTTTCAAAACGATCACACCAAAAATCTTCAAGGAGAATTTTTGAATTATGCTAAGGCTAATGATGCTAAGTTTGACAATATGCAACGTGAAATGGTTAGCTTAAGATCTGAGTTGAAAAACGAGCTTAAAAACGAACTTGCTAATGAACTTAAAACTCATGCTAATAAAATGGAAGGAAATGTCACACGACTCCAACAAAATCAACAAAAAATAGAGCAAGGTCAACATGAGATTAAGCAAGAGTTGTTAAAAGCGGATGCTAGGCAATCTAAGTTTGAAGACCGTATGGCTAAAATGTTTGAAGCTATCATGTGTAAGCCCTCTTCTTCGGGTGGTCTTCCTAGTGATACCATCGTGAACCCAAAAGGAGAGTTGAAGGTTATTACTACTCGTAGTGGTAAAACTTTCAAAGAACCCATTTCTCGTCCAAGTACTTCTATGGAGAAGGAAAAAGAGAAAGAACCCGAGGTTGTGGTTGAAAAGGAGCACATTACAAGCCCACGAAGTACCGCTCAAACCACACCTACGGTTGAACAACACCAATCATGGAACCCGAGATTCCAAGGCCGATGCCTATGCCTACCTTGCCCCAACCCACACCACCTTTACCCTACCCTTCAAGACGAGACAAGGAAAAGGCACAAGAACGAAATAATTATCAATTTGAACTCTTTATGAAAATGTTTCGTGACTTGCATTTTTATATAAGTTTTGCCGACGCCTTAGTCATGATGCCTCGATTTGCCGCGAACTTCAAAAGTATGTTGAATAACAAAGAAAAATTACAAAAATCGTCTAGTTGTTCTTCGGTTTTTCTAAGCCGCATACCTCAAAAAGTCGGTGATCCTGGAAAGTTTTTAATCCCATGTGCTATCCAAGACATGGAAGAATGCTACGCCTTGGCCGATCTTGGTGCTAGTATTAATTTGATGCCTCTTGAGATTTTTAAATCGCTCAATCTTCCAAATCTCACTCCTTCAATAATGTCAATCGAAATGGCCGATCATTCTACGATTCTAGCTTGTGGAGTTGCCGAGGACGTCTTTGTGAAAGTTGGAAAGTTCTACTATCCTGTAGACTTTATTGTTGTTGATATTCATATCGATCCTAAAGTTCCGTTAATTTTAGGTCGATCTTTTTTGGATACCTCGAGAGCACTTATCGATGTGCATGCAAGAAAAATCACTCTTCGTTTCAATGAGGAAGAACTCGTCATTAATGCAACCCAAAACTCCACTCTCTCTCACGTGTATTCTATCACATCTTTGTACAATGTCAATTCCACCAAAAGCATTTGCAAAAAGATTTCAAATAGAGTGTTAGGAGTTGTTGAGAAAAATGAAGTTCCGTCCCCTCCACCGGTGGAGGTTAAGAGTGTTAAGCCTACGATTCCAATCTCGAGTGATTCTTCGGATGATGAATACGTTGATCCCGATGGGGAGGTTTTCTTTGTTGACAAACGATTTGAAAACTTGCCACCACCTAAACCAAAAAGATTTCAAAATGTGAGGATTTTTAGTGTGACTAACATTGCTTTAGATACACCAAATATTTTTGACATAATCAAATCGGTTTTTCACAAAGAGAGTTTAAAAGATGAAAAAGGAAAAGATTTTGAATTTAATTTAAAAGATTTTGCTACAACTCTAACTACGTCATCACCGCGTGTATTGAGTACTACAAGCTCGTCTTCTCCTTTTGACGATGCTTTGTGTGGACTTAGTGTGGGGGAAGCCCCTTATGTTCCCTCCCCTTTCTCCACCGAGGACGAGATATTTGATCCTAGAATTGCTTATATAGGGAAATCTCGGTCTTCCCCCGATGCAATAAATGGAAAATCTTTTCATTTGATTGGTGCGAGTCTACCTCGAGTAGCTCAATGTTTTTATGACTTACCCATTGTCCCACCCTTCTATTTCTTCTCTCCTATTTTCTTCTACCCCATTGGGGTTTGTGTTGAAGTGGCGTTGTCTCGTCTTTCATCCGAAAACGAGGACGCTATCTTTGACCCCGGTATACGTTATCGGGTTTTTAAAGTACTCCACGTACTTTTGGGCCTTGTTTATCATGTAAGCCCCACCAAAAATTGACCACACCATGATTATCCCTAAATGATCACATTTATGAGGATTCGAGTCGAGCTTTTGACTCGGTTATCAAAAACAAGGTGCCTCGTGGGGGAGACCCATGCTTATCCATGTACATATTATTGCTTTCTAATTAGTTTAATGTGAGGGGATTTGTGCCCTTCCAACCTTTGTTCCGTGGTTGTTTGTGCATTGTGGTTTTTAGATCATGATCTTCACGATTGGAGCCTCTCGTGTTCGTAGTATGGGAGCACTCGATCGTTTGCTTTGGAGGCCTTTCCCAATATCCATATGATATATCCTTTTATGTTCTAACCTTAGGTTTTTAGCACACTTCATAAACGGCTATTAATTTATTGGTTACACCCTTTCCATGCTCGAGATTAAGCATTCGACTACGTCTCTAGTATGGGGGTGTTTGTACCCCTAGACTCGAAACATTGAGGACAATGTTTAACTTTAGTATGGGGGGGTGAATAGATACTTGCCTTGCCAAACCTTCACGCTTTCCAAAGTTTATCTTTTTGTTTATCGTTTTTGTTGCAAAATAAGGCTAAAAATGGCCAAATTTTAAAATTTTTTCTCATGTTTCATAAGTGTTTGAAGACACAAATGTAGGTTTTCCGATGGCGAGAATAAGAGTAATTTTTTACTCGACCGTGCGTGTTGAGCACTTAGCTTTGATTCCTTAACTTACATTAGGCTAAGTCTCTTAAATGAGGACGAGAAATGATAGAGTTAATTATAAGTTACTATGCTAAACGTAGAGTACTCGTATTCTTTCAAAAACTCATGTGTTCTCGTTGTTTGCTTATTCTCCTTTCGCATGTAAATAGTTTTTGCTTAATAAATATTGACTTAGCGGTTTAGTTAGGATTGTTGGGTTTCTAGTCTTTTCTAGTAGCTTCCGTGTAATTAAATTGGGAAGACATTAAGGTATCGCCAGCGTCACGGTTTTGAAGTATTGGCACCCCAATAATCGAAAGCTTCACCCAATAATAAGATTTCAAGTGCTCACCTAAATCTAGCAAACAATTTGAAGCCCCACAAGGCCTAAAATCTATGCAAAATTGAAAGTGAATCAAACCTTAATCTTCGAAGCTTTAAAGATCCAAAATCCGCTTTAGTGTGAGGGTATACGTCTTTGGCTAATAAAACCACCGATGATGGCGGATAATAAAAGGCAAGGCAAGACCGAAGTCATAATAAAAGCTTCATGGCGAAGTTGAATAAAAGATGGAGGTAAACCAAAGATAATAAGGCCCTTCCGTTAGGGGGCGTATAAAAGTCTTGATAATAAGTCTCATGTTCAAAACCGTTATAAAACCGTGTTTATCGATTCTTCTTGTCAACTTAATTTTTTAACATCGTTGTCTATTAGGAGGGGTTATTGATTTGATGGTCTTAGTTACA
Organism: Glebionis coronaria; assembly: GCA_025667525.1. Classification (NCBI taxonomy): domain Eukaryota; kingdom Viridiplantae; phylum Streptophyta; class Magnoliopsida; order Asterales; family Asteraceae; genus Glebionis; species Glebionis coronaria. The sequence goes on from CM046876.1 coordinate 135,696,449, forward strand.
CCGTTAGGACTCTATTTTTAGACCTAAATCTCTATTATCGCATAAGTCAACAATGTATCCTCGTGATCATTAAGACATAATAAAATATAAGAGATACAACTTAGGAATAATGGGAGAATAAGTACGTGATTAGGGCATATGAGTAGTGTTAGCATTACTAACTTATAATGACAATGATCTCGTTGCACGCTTGACATGGAATTAGGGTGAAAATCGAGGACGACGAAATTATTTCTAACGAAGCATTCACGTGTTCTTATTCTATGAACCTAAACGTCCCATTTTGCGATGAAAATCATACATTTTGTCTAAAACACAAGTAGTAACAATAGTAGTAGTATAGCTAGTTTATCATTTCAATAAAGTGAATAAAATTGAATTTTTGGAGATGTTACGATACTTTATTCTAGCATTGCGTGAGGGCACGGCAATGGTTTAGTATGGGGGAGTGATGACACTGCTTTTATACATGGTCTCATCGTCTAAAACGGGCTTAAAATGCATAAAATATCATTAAATATACCAAATATATGCTCGTATTTGTTACTTGTGTATTTTTAGGTACGGATATTGAGGAAATGGCAAAAGATCACAAGAATCATTCAAAAACGAACACGGGAAACGAAGCCGCACAATGAACCGGGCCCAAGTTTGGAATTTTGCAAAATGACCCTTGAAGAATTGAAGATTGGCAACTTTAGTCCCTCATCTTTGAAGAACTTGTCACAAATGACCCTCCAAATGTCATTTGTACAAGTATGGCCCTCCATGTTTGAAGACATTTCAAAATGGCCCTTGAAGAATGCACATTATGCATTTAAAGCCCTTGATAAAAGTTTGGAAAAGCATGTGCCAAAAGTGACAAGTTGCTGAAAGTATTAACAAAGGAAAATGGGATTGTGGCTATTTATTACTAGATGCAAAGTTATGAAACAATGAGGGGCTAAAGTGCCCATACAACCAAACCCCATCCCCCACTCACCATCCGCAATGTCATCCCCCAACACCACCTCAACCAATCAGACATCACCAATCCCCCACGTCACTTCTCCACTCAATTAAGTTATTAACTTAATTTTTTTAAACTGATTAGTGGGGGAACCAAGCAATTTAAAAATCAAAACACCCCAAAACAGATTAAAATCCCCACCTTCATCCTATCAACCCTAACAAAACCCAGTTTTAATTACCTTCATGTTTAACCTAAACCCTAATTAATATTAGGGGTTTTACTCACAACCCCAATCCCAACATACCTACACACCCAGAAAACGACTCCTGTACTGTTTGTCCCCTCCCCTGCCACCCTCTCACATGGCACTTGACCAAATCAATGGTCCAACTCCACTCCTTGGCCCCCGAGATTAATTTGACGCTCAAGATTGAATGTTCACAGCTGGCATCTTCACAAGACACCAACAGAATCACATGGGAGCAAATTTTGACCAATTTCAAGACTTTTCTCAAGGGCATTTCAGGAAATCAAGAGCTAGGGTTTAGCATTAGTTTTAAGCTTTCTAGATAGTTCTACTTCTTGTATAAATAGAGGTCGACTTGTGACCTTTATTCTTCTTCCAGATTTTCTTTCTCAAAATTTATGTAATCCATTTTTTTAAGTAATGCAAAGTTTGGTGTTTGTTTTTACAAATGTAATCCCTTTTGATTATTAAAAGAGTTGGTACTAAGTGAGAAGAGAAAGTCTGAGTTCCATATTATTGTGAAACATTTGTGTGTTTGAAATTTCAGTTTTCAAAGGTTTTGAAAAGATTTTATAAATTTCAGAAATCAAAGGATGTTATGAAGTGAAAGTGGAATAACAATCTGTGATTTGTGATTTGTAAGTTGTTTTTAAAACAAGTTTTCAAAGTTTGTGGAAAAGTTTTTCAAAAAGGTTTCATAAAAATCAGGATAGTGTTATATTTGTTTGCTTGTTTTTCAATTTTTCTTAAACAGGTTTGTAGATTATTGTTTGACCAAGGATCTGCATAGACCCGGGTCTATTGGCGGTGACATCAGTCACTGAGGGACTTGGATGTAAGTCCCTCAAGGTAGAATACTCTTTTCCATTTTAACTTTCAGTTTTTGGTCATCTTGGGTGATTTGTATGAATTTGGTGAAAACTGCATGCAAAGTGTGTTTATGTGGTTTGAGTAAAGTTGTTTAGATGTTATGTGCATGTTTTAGCAGGATATAATCAGTTTGGTTAGATTTCAAAAGGATTTGGTTTGTTAAAAAATGGTTATCAGTTTTAAAGGAGTGTTTGGCTTTGTGTTTTAATGAGATTTTGAGACGAATTTATGGAGTATAAACTTGTTATAGTTATTCATTAGGTAGTATTAGGATTATTTCTAGCTTGGTTTTCATTATTGGTAGGATTTGAGTAGAGTTTGCATTGGAAAAGGTAGCACAAATCTGTTATGCTTATTTTCTGCTAGTTTTGGTAAAATTTGTGCTTTAAATCTTCAAATCTGTTAGGATTATAGGTCTAAGTAGTTTTTAATTGGGTTGTATGCTAGTTGGTGGAGGTATGTGAAAGCTTTGTACCATTGAATATCATTTTTGAGCAAGAAAATAAGCATACCTTGTCACCAGACCCCTAGGTCATCACAGAAACTGGATTTGGGTCATTAGTGCATGTTCTTTGCTTTGTGCTTGTGTTTTTGTGCATTCTCTTGACTCCCTACACTCAACTGAGTGTAGGGGTGCCTCATTGTCCAACAAAAACACATCAAAACACCACCAATCTCAGGGACAAGCCCTCTTGTTCCATAATTTCACCAGTGAAATTTACATTTTGGCTTGTGTTCTTGTTAAGTTATACTGGGCACGTTTTGGCTCAAATTTTGGTTAATCTTGCTATATAATTGGAATTGGTTTGGTGATTGTGGGAGTAAAAGGTCACAACTTTGTGTTCTAAAAGCTAAAAAAAGGTAAAAAAAATAAAACGCTAAAAAGGGGTTCACCAGCCTCGAACCCTTGACATCACACTCACAACACACACCTCTTACCGTTGCCCTAGGGACTTTGACTGGTAAGAGTGTGCAAAGTGTTATACTTAAGGTGTTTTTGGTTTTGACTTTTCAAAGCAAGTCGTAGCTAAATAAGCCAATCCTGGCTTATTGGCTTGGCTTATTGCCCCAAGCTTATTTTTCCTAGATTTGTATCAGACTTTAGGACTTTTCTGGCTAAAAATTAGATTTTTCCTTTTCTTTATTTATTTTTTATTCATTTTTCTTTACCCGTATATTATTAAATAGATAAAAAAATAGTTAAAAGTAATTTTAATTTTAGGAAAAATAAGTTTTTAAGTTTTAATTTATATATTTGAGGTTTACATTTAGTTAAGTTTTCAAAAACTTTAATTTTTAATTTTATTTGATTTTAGGTTTTTTTATTAAATTTAAAAATTAATATAAAATTATAAAAAAAGGTTTTAGAAACTTTAATTTTCATTTTTCTCTTAGTTATATTATTTAGGATTTTTAGAAATTTTTTAGAATTTATTTTATAAACTTTTTATTTTTTAATTATTTTAATATTATTTTATTAGAAAAAATTCAAAGTTTGTTTTTTCTACTTTTTTCATTTTTCCTAGGTTATAGACATTAAATTAGGAACTTTGTCACTTTCCAATTAATTTTTAGGCTTTTCATTTATTTTCTAGAATTAATTTAAGATTTAATAGATTTTAATAGTTTTTAGGAGTTTAAAAATAGTTTAATTTGGTTTTAAAATTTTTAAAAATAGTTTTTAGCTTAATTAGGTCATTTTTGAGGTTTATAAACTTGAAAATCTTGTTTGGGGCTTTTTAATAATTAATTGTGATTTTTAGGGCTTTAATTAGCATTAAAAAGTCATTATTTAATTAATTAAAAGGTTTTAGCAAGTTTGGATTTTTTGTAAACTCTTAGAATTTTATTGTGGATTTTTAGTAATTTTTAGGAATTTTTAGGTTAAAATTTTAATTTTTGTGTTTTTTACGTTTCTACGTCTTAACTTTCTAGTAGTAGTTTTTGTTAATTTTTATTTTTTTCGTCTTCGTCATTTTCTCTTCTCTTTTCTTCTTAATAAAATCATCAATCAAATCAATTCATTACACAACACACGTGCCTCCTCGAGAGAACGATCCCCATTTGGGTCATAACTTGTGGTTTTCCTAAATCGCTCGTTAACGCTTACTACTTTGTTGCATCCTTTTCCTAAAGGTGTATACAAAAAGCTATATCAGAAACATTAGATGGAGAGGTAACAATTAAAATCCTGGTTGATGGTCATCCCAAGGTGGTTACACTTGCCTCCATTCGAGACAAATTAGTCTTGGATGACGAGGGTAGGATGGTTGCTTTCAAGAAGGCTGAAATTTTTGAGGGTCTTACAAACTTGGGGTACAACATTTCTGCTGATCAAAAATGTAAATTTGCTAAAGGTCAGTTTGCACCCCATTGAAAGTTTTTAATTCACACTATTTTGCAATGCATATCATCAAAAACTATAGCTTTTAATGAATTTGGGAGTCAAGTTGCTTCTGCCCTGATTTGCTTGGCAACGGGAGAAAATATTGTTTTTCTCAAATGATTTTTGAAGGTATGGTAAAAAATGTTACAAGTCATTCAAAATTTTGTATGTATCCAAGGTTTGTTGAAATTTTTTTGGATATGAGGCAACATGGTAAAATTCGTCACAAGGACTATTTTGAAGCTAACCCCCATACAACCAAACTATTCACCACTTTTGCAGCACCTACCCCTGCGAAACCTATTACTCAAACATTTGTTAGGAAGAACAGAAGGCAACCAGCTCAGAAGGGGATCAATATTGGAGAAGCTGCACCCAAAGCAAAACCAGTAGTGGATCCAAAAGACAAAGGAAAGGGGAAGATGATTGAACAACCCAAGAGGAAGTACAAACACAAAACACCTGAATAACTAAGGGCTAAAGAGGAACATGATGAACAAGTAGCTCTTAGAATCCAAGAAGAAGAGCTACACATGCAAGAACAGAGAATGAAACAAATGAGGCCCATAGAAATGCTTAAAAAGGTTGAAATCATGCATTGAGAGCTGGATGATAGGGTACCTCATGTTAAACAATTTCTAGAACAATGGGACAAGGAGTTGGTGAATGCTCCTTTGGAAGAAAGGTATGAACTGGTTCTTTTGGTCTTCAATTTTCAAAAAGGTTATCTAGAAAGAAGAATGAGTCAGATTCAGAAGGAAAAGTATTTGAGGTATGAGAAGGGGAGGCTAGTACATTACAAGGTTATGCTTAAAAGACACAAGAGGTGGACTGATGCTCACTTCAAAGATATGACTTTTGAGGAGATATAGAAAGCAGCTAGACTAGTACTAAGGGAGACAAATATGGATGACTTCATAGGCATAGGTTCTCCTGAATAGGCTGAGTATCTTAGGAGGAAAGAAGAGGTGATACAAAAAGCTAGGGAGTATAGAAAGAGAAAGGCTGAAGGAGTGGCAGTGGAAACAACACAAGCAGGTGCATCAACACAAGCAGGTGCATCATCCCAAACAGCAGGTGAAAGATCTATCCTCAATCTACAAACAGCAGCAAAAAGATTAAAGAGGATGGAGAATATTGGTCCAGTTACTAAAGAAACTCAGCATCCTTCCAGTGAAGAAATAGAGCAGCATTTGATTGTGGAAGAGAATGATAAAATTGCACCAAGTGAGTTTGGGAAGAAATACACCATTGTAGAGTATGTTGTTCATGAGTAAAAAGGGACATCTTGGTGGAAGCTTACTAGAGCTGACAACACAGCACAAATCTTTCTAAGGCTGGATATGTTATTTCAAATATTGGACAGAGAAGACCTAGATGATCATTGGAGGATTTTAAAAGGGATGTTTGCTGCAAATCCTCCTACTTTAGATGGTGTAGAGAAAGACTGGGTAATTTGGGACTACATGCACAAAATGTATGCACATGTGTTAAATGATCCTCTCTTTGATGCAGTAAACGGGGCGAAGATGCTGTACTAGAAGTTGTTTACCAATTCTGGTGTTTATGAGGTGGCCATGGAAGGTGTAAGTGTTTATTTGCTTAAAAATCAATATTATCCCTTTACTCAAGCGACTTTGAAGAAGCTGGCACAGGCTGATTTAATTGTAGATGCCAAAGAACCTGTTGCTTATGATTTGGTAAGATTTATTCATAGTCAACTTTGGCCAGGAACTTTGTAAGCATCCTCATCAACTAGCATTTATTCAGAAACTTGTCTTTATGATAAAGCACAAGTTTAGGGGAGGATTGTTGGGAATAAATGTATGAGTATTAGTTCCCCCTGCTGGTTGGTCAGAGTTTCCCCTGCTATAGTAAGTTCCTCCTGCTGAATAACAAAGGCAGAGGGATTGGTCCCCCTGCTGGAAGTCAAAGACCCTGCTACTAAGATAAACTTGAAAGAGATTATGACGCGTTTCAGTTACTACTCCAAGATAGTTTCATAGATTGTTAGTAGTGATCTTGTACGTGAGTCCTTGTGCTATAAAAGGACTCACTAGGTTGTCGTGTAAAATACATCTTTCTCTGTTCATTTCATTTCACACTTTAAGGTTGTATAACCCTAATACCACTATTGGGTATTCGTATATCTTTGATATATTAAAGTTTAAGGTTTGATCTTAGCAATTGTTCTTGTGCTAAACACTATATTCCGCATCTTGTTTAGTTACTTTGTATTGCAAAGTTTCTCTAGTGTTAGATTGAATTTATTATTTCTATCACAACCCTTAAACAAGCTAAGGTTTAAGATCTAAGTTTGGGATCAACAGTTAGAAATAAGAGTCTCACTTCAGAATCCATGGCTGTAATGATTCAAAGCACAAAGGAAAAGAAACACAAACAGCCAATCCATCCCAATAGAAATCCCACCCCAAGCTAAGACCCAAGATAAGTTGACAAAAAAGGCCTACTCAATTAACACCATCAGACCAATGCATAAATAAATGAGAGGTGTCAATGTAGCACATCATGTTTTTTGCCTCCTCAAAACCCACATCCATGTAAAACCCAGTGGAAAACCATGAAAGAGGGAAATAGTACAACAAAACACGAATCCTCTTATGTGATGCTATAACCCATATATCTATCAGCTCAATAATAAACCGATACAAGGTTATATGAATAAACGAGGGAGGAAAAAGCATCATAAACAAGGTTTGGAAACTAAAACATTGTTCAAATAGGTAGATACAAGGGAGAAGAGTACCATACCTTGCATAGACGGCACATCTTTTAGCACGCTTGTGAGGCCCCCAAAATCAGGCAAGGGAACAACTAGGTAGCAAGGGGGTAACACGTCCTGGTACAAGTAACAATAAATTATAAAATGACTTGAAAATGACGTAACAAAAGACATTTACATTACATCTAAAAGATCAGAGTTTTAAACAAAGGGTCCCAGAGTTTTATAAGCGGAAAAATATATTATTTAATTATCGTTTTGTAACATATAGTTACCAAGAATATATGATAAACTTCTGACAGTTTTTACCAAAACCGAAGTTTAAATATAGACAGAAATCTCCAAGCTGCGATAATATCTTGCGGGATCCCATCCAAGCAAAGCTAAGTATTAATACCTGAGATTAAACATGTAAAATCGTCAACACGAAGTTGAGTGATATTCAAGGTTTAGCAGTAAAGGTGTGGAACACAAGCATTCATTTGTAAAGTAAGAAATAGAGAAAATAGTTACGTACGATAACCATAGTTCGAATCCATTATTATTGTTGTTTAGTTCATGAACTGAAGCTTATCTCAATGCAAATTCCTCTAGTGAGTATTCACCCTAAATACTCTAGTATAAACAAATGCAATGCGTCAATGGTTGAACAACCGCAACATGGGACGGGGATTGTCAGTCCTGGTGGATCCACCCACAACATTCGCGCTTAGCAACACAAGTAAATTGACGGTTCATGATCAGGAGAGAAAACATAAGGGCTATAGACTAAAAGCAATAATAATAATGAAAAACTGTTGGAAATCATCAAGTTCTGGAAAGCATACAAGATCTGGATAGCATACAAGTTCTGGATAGCATACAAGTTCTAGATATCATACAAGTTTTGGATAGCATACAGTTTTAAATGAATGTGTTCCAGCATGTGAAATCTCACCCCGCGTTTAGAAACAATGTATAAGTAGTAAAAAGAGGCTATGAACTCACCTGATAAAGCTATAACACGTAGATCGAGGACAAACCAATAGTCGACACACGACTTCACAAGATAACAATTCTTCGTTGATCGAGAAAAAGACGCCCAATGGCCGACGTATGACCGAACGAGCCCTATAAAGACGAGATGCGTCTTAGGTTCGAGACTATACATAAGTCATACATATATGTAAATAGTTCACTTTAGTAATTTTGGACATCGTATAAGTTTTATAAAACTTTTCACAGGACTTTTGATAACAATTTTCATGTATTACCCATTATGACCATTAAACCCATTAAATCCCATTAGTAGCCCATTACATGTTCATGTGACTTTAGTGCATTTCAATCTCAGTATTAAACTCCAAACTTGTTATAAATCTCACGCCCAACAATGGCACAATAGCCATTATAAGTGTATGTTGGGCTTTTATGGCCTAAATCCACTTTTTAAGCTTTACGGGTTCTAAAACGCCTCCAAACGTTGTCAACTTATTATCTTACGTTGGTCGGGTCTCGAGTTCTCTAATTATCATTATACAAAGATGCTACAGTTCCCGAAAAATGGGTCATACCACTTCGGTATTTTTATAAAAATCGACACGTTTTACGTTAATTCAATATGGTTGAATTCTTATAATTTCCCGACATACCTCTTAAATTAGATCGTTTCTCCTAAACCGTAAATAATATAGATGAGTTCTTTTTACCAAAATCATTATCAACTTATATAGCTTACTTATTTTAAGTCCAATTATCCCTAATTTATGCTTATCATATCTTAATCACAAATTTCATCACTTAGAGATGTTGGCTGTTTTAGGTTGCCAATCTCGTTCACACCGTCTTGGCCGTTATTTCTAAACCGTAAGGAACTGGTGGACTATACAATTGATTCTAGTTATTCATAATTTAATCTATAACCCATAGTCGTACCTTTTTCACTGGTTCTGAGTTCTTATAGGACTTTTCAATCAGTTTACACATCATGTTCAGATTTTATACTTTTTATCGTTTCAGGCATATCTAATTCATCGGGTATAGTCACGAGACAAGCCACCCGGCCAAATCATCACAAAACAAAGATTTACAACCCTATATTTTAATCGTAATCTCATATGACACTAAATTTACCTAAATAAGACGTTTTTGCTACTGTTTCGAATCTGACCCAACAATGATTGATGCACATCATGTTGTTTATATTTTTCTTGCTATGTTTACCAAATATAATGTTATAACCTTACAAAATATTGTAAGAAATTTAAATATATAAACAAGATGTAAATAATACATATGTGAAAGAAATAATCATAAATAAATGAAAAGAATAGTAAGAACATTCCTTACAATGAAAAAAAATGAAGAGAAGACTCAAGCACAAAGATTGAAGACTTTGATTCAAGTCAACCACTCTAGAATTCAGCTCCAAGATTTCTTAAATATGATCTTGATGATCCTTGTTTCAAATAAATGAGATAGAATATAAGAATTTCTATTCTTGCAACTATCATTAGTTAAAATTAAGGTGGTGAGTGTGTTTGACGTCAGAGGGTCTACGACAAGAGACCAAAATCAACGAAGTTGAAGTTTGTATAGATGAAAAGTATTGTATGGATGAAAATTTTGCAAAGTACAAAACACGTGTAGAAAAGTTGGAATTTACAAGATGTATGTATATTTGATTTATGACACGTATGGTGGTGTTAGTTTATATATCTTGTCTCATGTTTAATATAAGCGGGTATTATCAAATCCGATATTTTAAAAGTCACGTGATTGATACGCGTTAAACACGAAAAATAAACGCTCAATATAAAATTAAAACATCGGCATTCAGAGAACATTTATAATTCGATCTATAAAAGAGGGATTATAATTTAATAAACGTTAACACGTCGTATAACGAATGACACCTAAAGGCTTAACGTAAATTACAAAGATTTCTCGTAAAACGAGAAATTAAAATGACGATTATAGAAAATATTTATATGTCATAATGAGGATATTCACGGTCGATGACGGACATACACTTAGTCGATAAATAATAAGTGAGACGTATTCGATATGTTAAAGCCTTAACATTGCCAGTTGGCCGAGAATTCAATATTATTAGTCGAACGTATATGACAAATAAAAGTCAATTAATTAATATTGGTCCGAATATTTGAAATAGTATTAGAACTCGGTCTAAATATTAATTTTAAAGTTCGGGTTACAATAGTAAATAAATTTGGAAAAATAAAAATAAAATTTTTATAATTCCTAATAAAATATTATCAATGATCAGAAAAATAATTAAAATACAATTTAATTAAAATTCTTGAGATCTCAGGATTACATATGAAAGAGTAAAGAGGAACAAGTAAAACATTATAAAATCGATAAGTACGACTAAAAGAATAATTTAATTATCGAGAAAAATACGAGTTCTCACAACGCTCTAGAAAGTATAGCACTTTCTCCCAAAGTACAACCCATAAGTCCACTAATATCACATCAAACCTACCCATATAAACTAGAAAAGTAGTCTCAAAAACCCCACTAGATAAGGGCTTAAACATAAGGTAATCAACACAAACCTTATGCAAATAAAGACAAAACTCAAAAGGACAGAGACAATAAGGATTACCATAGCAGCAACCATGAAACCAAGCAGGGAGCAAGAAACCAAGACCCCTCATAGCGAATAGATTTACTCCAGCAACCCAAACATGATACACAGCCACATACATCAGATACCCCTGCTAAAGTCCAAAATCAAGCATAAATGAACCCAATTCCAATTGCATTTCCATAAGCCAGTCCCACCAAAGGACCAACTCACCCACGAATAAATCCTACTGACCCTAATCATTAAGAAATCATATTTTCCCCCATGTCCAAACCAACTCTACTATGGCCACTGTTATCACTAGACAGCTTAACATTCCATATAGTAGCAGCCCTAGAAACTTCAAAAGAAGGCTTAAACCTAAGACTTAACAACTTAAGCCTAATAGTACCAATAACAATATTGACTAAACTGGAAATGTCTCTATCAGTCATACCCATCCTACGATTGTTTCTTTCCTGCCAAAGGTAGTAGATACAAGCACTAAACAGTAATCTTTGAATCATACTCCATATGCTATTTCTAGCCGGAAAATTCACAATACCAGAGATGGAACTAGACCAAATATTACTCATATTTTCCAAAAGAGCCATAGGCTTAAGTCGTTCCCAGAGAGTTCTAGAGAAACCACAAGAAAAAATAAATGCCCATGAGATTCATTTACATCACCACATAAAAAACAGTTCGTATTCCTAGCATTAAACCACTTGGCAAGTCTATCGCCTATTTTTAATCTCTCCTTAACATCCAACCAAGTAATAAAAGCATGTCTAGGTATACATTGGTTAAACCATACATGTTTGTACCATATGACATCAGGATGTTCAGATTTAAGGGCCTTCCAAACTTTAGTACCACTAAAGTTCCTTTCTATACCCTTCTTATCCACCCAGATAGTAATATCCTTAGCTTCCTCACTAAGATCAGGCACCAGGATATCAAAAACACCATTAAAATTACCAGTCCAATCCATATGCCATATCCAATTACCATTGTTAATTAAATTTATAACTTTATCATTAATAGAAAAACCAGCAATTTGAATCATCTCCAGGTTAACAACTTTACTAAGAGGACCACTAGTATGCCATTTATCAACCCATACATTACACGTCCTACCATTACCTAACTTAACAAACATAAACTCCTTGATCATATCTCTTAACATAAGCATATGCTTCTAACACCAAGACATACTACGGATAGATTTGATATTCCAAATGTTTTGACCCTTAAGTTTATGAATTTTAACCTACTTAACCCAAAATGGAGTCCTTATCACATAGAATATGACAAAGGTGTTTGATCATAAGGGCATTATTCCAACTTTGCATAGACTTAAGACCTAAACCACCCTGACTCTTTGGCCTACACACATCCTCTCATCTCACACTAACCAGCGCACCCGTCTTCCTATTATTTCAGCATAGAAAATTACTCAAAAGATTATCAATGTCATTACAAACAGCTAACGGTAAAATAAATAAGGAACCCCAATACACTTACATAGAGGACAGAACAGAGGCAATTACTTGAAGTCTTCCCGAAAAGGACAGACATTTATTCTTCCATGAATTCTATTTTATTCTGAACCACTTCTAATAAGAAACTACAATCTCTCTTAGTAATTCTCTTAGAGACAAGAGGGACACCTAAATATCTTATTGGTAACTTACCCTCCGTGAAAGGCATTACCATCAGAATATCATCCTTAACATCTAACGGGATATTACAAAAAACACATTACTTTTACTCATACTTGGGTATAAACCAGAAGCTAGACTAAACTCATCAAGACCTCTTCTAAGAATAGATGTCGAGACCATGTATCCATGACAAAGCATCAAAAGGTCATCCACAAAACATAGACTAGTAATCCCAAGTTTCTGACAACTAGAATGATACTTAAATCTCTTATCCAATTTAATTTGTCTTTTGACCATAAGATTAAGAACTTCCATAACCAAACTAAAGAGATAGGGTGATATAGGATCACCCTGCCTCAAACCCTGTTTAGCTTTAAAATACCCATGTGTCTCCCCATTAACACAGATAGAGAATGACGCAGATTCCATACCAGTCACAATCCAATGGATCATAACCGGGTGAAAACCAAATTCCCTAAGACAGAACTTCAAAAAACTTCAACTTACCGTATCATAAGCTTTCCGTATATCAATCTTAAACACACAGTTTCCAATACCACAATCCCAACTATAACCCTTCGTAAATTCCTGAGCCAATAATATATTATCACTAATAAGCCTACCGGGGATAAAAGCGCTTTGATTCACATCTACCAAATCATTAAGAACCTGCTTAATCCTATAAGTAATAACTTTGCTAATAACTTTGTAAACTACATTACAACAAGAAATGGGCCTAAAATCAGTGACCTTAGTAGGAGTAGGAATTTTAGGAATAATAAGCGTAGCATTTACCTCACCCAGCATCTTAACACTAGTGAAAAACTCCCTTACAGCTGCACAGACATCATACTTCACAACATCTCATGCAGCATTAAAGAATTTAGATGTATATCCATCCGGTCCAGAAGCTCTATTATCTTCCATGCTATCAAGAATGATGTAAAAACTTGTGCATACTTATTAGTTTTACTTATATTAGAATTATCTAAATTTAAGCATGGACAATTATATGTTCATCCGATAAACCATAAATTTAAAATAAATTCAAGTTATGTGGAAACCTTTTTGGACCGATTGATACAAAGCACAACTTTCAGTTTGACATGTTAATATAAATGTGTCAAAATGTAACCTCTACTTTGATGCAATGAGGTTGGTTTAGGAAAAAATAGACCGTGAGAAGTCAAGAATACAATTTGTCAAAGTCACTTTATGTGAATAAAAAATTTATGAGCCAACCACAAGACAAATACATACCAAGTGCAAATTCCAAAGTTCATCACAAAAAATCCGCATAGAATGACTAAACTTGCCATAGAAACTTGTAATGACAATGATCTAAACATAAACAATCACATATAACCTATTTACAAAAAATCCAAGATATCCAAAAAAATAATTTGATACGATTCGGTTAGGTGTATCAGGATAGGGCACCCTTTCAAACGTGATGCTAGATCCTTAAGAAATAAAGATGAGAAAACCAGAAATTTTATATGATTCACTTTGATTGATTTATAATATGATTACATTATGAAACCTCAAATACTAGTTGTATGATAAACAAAAAGATAAATAATAATAATTAAAGATACTTGATAGGTGTGTAAACACCCATCCTTTTTACCACTTAATTACAATAATAACCGAGCCAAAACGTGTATTTTATGTCATTTATGTCGGAATTATGCGTGGTTTGTGTTTTTGTTGTGATTTAGGACGAAAAGGTGAAAAGTGGAGAAAACACGGGCATTCACGGGCTTTTATCAAAGAAAAAGACGAAACACGAAGTCAAGAAGTCAAGAGTGCAAAAAGAACGGAAGTCCAAGACAAATTCTGAAGACTTATCGAAGAAAAAGTCAAAAGACGGAAGTTTATCAAAAGCCGAAAAACTCAAGTCTAATTTATTGAAGAATTAACAGACGAGTTTGAAGAAATCCCAAGACAAAGTCATTAAAGTCCAAGATTAAGAACATTAAAAGGCTTAAGGACTTATGAGTGCAATTAAGGAAAAATGAAGGAGGGGAGGAAGCTTCCTAAGCACTCCTTAATCCTCCCCTATAAATAGTCATTAGGATAATCATTTTCATTTTGTTGGATAGTTTGACACACTATTTCTTCCATTTTATTTACCTTGCACATTTAAATTCATGTCCATTTAATTACTTGTCAAATTTAAATACCTTGTCTTGCACCTAAAATACCTTTAATTTCAAGTAAGTGTTCTTTTAATTCTTGTCAATCTTTATTTTTATTGCTTATCTCTCATTCTACCTTTATTTAATCTTTGATCTTCATGCTTTATTGTTATTGTTCATGTTCTTGATTTTTATTGATTTATTTAAGTGGGTTTTGATTATTTTGATTAGTTTTGTTAGTTTGATTGTTTTGGATTGATTGTTTATGATTAATAGTTTTTTATTGATTAGTTAGATTTAATCTTGTGGTTGATTTTGTTTAGAATTGTTTAGATCCGTATCTTTTTCTGTTTCCTTGTTCTTCGCTGTTCATTGTTTTCCCAGGAAACATTCCGCATCAGCAAGTTATTCCGAGTGAAGGATTGTGCAATTTTATTCTAGATCAAAGTCGTTCATCCGGAATATTAGATATTCCAAATCAGTTGTGCTCATTCGGAATAATTCATTATTCCGGATCAAGCATCTCATTCGGAATATTTAGACATTCCGGATCAGCCATTTATTCCGGATCAAGCTCACATTCCGGATCAACCGAATATTCCGGATCAAAGGAATATTCCCGATCAACCTCTCATTCCGAATCAAATAATATTCCGGATCAAGCAAGTTCATCCGGAATAATTTATTATTCCGGATCAAGGAGTTTATTCGGAATATTAAGACATTCCGGATCAAGGGTTTTATTCGGAATATTATTCCGGATCAAGAGATATTCCGAACGAAGGCAACATTCCGGATCAAGACAATTATTCCGAATCAAGACTTTATTCCGGATAAGTGACATATTCCGGATAAATGATTTATTCCAGATCAAGGATTTTGGTGAATATTCCGAGTGAAGAAAAACATTCCGAACGAAGGTGACATTCCGGATGAGTGTTTACTCCGAATGAGGGTATTATTCCGGATGAGCTATTTTTCAGGTTTTTTCTAGTTTCTATTTTTAATTTTCTGCTTTTAATTTTCAAGCTTTATTTTTCCCGCCTTTTTCCTTAGTCGCACTTTAAGATTATTTGCCTTAGATTTATTTTAGCCTTGCCTTAGTTTAAGTTTTAGTTGTGTTTTAAGTTTGCCTTAGATAGATTTAAGTTTGCGTTATTTACTTTTAGTGCCTTTTAATTTTCGTCACCCTTTTAAATACTCGCCATTTATTTTAAATTAGACTTAGATTTACTTTAATGCCCATTTTACTTTTAAGTCTTGCACTTTTAATTCATAAAAAACCCAAAATATTTGTTTCACCAAAATCAACTGAGTCGTACTTTGAACCGGGAATCAATTCGTTAAGATACCGAGAAACGAGAACTTAACTTTCTTACCATACAAAATCTTAACATTAAAATGGAGCTGCTGCCGGCTCTTTTCGTAAATATTAACGGTTTTCTGTGAGAGACGCGTTGCTTTTTGGGATCCGTTCACTTGTGAGCGTTATTTTCTTGCTTTAAAAATTCAAAAAACCATAAAAATTAAAAATTCTTAAGAAATCCATAAAAATTAAAAATTTCAAAAATCCAAAAAGATTTTATTTTTATTGTGTATATATATTCTCTTTGTGTTTGGTATTGTTTTCTTTTGCCTTTGTAGGTGTATGCGTACTAGATCTTCTAATTATCAAGAGCCCGAGACTCGTGAAGATTTAAGTATGGCAGGTGTCAACAACAATAATCCACCACACCTCAACAATAACAACAATGTTCTTCCACAGCCCGATCTTCGGACAATGGAGGAGCTTTGTCAACCTACCATGTTTGGACGAGGAGGATCGATTGCGCAGATGCAAATCACGGCTCCGGAGTTTTCGTTAAAGCACCACATGATTCAGCAAGTGCAAACTAATCCATTCGCCGGAATGCCTGATGATGATGCCAACAAACACCTCGACAAGTTCATTACAATCACTCAAAGCATGAAGTTGCTCGGTGCCACGATGGATGTTCTTCGCCTACAACTCTTCCCACATACTTTATCACACCACGCCGAGAAATGGTTTGATCGTCTTCCAAAGAATTCTATTCATACTTGGGATGACATGACTCAACGCTTTTTGTCGCGCTACTTTCCACCATCCATGGTCACGAGCCTTCGCAATCTAATCAACGGTTTCATGCAAGATCCCGATGAATCTCTTTTTGATGATTGGGAAAGATATAATGCCTTGATTGATCGTTGTCCAAACCACAACATGCTCCCTGTAACCTTAATTGATACTTTCTACAACGGTTTGACTTTTCGAGATCGTGATACGATTAATGCAGCCGCCGGTGGCACATTTATGAAAAGGAGACCCGAGGAGTGTAGAGAGCTTATTGAGAACATGACTACTCATCATAAAAATTGGGATTCCTCCGCTTCTTCAAGGAACAACCCGAGAGTCAATGTCTCTTCCACTTCAGCAAACCCCGACATGACCGAATTCACCCGCATGATGACTGAAATGAACAAAAGTATCTTGCTTCTCGCTTCAAACCAACAACAACAAGTTAAAGCGGTAGCCAATCCTTGTGAAACATGCGGCGGTCCTCACTCATACACTGATTGTCCTTCTACTCAAGGAAATCCGGAAAACGTGTATGCAGCTTATGGTAATTATTCACCGGAAAATTACCAAGCTCGACCTCAAGGGGATAGAAACCTGCTGAGTTACCGGTGCAACAACTACCTTTCACCCGGTTTTTCTCCTCAAAACCAGAACCCCGCCAACAACTACAATAGAAGCAACCAAATCCTACCAAGAGCTTCTAATCCTTATTACCCACCCGCTCAACAAACCTCACCCATTAACCCCGACGTTGAAGCCATCATGAGAACCCAAGGTGAGGAAATCAAGAATCTTTAGAGCCAAATTATCAATTTGAAAGGGGATATCACCAAGCAAGGAAATGACATTAGATCCGAGCTTCGCGATAATAATCAATCCCCCTTCAGCAATCAAACGAATGATTTGAATAATATGCTGGCTAGTTTCTTTCCCACAACTCAACCTTCTACTTCGAGTTCTCTACCTTCAAACACCGTCACCAATCCGCGAGCGAATGTGAGTGCTATAACTACCCGTAGTGGAGTCACCATAGTAGGGCCACCTATCCCACCCCCATCATCTACACCTCCTCCACCACCATTTATCCCTACTCCTCCTACACCTAGTATTAGTACACCATCACCGTCTCCGCCTCGTCATGATGTTGTTCCCAAGAAGGACCCTTCAACATCTCAACCTTTACTTGCTACGCCTTCACCTTCACCACCTAAACCCAATATCCCTTATCCTTCACGGCTAGGCAAGACCACAATGCTCACCAAGGATGACTCTCAAATGTCAAATTTTATGAAGATGATCTCTCAAATGAACTTCAACATTAGCCTTGTCGAAGCACTTGTCCACATGCCGAAATTTGTCAAAGCATTCAAGGAATTGCTTAACAAGAAGGAGAAGTTGATTGAGCTCGCCAACACACGCTTAAATGAAAACTGTTCTGCAGTTATTCTCAAAGAACTTCCGGAAAAACTTGGAGATCCTGGTCGTTTTGTGTTGCCATATATTTTTAACAGAACCGAAGAATTTACTGCGCTAGCTGATCTCGGGGCCAGTATAAATCTCATGCCATTAAGTGTTTGGAAAACACTATCATTACCCGACCTCACTCCAACAAAGATGACTCTTGAGCTTGCAAATCGCACCCTCGCTTACCCCGTTGGTATTGCCGAAGACGTGTTCATTAAAGTTGGCACATTTACTTTCTCGGTCGACTTTGTCGTTGTTGATTATGAAATGGACCCTCGTATTCCTTTAATACTTGGTCGGCCATTCTTGAGAACCGGACGAGCTCTAGTTGATGTTGCCGAAGGTGAGTTAATCTTAAGAGTCGGGGATGCTGCACAAGTCTTCAAAATGGGGAAGCTTACAAGCAAATCCTATGGACGAGAATCTGCAAATATGATTAATGTGCTCGATGATTTTGTCATCTACAACAATCCTCTATTCGAGTCTTGCAATGATAATCCACTTTTTCAAGATGATGTGGATGATTCTCTATCCAATTTGGAACCTTCTCCCATTTATGATTCTCCACCGATCTTTGATGCTTATGATGATGATTCTAGCTCAGATTCGGATGATTATGATGACCTTGCTTCCGAGTATCCCGACCTGCCCACTTACGATGATTTTGATGAGGCCGATACTCTTTCGAGTGATTCTTCTCATGATGAAGATCCTCCGCCATCCATGCTTAATCTTACTTTGGATGATTACTCTATTGAGGAAGACTTCTCTACTTTTCTTAATACTTACTTCCCTCATGAGAGTGATGCTCCTCCTTTAGACTTTGAAGATTATCGTCTTGATCCTACTTTGGATTTGAAGAAAATTCTTTCAAAGGAGAAGCAACCGGTCGACACCAACATCCGCAGCACATATGATTTAACACCTCTTTGTCCACCTTCTGAGGACGAGGTTGTGCATCTTCTTCGCGGATCTTCTTCACATTCTGCTGAGCCTGAGTGCTATTTTCCCCTAAAGGAAAAGGTGTTCGACCCCGGTATCAATATTATTCAGCCATCTCAGTATCCGTCTGATGAAATAAAAGGAAATATCTTTGGAACTTATGGAAATCTGCTTGCACCACTTCACCCTTTCTTCCACCGTGCTCCGTCTTTGCTTAAGGGAACCTTGCCTACTCTTCTTTGGCTTGCCTTGTTCGCCTTAAGCTTTTGCTATTTGATGGACGAAAACTATGTCTTTGATCCTGGTGGATATGTTTCATGCTTCTTCCTATGGTAATCAAGGTCGAGTCAGGCTCATGACTCGGTAATCAAAAATCAAGCGCTTCTTGGGAGGCAACCCATGTATCTATCTTTTAGCTTTCTTTATCCTAAGTGTAGGGGAGACCCGTTGGTGTTTGCTATTTCCTCTCCTCTCATATTCAGGGAATCGAGCGCTCAATGATCCACTCTTGATGATTTTTGACGACCCGTGATTCCGTGTCCCATTTTCCCGGTTCTATCCTAAACTCTTTTTGATTCACTATTTTATATTTTCCAATATTAAAATAGGAATCTATTTAGTTGTCTCTTCCTTAGCGAGATTTAAACAAAGTGCACAATGTCCTAAGTGTAGGGGAGTTTACTCCCACATGCTTAAACATTGAGGACAATGTTTATGTTAAGTGTAGGGGGGACTTCTATCGAAGTTAAGTGGCGTTTTCCTTGTATTTGTCCTTATTTTAACCGGAAAATCAATTTTTCGACATTTTTCAAAATTTTTGATCTATTTTGGCCTATTAGTTTTTCCCTTTTGTATAGTTATTTTCTTCCTTTGCTAGAATAAATTTAATAAAGTGGTTTTAATTTTCAAATATTGTGAATCTTTTGACTCAACCCGAGTTTACTTGTCTAAGTTACTCTAGCTAGTATCCTTAACGTGTTTAAGTCAAGTTTTGCTAGGCTTTTATATAGGGAGCTATAAAACGCGAAAGTCTTAACTCTCACGGGTTAAGAATAAGAACTTTTCGCAAGTTCCTATAATTGATCCTAGAGAGTCGTTTATCAAGGGAACTTTAAAATGCGATTTCTAAACTTGAAAAAAGTCTAAGAGTTTGCAAGATCCTATAGGCGACTCGAAAACCCAAAACTTTGATTTAATAGGCTAAGCATCCACGAGTCTCATTCCTTGAGATTTTAAACTGTGGAGAACGAGAGATGATAGAGTCAATTATAAGTTTGGTATCCTTTCGTGAATTTATGTGAGTTAATTATAAGCCTATTCTTCCATCGCTTGCTAAAAATTTATCTGCAATAAATAAGGTTGTACGATTTGAAAAGTTACTTAGCTTCTAGCCCAAGATCATTTAAAAGTTGCTCGGTATGGATTAGAGTTCATAGCCAAGGCATAACTTATTGAAGCGGGGTGCGAAGATTGGCGAGTCCAAAAAGGTCCTAACAAGACATGAGGGCTATATTTTGTTGCTAAAGATCCCAAGTGATGTGAAGAATCATTTATCGAAAATCAATATGAAGGATCGAGACACACGACAAAAAGAAAAAACTCCCTAAAAGTCATGGAGAAGTCTATCCGAAAAGGCCCTAACAAGGTATGAGGATAAATAAAGCCAAGTCCAAAAGGAGGCGGATCGTTGTATATCAAAGTCCAAAATAAAGATTGGAGAAAAATTAAGAAGTCGTGGTCCAAGTATGAATCTCTCAAAACTTCAAGTGAAGAAATTCCTATTATGAAGAGAAGGCATTATTTCATGAACGTCTCTCAAGGTTTGAAGTATGAAGTCGCTGGCAAATATTGGTCCGATAAAGGTCTCAAATCGCGAAGCGAGTTATGCCAAGATATGAACTTTATGAGGTCCCGAGAAGCAGTTTTAAAAGATTTTGTCCTTTAGCTAACTATTGATTAAATCGTTCACTTTATTTTTGGCCTAAATAACTATCGAAATAAGTCAACAATGCATCCTTGTGATCATTCAAGACAACAATAAAATATAAGAGATACACCTAGGAATAAGGGAGTCTAAGTGAATAATTGGCCCACATGAGTTCGTGTTAGTTTGCTAACTTATAATAACAATGATCTCGTTTTTAAGCTTGGTTTGGAGAAAGTAAAAACTTGAGGATGATGATCATTCACAACATTTCAAAAACCCAAGGTATGCTTTTGATTTCTTTACTTTGAATGTTTATAAATTTTCTACCTCTTTAATAAAGGCCAACGTGGATTGATTATGATGAAAAATGTAAACTTGCTTTGTAACTAATGCATTGCATGAGGACATTGCAATGGTCAAGTGTAGGGGATTTGATAGGTGTGTAAACACCCATCCTTTTTACCACTTAATTACAATAATAACCGAGCCAAAACGTGTATTTTATGTCATTTATGTCAGAATTATGCGTGGTTTGTGTTTTTGTTGTGATTTAGGACGAAAAGGTGAAAAGTGGAGAAAACACGGGCATTCACGGGCTTTTATCGAAGAAAAAGACGAAAGACGAAGTCAAGAAGTCAAGAGTGCAAAAAGAACTGAAGTCCAAGACCAATTCTGAAGATTTATCGAAGAAAAAGTCAAAAGACGGAAGTTTATCAAAAGCCGAAAAACTCAAGTCTAATTTATTGAAGAATTACAAGACGAGTTTGAAGAAATCCCAAGAAAAAGTCATTAAAGTCCAAGATTAAGAAGATTAAAAGGCTTAAGGACTTAAGAGTGCAATTAAGGAAAAATGAAGGAAGGGAGGAAGCTTCCTAAGCACTCCATAATCCTCCCCTATAAATAGTCATCAGGATAATCATTTTCATTTTGTTGGATAGTTTGACAAACTATTTCTTCCATTTTATTTACCTTGCACATTTAAATTCATGTCCATTTAATTACTTGTCAAATTTAGATACCTTGTCTTGCACCTTAAATACCTTTAATTTCAAGTAAGTGTTCTTTTAATTCTTGTCAATCTTTATTTTTATTGCTTATCTCTCATTCTACCTTTCTTTAATCTTTGATCTTCATGCTTTATTGTTATTGTTCATGTTCTTGATTTTTATTGATTTATTTAAGTGGGTTTTGATTATTTTGATTAGTTTTGTTAGTTTGATTGTTTTGGATTGATTGTTTATGATTAATAGTTGTTTATTGATTAGTTAGATTTAATCTTGTGGTTGATTTTGTTTAGAATTGTTTAGATCCGTATCTTTTTCTGGTTCCTTGTTCTTCGCTGTTCATTGTTTTCCCAGGAAACATTCCGCATCAGCAAGTTATTCCGAGTGAAGGATTGTGCAATTTTATTCCGGATCAAAGTCGTTCATCCGGAATATTAGATATTCCAAATCAGTTGTGCTCATTCGGAATAATTCATTATTCCGGATCAAGCATCTCATTCGGAATATTTAGACATTCCGGATCAGCCATTTATTCCGGATCAAGCTCACATTCCGGATCAAAGGAATATTCCAGATCAACCTCTCATTCCGAATCAAATAATATTCCGGATCAAGCAAGTTCATCCGGAATAATTTATTATTCCGGATCAAGGAGTTTATTCGGAATATTAAGACATTCCGGATCAAGTGTTTTATTCGGAATATTATTCCGGATAAAGATATATTCCGAACGAAGGCAACATTCCGGATCAAGACAATTATTCCGAATCAAGACTTTATTCCGGATAAGTGACATATTCCGGATAAAGGATTTATTCCAGATCAAGGATTTTGGTGAATATTCCGAGTGAAGAAAAACATTCCGAACGAAGGTGACATTTCGGATGAGTTTTTATTCCGAATGAGGGTATTATTCCAGATGAGCTATTTTTCAGGTTTTTTCTAGTTTCTATTTTTATTTTTCTGCTTTTAATTTTCAAGCTTTATTTTTCCCGCCTTTTTCCTTAGTCGCACTTTAAGATTATTTGCCTTAGATTTATTTTAGCCTTGCCTTAGTTTAAGTTTTAGTTTTATTTGTGTTTTAAGTTTGCCTTAGATAGATTTAAGTTTGCGTTATTTACTTTTAGTGCCTTTTAATTTTCGTCACGCTTTAAATACTCGCCATTTATTTTAAATTAGACTTAGATTTACTTTAATGCCCATTTTACTTTTAAGTCTTGTAATGTAGAGATTTTACTAGTTGAAAAAGTTCGTTTTCTCGGTATCTTCTCGAATTGATTTCCGGTTCAAAGTGCGACTCAATTGTTCTTGGTGGAAATGAAAATGGTTTGGTTATCTAAAATGAAAATGTAAATTGCGATAAGTAAAAGGAATGCTGAAAGGAATGCTAAAAGGAATGCTGATAGGAATGCTGATAGGAATGCTGATTGGAATGCTAATAGGAATGCTAATTGGAATGTTGATTGGAATGCTGATTGGAATGTTGATTGGAATGCTGATTGGAATGTTGATTGGAATGCTGATTGGAATGTTGATTGGAATGCTGATTGGAATGTTGATTGGAATGCTGATTGGAATGTTGATTGGAATGCTGATTGGAATGCTGATTGGAATGCTGATTGGAATGCTGATTGGAATGTTGATTGGAATGCTGATTGGAATGTTGATTGGAATGCTGATTGGAATATTGATTGGAATGCTGATTGGAATGTTGATTGTAATGCTGATTGGAATGGTGATTGGAATGCTGATTGGAATGTTGATTGGAATGCTGATTGGAATGCTGATTGGAATGTTGATTGGCATGCTAATAGGAATGCTAATTGGAATGTTGATTGGAATGTTGATTGGAATGCTGATTGGAATGCTGATTGGAATGCTAATAGGAATGCGAAAGGAATGCTGATTGGAATGTTGATTGGAATGCTGATTGGAATGTTGATTGGAATGCTGATTGGAATGTTGATTGGAATGTTGATTGGAATGTAAACCCTTTTCCAATCAAGGTGATTGGAATACGTGATTGGAAAGGGGTTTACCCTTTCCGATCTAACTTTTTGATCCGAAAATTAAGCAAAAGCAATAAGCTATGGTTAATAAGCTCAAACTAAAACTTGCACGAATCTAAATCGAAATTGACTTAATAAGCATGAATAACAACTTATCAAACATAAAAATAAGCAAACTTTCAAATCAAACTTTTAAAAAGATGAACTTTTTAAGAAAACTTTAGATCAAATAAGCATTAAGATGGAAACAAATCAAGGATGAACATGAATCATAGATAAGCAAGATAAGAAAGGTAGAAGAAGATGATTTAAAATAAGAACTTGATTAAAAGAAAAGATTCAAAAATTAAAAGACTTACTTGAATTAAAAGTGCATAACATGAAATTAAAAAGCAAGAAAGTAATTAACAAGAAATAAAAATGGTGGAAGTGGTGGTTTGTCAAACCACCCAACAACTTGAAAATGAACTAAGCCTAATCTATATATAGGGGTGATTAGGGAGGAGCTTAGGAAGCTTCCTCCCTCTTTCCTCTTTTCCTTATTTGCACACTTAAGTCCTTTTCTTCTTAATTGTTTGTTAATCTTGGACTTAATGACTTTGTCTCGGGATTTCATTGAACTCGTCTTGAATTTTCTTCATAAATAAGACTCGAGTTCTTCGGCTTTTAGTAAACTTCCGTCTTTTGACTTTTTCTTCGATAAATCTTCAGAATTGGTCTTGGACTTCCGTTCTTTTTCCACTCTTGATCTTTCGACTTCATCTTTCGTCTTTTGTTTCGATAAAAGCCCGTGAATGTCGTGTTTTCTCCACTTTTCACCTTTTCGTCCTAAATCACAACAAAAACACAAACCACGCATAATTCCGACATAAATGACATAAAATACACGTTTTGGGTCGGTTATTATTGTAATTAAGTTGTAAAAAGGATGGGTGTCTTCACACCTATCAAATCCCCTACACTTAACCATAGCAATGTCCTCATGCAATGCATTAGTTACAAAGCACGTTTTACACTTTCCATCATAATCAACCTACCTTGGCCTTTATTAAACAACTAAGGAAAATCAAAAAGATAGAAAATAACAAGATGCAACAAGGAAGAAACTTGTAAAGAAATCTAAGACTTACATTAGGGCTTGTGTGTCATGAATGTTCATCACCCTCAAGTTTCACGTTCCCCATGCCAAGCTTAAAAACAAGATCATTGTTAGTACAAGTTAGCATAAAAAACATTTACTCATGTGGTTCAATTAATCACTTAAACTCCCTTATTCCTACGAGTATCTCTTATATTTTATTGATGTATTGAATGATCACGAGGATGTATTGTTGACTTATTTCGATAATTTATTTAGGCTGAAAGCAAAGTAGGACGATTTGATCAATAGTTAGCTAAAGGACAAAATCTCTTAAAACTACTTCTCAGGATATCAAAAAGTTCATATCTTGGCATAACTTGGTTCACGATTTGAGACCTTTCTCGGGCCGATATTTGGCATGTACTTCATACTTCATATCTTCGAGAGACGTTTTTGAGATAATGGTCTTCTCTTTGTTATAGAGTTTCTTCACTTGGAGACTTTTGAGGGGTACTCCAGCTTTGTTGACCACGACTTCATGATTATTTCTTCAATCTCTAATTGGGATTTTGAGATACAATGATCCGCCTCCTTTTCGGACTTGGATCTATTTATCCTCATACCTTTTTAGGGTCTTTTCGGATAGACTTTTCCATGATCTTTATGGGAGTTGATTGCTTTTCGTCGTGAGTCTTGATCCTTCATATTGATTTTGGGAATAATGCTTTTCACATCACTTTGGATCTTCAGCAATAAAATTGAATCCTCATGCCTTGTTAGGGCCTTTTCGGACTCGCCAATCTTCGCGCCCCACTTCATAAGTTATGCCTTGGCTATGAAATCTTATCATTACCGAGCAACTTTTAAACGATCTTTGGCTAGATGCTAAGTAACTTTTCAAATTGTACGACCTTACTTATTGCATTTATTTATTTACAAGCGAGGGGAGAAAAAGATCATAATTAACTCACATAAGTTAATGAAAGAATACCAAACTTGTAACCAACTCTATCATTTCTCGTTCTCCACAATTTAAAATCTCAAGTAATGAGAATCGTGGATGCTTATCCCAATAAACCAATTAAGGTCTACACGGTTAAGGATACTAGCTAGAGTGAACTTGGATAAGTAAACTCGGGTTGAGTCAAAAAATTCACAAAGGGCCTAATATATCTAAGATAACTAAACTTGTTAAAACCATTTTATTAAAATAAGAGAAAAATAGCAAAAATAAAGGGAACTACAACTAGGCCAAAATAGATTAAAAATTTAGAAAAATGTCGAAAAATCGATTTTCCGGTTAAAATGAGGACAAATACAAGGAAAAGGCCACTTAACTTCGATAGAAGTCCCCCTACACTTAATATAAACATTGTTCTCAATGTTTAAGCATGTGGGAGTAAACTCCCCTACACTTAGGACATTATGCACTTTGTTTAAATCTTGCTAAGGAAGAGACAACTAAAGAGATTCCTATTTTAATATTGAGAAATATAAAATAGTGAATCGAAAAGAGTTTAGGATAGAACCAAGAAGAAGGGAACACGGAATCACGGTTCGTCAAAAGTCATCAAGAGTGTGTTTTTGAAGCTCTAATCCCTGCACATGATAAGAAAGAAAGCAAGATATACCACGGGGCTCCCCCTACACTTATGGTGAAAATAGATAGATAATTGGGTTGCCTCCCAAAAAGAGCTTGTTTATATTAACCGAGTCACGAGCCTGAATCGTCCCCGAATTAAATGGTCCATGAGGAAGCGATCATGGAGAGAAAAAGATTTACCCGTAAAAGAAAAACTCTCCATGATAAAGTGAAATAACCTCCCAATTAAGGAAAACCCCATAAAATTCCACCCGGGTCAAATACATGGTTTCCATCTCTAAAAGAAATAGACCCCAAGGTGGCAATAGCAAATAAGTATAAGAAATATGGGTTTCCTTTAAGCAAAAGTTTCTTACAATTAAGGGTATAGTAAGAAGGTAATGATCCCAATTTTTCAAACATTTTCCTTTTGATTTCATCATTAAGATATTGAGATTGCTCAAAGATGTGTATACCCGGATCAAATACCGTTCCCTTTATGGGAAAATAGCAAGACAAATCGGTGTCAACCATAAAAGAATCACCCTCAAATGTGAAATCAACAAGAGACATCGAGGGTGAAAAAGTAGGTGTCAAAACACTAATAGTCGGAACCCTCGGGTCTTTGTTCTCTTTGGCATCATGAATGGGTGGGTCGGGAGGGATAGAAGGTATAGTGTCATCGTGTAATAAATCCTCTAGAAAAAGTATATCTCCCTCCACATCAAAATACCCGGATATGTACTCCACGGGTGTATCAATATCAAGAAACTCATCGATCTCAGGAATGTGAAAATCATCATCACTAAGGAGTGAAGCATCCGAAAAATCATTAATATCATTATCATGATTCTCAAAAGTCGGGTTTTTCAAAATAGGAGAGTTATCCTCATCCGAGCCCGATAAAGAATTAAAAGTTTAGTCGGAATCATAAGATAACACATCCATATCCAGATAACTACTATGAGGAGTAGTATCATTTGGAGGAGTAGGTGAAGGAGTCATAAAAGGAATGGGGTCAAATGTAGGCTCAAGTACAATCTCGGGAATTTCCTCACAAGATGAGGAAGGGGGAGAGCTAAATGTATCTGTGGGTGTCAACACCGGAGGGGAAGTAAAACTCATGATAATCTCCGGGCCTTGTCTCTCCTTTATTGGCGGAGAGATGGAAGGGTCCACAGTGGGAACATCACTACTAGTAGTGGTGTTAGCCTTAAATTGAGCTCTCAAAGCTTCAAAAAGTTGATATGTAAGACTTTGGTTTTGTTCATGAAGATCATTTATCATCCTCTTTTGTTCCTCAAATATTTCAACTATTTCGTCCATTTGTGAAGGTTGAATTTGAAAATCCCCTTGATTATTACTTTGAAAATCGTTATGATTTTGAAAATCTTCTTGATTTGGAAAGCCTTGATTTTGAAAATCCCCATAACACCCTTCATTAATTTGTGGTGGGTCAGGAGTCAACTCAACCGAGAGTTTCTCAATAACTACTTCTTCTTCAAAATCCAGAGGAGAAGAGTCACTAGTCACAGGAGAAATGGGACTAGAAGAATCATAAAAAATAGGGTCATCCGAATCAACACATGGCTCATCACTAACTCTCGGAGTATATGAGGAAAGAGGGCCACTCCTATAGATAACCGTGTTACCGGATACTTCGGCCTTGCTCCATACTTGAGACTTGTTCTCAATAATCATTAAAGCCTCACTAGTACTCCGAGAGTAAAGATTTCCACTAGCAGCCGTGTTAAGAGAATCTTGATCGTAATGGGTCAACCCGTGATAAAACGAATCAATCAAGTGCAAGGCGGAAAATCCACGATGAGGACAACTACGCACTAAATCCTTAAATCTTTCCCAAGCCTCGGTAAACGTTTCAGTATTAAACTCTTCAAAATTAGATATTTCCAACCGAATTTTTCTCGTTTTAGCATAAGGGTAAAATCGATTTAAGAATTTTGACTCAAGATTAGCCCATGTGAAAATAGATCGTGGTGGTTCCTTTTCTAGCCACAGTCGGGCTGCTCCATCGAGGGAGAAAGGAAAAAGGTGTAAATAGATAATGTCTTGTGTCACATTGGTGTATTTGACGGTGTTGGCGTATGAACGAAAATGACGGATATGAGTGTAAGGATCATCATCCTCAAATACGTAAAAAGGACGACCGGATATCAACTTAATCAAATCCGGATTAAGCTCAAAATAATTATCCTCGATATCCGGTATCACGATCGCATTGTCGAGACATCCCTCGTCATGAAACTGCAACTGCTCCAATATCGATCGATCATCCATAGCCATGTCAAAAGCACGATACTCGGGATCGGCTTGACTCGTCCCGATATTATTTTTTATTATTTTTTTTATAAAAGAGAATATAATATGTACGTAAAAACGAAGAAGAAACCAAGATAGAAAAAATATATATATATACGTAGATTTTTTTTTTAAATGCGAAAAATAACGTTCACGAATGAACGGATCCCCAAATCCAACGCGTCTCTCACAAAAAAACCGTTAATCTTCACGAAAAGAGCCGGCAGCGGCGCCATTTTAATGTAGAGATTTTACTAGTTGAAAAAGTTCGTTTTCTCGGTATCTTCTCGAATTGATTTCCGGTTCAAAGTGCGACTCAATTGTTCTTGGTGGAAATGAAAATGGTTTGGTTATCTAAAATGAAAATGTAAATTGCGATAAGTAAAAGGAATGCTGAAAGGAATGCTAAAAGGAATGCTGATAGGAATGCTGATAGGAATGCTGATTGGAATGCTAATAGGAATGCTAATTGGAATGTTGATTGGAATGCTGATTGGAATGTTGATTGGAATGCTGATTGGAATGTTGATTGGAATGCTGATTGGAATGTTGATTGGAATGCTAATTGGAATGTTGATTGGAATGTTGATTGGAATGCTGATTGGAATGTTGATTGGAATGCTAATTGGAATGTTGATTGGAATGCTGATTGAAATGTTGATTGAAATGCTTATTGGAATGTTGATTGGAATGCTGATTGGAATGCTGATTGGAATGTTGATTGGAATGCTGATTGGAATGTTGATTGGAATGCTGATTGGAATGTTGATTGTAATGCTGATTGGAATGTTGATTGGAATGCTGATTGGAATGTTGATTGGAATGCTGATTGGAATGTTGATTGGAATGCTGATTGGAATGTTGATTGGAATGCTGATTGGAATGCTGATTGGAATGTTGATTGGAATGCTAATAGGAATGCTAATTGTAATGTTGATTGGAATGTTGATTGGAATGCTGATTGGAATGCTGATTGGAATGCTAATAGGAATGCGAAAGGAATGCTGATTGGAATGTTGATTTGAATGCTGATTGAAATGTTGATTGGAATGCTGATTGGAATGTTGATTGGAATGCTGATTGGAATGTAAAACCATTTTCCAATCAAGGTGATTGGAATACGTGATTGGAAAGGGGTTTACCCTTTCCGATTTAACTTTTTGATCCGAAAATTAAGCAAAAGCAATAAGCTATGGTTAATAAGCTCAAACTAAAACTTGCACGAATCTAAATCGAAATTGACTTAATAAGCATGAATAACAACTTATCAAACTTAAAAATAAGCAAACTTTCAAATCAAACTTTTAAAAAGATGAACTTTTTAAGAAAACTTTAGATCAAATAAGCATTAAGATGAAAACAAATCAACGTTGACCATGAATCAAAGATAAGCAAGATAAGAAAGGTAGAAGAAGATGATTGAAAATAAGAACTTGATTAAAAGAAAAGATTCAAAAATTAAAAGACTTACTTGAATTAAAAGTGCATAACATGAAATTAAAAAGCAAGAAAGTAATTAACAAGAAATAAAAATGGTGGAAGTGGTGGTTTGTCAAACCACCCAACAACTTGAAAATGAACTAAGCCTAATCTATATATAGGGGTGATTAGGGAGGAGCTTAGGAAGCTTCCTCCCTCTTTCCTCTTTTCCTTATTTGCACACTTAAGTCCTTTTCTTCTTAATTGTTTGTTAATCTTGGACTTAATGACTTTGTCTCGGGATTTCTTTGAACTCGTCTTGAATTTTCTTCATAAATAAGACTCGAGTTCTTCGGCTTTTAGTAAACTTCCGTCTTTTGACTTTTTCTTCGATAAATCTTCAGAATTGGTCTTGGACTTTCGTTCTTTTTCCACTCTTGATCTTTCGACTTCATCTTTCGTCTTTTTCTTCGATAAAAGCCCGTGAATGCCGTGTTTTCTCCACTTTTCACCTTTTCGTCCTAAATCACAACAAAAACACAAACCACGCATAATTCCGACATAAATGACATAAAATACACGTTTTGGCTCGGTTATTATTGTAATTAAGTGGTAAAAAGGATGGGTGTTTTCACACCTATCATCTTGCACTTTTAATTTAAAAACAACCCAAAATATTTGTTTCACCAAAATCAACTGAGTCGTACTTTGAACCGGGAATCAATTCGTTAAGATACCGAGAAACGAGAACTTAACTTTCTTACCATACAAAATCTTAACATTAAAATGGCGCCGCTGCCGGCTCTTTTCGTAAAGATTAACGGTTTTCTGTGAGAGACGCGTTGCTTTTTGGGATCCGTTCACTTGTGAGCGTTATTTTCTTGCTTTAAAAATTCAAAAAACCATAAAAATTAAAAATTCTTAAAAAATCCATAAAAATTAAAAATTTCAAAAATGCAAAAAGATTTTATTTTTATTGTGTATATATATTCTCTTTGTTTTTGGTATTGTTTTATTTTGCCTTTGTAGGTGTATGCGTACTAGATATTCTAATTATCGAGAGCCCGAGACTCGTGAAGATTTAAGTATGGCAGGTGTCAACAACAATAATCCACTGTACCTCAACAATAACAACAATGTTCTTACACAGCCCGATCTTCGGACAATGGAGGAGCTTTGTCAACCTACCATGTTTGGACGAGGAGGATCGATTGCGCAGATGCAAATCACGGCTCCGGAGTTTTCATTGAAGCACCACATGATTCAGCAAGTGCAAACTAATCCATTCGTCGGAATGCCTGATGATGATGCCAACAAACACCTCGACAAGTTCATTACAATCACTCAAAGCATGAAGTTGCCCGGTGCCACGATGGATGTTCTTCGCCTACAACTCTTCCCACATACTTTATCACACCACGCCGAGAAATGGTTTGATCGTCTTCCAAAGAATTCTATTCATACTTGGGATGACATGACTCAACGCTTTTTGTCGCGCTACTTTCCACCATCCATGGTCACGAGCCTTCGCAATCAAATCATCAGTTTCATGCAAGATCCCGATGAATCTCTTTTTGATGCTTGGGAAAGATATAATGTCTTGATTGATCGTTGTCCAAACCACAACATGCTCCCTGTAACCTTAATTGATACTTTCTAAAACGGTTTGACTTTTCGAGATCGTGATACGATTAATGCAGCCGCCGGTGGCACATTTATGAAAAGGAGACCCGAGGAGTGTAGAGAGCTTATTGAGAACATGACTACTCATCATAAAAACTGGGATTCCTCCGCTTCTTCAAGGAACAACCCGAGAGTCAATGTCTCTTCCACTTCAGCAAACCCCGACATGACCGAATTCACCCGCATGATGACTGAAATGAACAAAAGTATCTTGCTTCTCGCTTCAAACCAACAACAACAAGTTAAAGCGGTAGCTAATCCTTGTTAAACATGTGGCGGTCCTCACTCATACACTGATTGTCCTTCTACTCAAGGAAATCCGGAAAACGTGTATGCAGCTTATGGTAATTATTCACCGGAAAATTACCAAGCTCGACCTCAAGGGGATAGAAACCTGCTGAGTTACTGGTCCAACAACTACCTTTCACCCGGTTTTTCTCCTCAAAACCAAAACCCCACCAACAACTACAATATAAGCAACCAAATCCCACCAAGAGCTTCTAATCCTTATCACCCACCCACTCAACAAACCCCACCCATTAACCCCGATGTTGAAGCCATCATGAGAACCCAAGGTGAGCAAATCAAGAATCTTCAGAGCTAAATTATCAATTTGAAAGGGGATATCACCAAGCAAGGAAATGACATTAGATCCGAGCTTCGCGATAATATTCAATCCTCCTTCAGCAATCAAACGAATGATTTGAAGAATATGCTGGCTAGTTTCTTGCCCACAACTCAACCTTCTACTTCGAGTTCTCTACCTTCAAACACCGTCACCAATCCGCGAGCGAATGTGAGTGCTATAACTACCCGTAGCGGAGTCACCATAGTAGGGCCACCTATCCCACCCTCATCATCTACACCTCCTCCACCACCATTTATCCCTACTCCTCCTACACCTAGTATTAGTACACCATCACCGTCTCCGCCTCGTCATGACGTTGTTCCCAAGAAGGACCCTTCAACATCTCAACCTTTACTTGCTACGCCTTCACCTTCACCACCTAAACCCAATATCCCTTATCCTTCACGGCTAGGCAAGACCACAATGCTCACCAAGGATGACTCTCAAATGTCAAATTTTATGAAGATGATCTCTCAACTGAACTTCAACATTAGCCTTGTCGAAGCACTTGTCCACATGCCGAAATTTGTCAAAGCATTCAAGGAATTGCTTAACAAGAAGGAGAAGTTGATTGAGCTCGCCAACACACGCTTAAATG
Organism: Glebionis coronaria; assembly: GCA_025667525.1. Taxonomy (NCBI): domain Eukaryota; kingdom Viridiplantae; phylum Streptophyta; class Magnoliopsida; order Asterales; family Asteraceae; genus Glebionis; species Glebionis coronaria. Next base: position 135,729,780 of record CM046876.1, read on the forward strand.
AAAACTGTTCTGCAGTTATTCTTAAAGAACTTCCAGAAAAACTTGGAGATCCCGGTCGTTTTGTGTTGCCGTGCATTTTTAACAAAACCGAAGAATTTACTGCGCTAGCTGATCTCGGGGCCAGTATAAATCTCATGCCATTAAGTGTTTGGAAAACACTATCATTACCCGACCTCACTCCAACAAAGATGACTCTTGAGCTTGCAAATCACACCCTCGCTTACCCCGTTGGTATTGCCGAAGACGTGTTCATTAAAGTTGGCACATTTACTTTCTCGGTCGACTTTGTCGTTGTTGATTATGAAATGGACCCTCGTATTCCTTTAATACTTGGTCGGCCATTCTTGAGAACCGGACGAGCTCTAGTTGATGTTGCCGAAGGTGAGTTAATCTTAAGAGTCGGGGATGCTGCACAAGTCTTCAAAATGGGGAAGCTTACAAGCAAATCCTATGGACGAGAATCTGCAAATATGATTAATGTGCTCGATGATTTTGTCATCTACAACAATCCTCTATTCGAGTCTTGCAATGATAATCCACTTTTTCAAGATGATGTGGATGATTCTCTATCCAATTTGGAACCTTCTCCCATTTATGATTCTCCACCGATCTTTGATGCTTATGATGATGATTCTAGCTCAGATTCGGATGATTATGATGACCTTGCTTCCGAGTATCCCGACCTGCCCACTTACGATGATTTTGATGAGGCCGATACTCTTTCGAGTGATTCTTCTCATGATGAAGATCCTCCGCCATCCATGCTTAATCTTACTTTGGATGATTACTCTATTGAGGAAGACTTCTCTACTTTTCTTAATACTTACTTCCCTCATGAGAGTGATGCTCCTCCTTTAGACTTTGAAGATTATCGTCTTGATCCTACTTTGGATTTGAAGAAAATTCTTTCAAAGGAGAAGCAACCGGTCGACACCAACATCCGCAGCACATGTGATTTAACACCTCTTTGTCTACCTTCTGAGGACGAGGTTGTGCATCTTCTTCGCGGATCTTCTTCACATTCTGCTGAGCCTGAGTGCTATTTTCCCCTAAAGGAAAAGGTGTTCGACCCCGGTATCAATATTATTCAGCCATCTTAGTATCCGTCTGATGAAATAAAAGGAAATATCTTTGGAACTTATGGAAATCTGCTTGCACCACTTCACCCTTTCTTCCACCGTGCTCCGTCTTTGCTTAAGGGAACCTTGCCTACTCTTCTTTGGCTTGCCTTGTTCGCCTTAAGCTTTTACTATTTGATGGACGAAAACTATGTCTTTGATCCTGGTGGATATGTTTCATGCTTCTTCCTATGGTAATCAAGGTCGAGTCAGGCTCACGACTCGGTAATAAAAAATCAAGCGCTTCTTGGGAGGCAACCCATGTATCTATCTTTTAGCTTTCTTTATCCTAAGTGTCAGGGAGACCCGTTGGTGTTTACTATTTCCTCTCCTCTGATATTCAGGGAATCGAGCGCTCAATGATCCACTCTTGATGATTTTTGACGACCCGTGATTCCGTGTCCCATTTTCCCAGTTCTATCCTAAACTCTTTTTGATTCACTATTTTATATTTTCCAATATTAAAATAGGAATCTCTTTAGTTGTCTCTTCCTTAGCGAGATTTAAACAAAGTGCACAATGTCCTAAGTGTAGGGGAGTTTACTCCCACATGCTTAAACATTGAGGACAATGTTTATGTTAAGTGTAGGGGGGACTTCTATCGAAGTTAAGTGGCCTTTTCCTTGTATTTGTCCTCATTTTAACCGGAAAATCAATTTTTCGACATTTTTCAAAATTTTTGATCTATTTTGGCCTATTAGTTTTTCCCTTTTGTATAGTTATTTTCTTCCTTTGCTAGAATAAATTTTAATAAAGTTGTTTTAATTTTCAAACATTGTGAATCTTTTGACTCAACCCGAGTTTACTTGTCTAAGTTACTCTAGCTAGTATCCTTAACGTGTTTAAGTCAAGTTTTGCTAGGCTTTTATATAGGAAGCTATAAAACGCGAAAGTCTTAACTCTCACGGGTTAAGAACAAGAACTTTTCGCAAGTTCCTATAATTGATCCTAGAGAGTCGTTTATCAAGGGAACTTTAAAATGCCATTTCTAAACTTGAAAAAAGTCTAAGAGTTTGCAAGATCCTATAGGCTACTCGAAAACCCAAAACTTTGATTTAATAGGATAAGCATCCACGAGTCTCATTCCTTGAGATTTTAAACTGTGGAGAACGAGAGATGATAGAGTCAATTATAAGTTTGGTATCCTTTCGTGAATTTATGTGAGTGAATTATTAGCCTATTCTCCCATTGCTTGCTAAGAAATTTATCTGCAATAAATAAGGTTGTACGATTTGAAAAGTTACTTAGCTTCTAGCCAAAGATCGTTTAAAAGTTGCTCGGTATGGATTAGAGTTCATAGCCAAGGCATAACTTATTGAAGCGGGGTGCGAAGATTGGCGAGTCCAAAAAGGTCCTAACAAGACATGAGGAATATTTTGTTGCTAAAGATCCCAAGTGGTGTGAAGAATCATTTATCGAAAATCAATATGAAGGATCGAGACACACGACGAAAAGAAAAAACTCCCCAAAAGTCATGGAGAAGTCTATCTGAAAAGGCCCTAACAAGGTATGAGGATAAATAAAGCCAAGTCCAAAAGGAGGCGGATCGTTGTATATCAAAGTCCAAAATAAAGATTGGAGAAAAATGAAGAAATCGTGGTCCAAGTATGAATCTCTCAAAACTTCAAGTGAAGAAATTCCTATTATGAAGAGAAGGCCATTATTTCATGAACGTCTCTCAAGGGTTGAAGTATGAAGTCGCTGCCAAATATCGGTCCGAGAAAGGTCTCAAATCGCGAAGCGAGTTATGCCAAGATATGAACTTTATGAGGTCCCGAGAAGCAGTTTTAAAAGATTTTGTCCTTTATCTAACTATTGATTAAATCGTTCACTTTATTTTCGGCCTAAATAACTATCGAAATAAGTTAACAATGCATCCTTGTGATCATTCAAGACAACAATAAAATATAAGAGATACACCTAGGAATAAGGGAGTCTAAGTAAATAATTGGCCCACATGAGTTCGTGTTAGTTTGCTAACTTATAATAACAATGATCTCGTTTTTAAGCTTGGTTTGGAGAAAGTGAAAACTTGAGGATGATGATCATTCACAACATTTCCAAAACCCAAGGTATGCTTTTGATTTCTTTACTTTGAATGTTTATAAATTTTCTACCTCTTTAATAAAGGCCAACGTGGATTGATTATGATGAAAAATGTAAACTTGCTTTGTAACTAATGCATTGCATGAGGACATTGCAATGGTCAAGTGTAGGGGATTTGATAGGTGTGTAAACACCCATCCTTTTTACCACTTAATTACAATAATAACCGAGCCAAAACGTGTATTTTATGTCATTTATGTCGGAATTACGCGTGGTTTGTGTTTTTGTTGTGATTTAGGACGAAAAGGTGAAAAGTGGAGAAAACACGGGCATTCACGGGCTTTTATCGAAGAAAAAGACGAAAGACGAAGTCAAGAAGTCAAGAGTGCAAAAAGAACGGAAGTCCAAGACCAATTCTGAAGATTTATCGAAGAAAAAGTCAAAAGACGGAAGTTTATCAAAAGCCGAAAAACTCAAGTCTAATTTATTGAAGAATTACAAGACGAGTTTGAAGAAATCCCAAGAAAAAGTCATTAAAGTCCAAGATTAAGAAGATTAAAAGGCTTAAGGACTTAAGAGTGCAATTAAGGAAAAATGAAGGAAGGGAGGAAGCTTCCTAAGCACTCCATAATCCTCCCCTATAAATAGTCATCAGGATAATCATTTTCATTTTGTTGGATAGTTTGACACACTATTTCTTCCATTTTATTTACCTTGCACATTTAAATTCATGTCCATTTAATTACTTGTCAAATTTAAATACCTTGTCTTGCACCTTAAATACCTTTAATTTCAAGTAAGTGTTCTTTTAATTCTTGTCAATCTTTATTTTTATTGCGTATCTCTCATTCTACCTTTCTTTAATCTTTGATCTTCATGCTTTATTGTTATTGTTCATGTTCTTGATTTTTATTGATTTATTTAAGTGGGTTTTGATTATTTTGATTAGTTTTGTTAGTTTGATTGTTTTGGATTGATTGTTTATGATTAATAGTTGTTTATTGATTAGTTAGATTTAATGTTGTGGTTGATTTTGTTTAGAATTGTTTAGATCCGTATCTTTTTCTGGTTCCTTGTTCTTCGCTGTTCGTTGTTTTCCCCGGAAACATTCCGCATCAGCAAGTTATTCAGAGTGAAGGATTGTGCAATTTTATTCCGGATCAAAGTCGTTCATCCGAAATATTAGATATTCCAAATCAGTTGTGCTCATTCGGAATAATTCATTATTCCGGATCAAGCATCTCATTTGGAATATTTAGACATTCCGGATCAGCCATTTATTCCGGATCAAGCTCACATTCCGGATCAACCGAATATTCCGGATCAAAGGAATATTCCGGATCAACCTCTCATTCCGAATCAAATAATATTCTGGATCAAGCAAGTTCATCCGGAATAATTTATTATTCCGGATCAAGGAGTTTATTCGGAATATTAAGACATTCCGGATCAAGGGTTTTATTCGGAATATTATTCCGGATCAAGAGATATTCCGAACGAAGGCAACATTCCGGATCAAGACAATTATTCCGAATCAAGACTTTATTCCGGATAAGTGACATATTCCGGATAAAGGATTTATTCCGGATCAAGGATTTTGGTGAATATTCTGAGTGAAGAAAAACATTCCGAACGAAGGTGACATTCCGGATGAGTGTTTATTCCGAATGAGGGTATTATTCCGGATGAGCTATTTTTCAGGTTTTTTCTAGTTTTTGTTTTTAATTTTCTGCTTTTAATTTTCAAGCTTTATTTTTCCCGCCTTTTTCCTTAGTCGCACTTTAAGATTATTTGCCTTAGATTTATTTTAGCCTTGCCTTAGTTTAAGTTTTAGTTTTAGTTGCGTTTTAAGTTTACCTTAGATAGATTTAAGTTTACGTTATTTACTTTTAGTGCCTTTTAATTTTCGTCACGCTTTTAAATACTCGCCATTTATTTTAAATTAGACTTAGATTTACTTTAATGCCCATTTTACTTTTAAGTCTTGCACTTTTAGTTTAAAAACAACCCAAAATATTTGTTTCACCAAAATCAACTGAGTCGTACTTTGAACCGGGAATCAATTCGTTAAGATACCGAGAAACGAGAACTTAACTTTCTTACCATACAAAATCTTAACATTAATACTAAACATATATCTAAACACATAAAAGGTATATTGGTTCCTGTGGATATGCATAAACTGGCGTATCATTCACCACTCTTTCGAATTCACCTTGCCCTCAAGGTGATGTCTTGAAAAGCTTGTGATTCTGGTATCTCATAATCTTCTTTGAACCGTACCGCACTCCATTCTTTCACTCATGCAGTTCTCCACCCATATTGTTCCCCAGCCAAGATACTTCTCTAACATAGGTAGCACGCTAACATATATAATTCTCTCACTAAGTTTGTTCTCCAACCAAGTTTATTCTCCATATACCATAAACTCGTAATCAGTATCGATACCAATTCTTTACCACAATTGGCGAACTTGTGGACTTCAATGATGTAACACCCCCATGATGGTCAAATGCAGCGGAATAGTACTTGGGGTGTTACTTGGGTGGATCGATAGCACATAGTATATGTGACAATCCGTCAATTTATGGTTGATATTTTATTCTCAAGTATGTTTTAAAAATATTATTTTAATGTTATATTATGAACTCACTCATTTTTGGGAAGAAATTTGGGTTTACGTCCTGAAGTAGCATCGACTACGTCTAAACCGAAGGACTCTACGTTACGTGCTTACGTTTACATACACCGTCTTTGATGACAGTCCGACACTTCAGGAAATAAATTTATTCGTGAATATTATTTTGGAATTTAAATTTGTGTTGGTTCATAAACTCACAAATTTACGAGAAGAGATTACGACTTACGTGCATAATTTAACGTCCGTTACGACTAAACCGGAAACCCTAGGATTACGTATTTACGTTTTTGAACTCCGTTTTGATGAGAAAATTTTTATTAGATTCGTTTTGTGCCGTTGATTCATAATTTATAAAAACGTTTTTCGTAAAACGACCCGAGGGCACGCAAATCGAGGAAACTAGAATCGAGGAATACCCGTAAATTAGGGGGATGAGACAAAAACAAGTTTTGCCTCACCCCACACATGGGACGGCCAAACTAACTCCACCAACACCCATGAGGTGTCAACATTTAGTAACAAGTTAACACTTGTCTTATAACTTTCACAAACAAGCTAACTAGCAAAACCACTTCCCACAAAACCATTTCTCACATTTCATCTCATGCAAACCACCATTTTTCTCTCAACTCTCTCCCATGTCCGTCCACCATAACACCATCAAACACCACCATTAACCAAAAATCTAGCCACAAATCATATGTATAATTTACATATGATGAAAACCCATTGAAGTTATGGAGATTGGAGGTGATTTTAACAACTAGCAAGGAGTTTCCATGGAGATCAAGGGCTGATTTTTGGAGAAGTCTACAAATATTTGGTGATCCTAGAAGTGGTGTTGATATCTCATAAGATTGTTTACCCAAAACCAAGCCTTGTTCATCATCAATCCCATCTTTTCATCACTTTGAGGGTATAGAGATTGTTCTTCCTATCCTTTTGTTATTTTGAATATGTAATCTTGTATTTTCTTTATTTATGTATATGTATATGATGATGAATGATGATTAAAAATATTATGTGAGGATTTGGTGTTGATAGATTTGAATAAAAAGATGAAAACTATATGTAAAAATGGTTAAATCATGCTTAAAATAGTTGGCTGTATAAAAATAGTAAAGAAATTTATGTTAAACTGATAAAATGGTATAGTTGAATCAATATACAGTAAGTATTAGGACTTGTACACATGTGAGAGTTGGCCATGCAATGGAATCATTATAATGAGTGAGATATGATCAAAACAAAATTGATGTACCAATCTGAATAGTCTGTTTTGTGAGGACTGTTAGGGACACTTAGACTTGGATTGAGCAGTCGCTAAAACTAAGTTAATTGTAGCACATAATATGAAGTTTATGTCATCCAAAAATGAGCTTCTATCTCCTTGTAGAACGCAAGATATGATAAAAATGATGAAAGTGAAAGTAAAAATCAGATTTGTAAAAATTAAAGTATATAGTATTATAATAGCACTCAAGTAAATAATATATAAAATGTAAACTTAAAACCCACTAACTTATATATAACATTTATATAGTTATGTACAATAATAAACAAATGAGACATTTTATAAAAATGGAAATTTGATAAGTTTTATAAGTTATAAAACTATAATCATGATTTTTACGTCTTTTCGGCTAAAACCGTAAAATTAACGTTTTCGTCAATTAAAACTTAGATGGTCGGACCCGTCTAATGTAAACTTTTTATAACTCATATACTGGTATATAAGTACATATTACAAGTAAAAACCGATAATACCCGAGCTTTATAACATACGGACATTAACGGACCAAATTAGCCTTATTGGACTATTAATCCAACTAATTTGGCTAAACACTAATAAACTTGCTTATGGGCTTAACCCACTTGGGCCCAACATGTAAGCATAGGACTGATGTTAAAAGTATAAGATGGACTAATATAAGGTAATGGGCCTATAATGGGCTTATTGGACCTTGACAAGTAAAGAAGTTAAACTAGTGAAACTAGTATGAAAATTTACCAACACGTGACACTATAATGAGTAAATAAAGATGTACAATCCCACTTGATCATCATCATATTTATAAAATCATCATATATATATATATACATAGATATTGTTTTTATAAAGTCATTGGACAAGAGTCTAAGACGAGTATTATTTGTTTAGGTTTCCGTGATTGAAGCATGTACCGTACATCCAAATCGCCGATAACCGCCTTTCCCAATCAACGTGAGTTCATAGCCTCGCACTCTTTTAAATGTTTTTATGAAATGTTTTATAAACCCACGAGGGAGATAACATGTTAGTTTTAATAAAATAGGACACCAGTTGTCCCGATTGTTTGCTTATTGATTTGGACACGAATTATTGTACGACTCGATGAATGATTATATGACCCGATAAATGAAATGAAATGCATTATTAAAGTTAGGTTATGTCACTAAAAGTCCCATTAGCATGAATTGTAAACTACCGGGATTTGGTATACGCTTATGCATATAGTAGTACTATTTGGGGATGATCACCCCAGTTCGCGCCTTGACGGTTGATCCCCGCTGTGCCACATTGATTGGTAAGCGAATTTATGTATGAGAAGATTTCCATAGCGTGATTTTGTGACGACATGCTAACTTAGATGGGAAAATGAGTTTCGGGTTAGCTACCCGTTGTTTGTTATAGTAAGGTAGCAATGTCATGCGGCTTATAATAATCCAACAACTAAAATACTACTTTATGCATTGAATTACAATATATTTCCTGACTAGCAATACGGGGTCTTATTATTGATATTATGTTCGTGTTTTAGTTTTACATAACCATATTCATATAACGGTTTTTATTTGATTCTATACAACATTATAAAACGTATTATATGATGTTTTTACGACAATGATTCGTATAATGGTTTTGAAGGCAAAATCCTATACTATGATTTTGACAAGGATTTGTATAAAATGTTTTTGGCCTATTGTATGGACTACGACAAAGAATTGTACAAAATGATTTTCGGTAATAATTTTATACCGACGATATATTAATGGATTTCATTAAACTCTATGAATTCACTTGGCGTTTTCGCTGACCTTTTCTTTTAACATGTTTTATCTCAGGTACTTGAAGGTAATTCTCGGGAAGACGACAAGAATTTATGGCCCGCACTTAAATAACAATTTCCATTCAAATGCTTTGTAAAACTTGTATGAAATAGTATGACTTGGGACCTATGTAACTTGATATTTATGAATGGAAAATGCTTTATTATTAAACGACGCTATTTTTAAGCGTTGTCTATGATGTGAGTAATGTGTTATCCTGTAACATCAACGACTCTTCTGCTGTATTGGATTGTGTAAATTTGGGGGTGTTACAGATTGGTACCAGAGCTCTCGTTATAGAGAACAAAAGATTTTCCAAAACCAAGGTTTTGAATAAAACATTTCAAAATCTTTTAACTATAAACATTTTTCTCAAAATGTCTAAAAATATTTTGACTATAACGATGCCGAAGAATTCCCGAGTTACCAACAAGGCCAGACTGAGAAGTGTTATTTTAATATATATATATATGACTTGGATTATATATATATATATATATATATATATATATATATATATATATATATATATATATATATATATATATATATATATATATATATATATATATATATATATATATATATATATATATATATATATATATATATATATATATATATATATATATATATATATATATATATATATATATATATATATATATATATATATATGTATATATATATATATATGTATATATATATATATATATATATATATATATATATATATATATATATATATATATATATATATATATATATATATATATATATATATATATATATATATATATATATATATATATATATATATATATATATATATATATATATATATATATATATATATATATATATATATATATATATATATATATATATATATATATATATATATATATATATATATATATATATATATATATATATATATATATATATATATATATATATATATATATATATATATATATATACATATATATATATATATATATATACATATATATATATATACATATATATATATATATATATATATATATATATGATGTAATTTGATTACATGATTGTTTGATGATTAATTAATATTTATACGAGGTATTTATACGACGTAGATTGTCACAAGAAACCCTAACTTCCCTAACAAATAAATCGAAGCTATTCTCGTAGGAATTCTAGCTATCCTAGATCTAAACCAAGTTGTGGATTTATGATCCCAACAAAATGGTTGATATTCGTAGAAATGTTGATATTAGTTGATTATGATATTAAATAAGAATTGGCGAGATTAAATCTGATATCGATGTCATGACGATCTTTCCTTATAGAGTGGAGTTTGACAAAACCTTACCACCTGGAAAGGTGTCATCTGATTCGTTGTCACCCAATTCTTAAATTTGAAATCGAAAGGGTGAATGTTGCACTTGAGACTTTCATTGGAACCATTACCCAAAAGCCTCATGCCACAAGTACCTTTCCGAGAAGTCTAATTGAATATGTGAGTCATTTCATACTAGTGACTCATTTGATAACTATTGTTGTAAGAAGCTATAGGATTGAAAATTAAGTGTTGATCATATCGAGCTTTTATTGCCCTTTCAAGGTCTAAGAATAAGATTGAAAGTATTAGAGAATGAGGTAGGATATCGCATTGAGTATGATTTGGTTGAAACTTGAATAAAGTAAAATTTAACCCGTATGGAATATGAAATTGTTAAGAGAAAGTTGTTGAATCCTGTGATTGAATTATAAGGTTTTAAATGATTGTTGATTCATGTTAAGGGTTGTTGCTAAACCATTGTCCAATGACGAGGATGCCTGGTGTCCAAGAAATAAATCGAAGAAATCTTCTTCTGAAATTGGGACCGATGGATCTTTCGAGACATGTGGAACACCTAATGACTCTTGTAGATTAGTATTCATTGTGGTAGACATCAGTTGGTAGGATGAGTTCTTAGAATTGTATGACATAGTGACACGTAATGTCTTACGGTACAATTTTGACTTGTTTGTGATTAATGAAAAGACTACCTCTGATTGCTAAATCTTACATGTATCGATGTTATATATCTTTTATTTCTTCATCCTAATGTCCGCATTAGTGATGCAACCATTGAACAAGCACTCATCTCGGTTTGAGTTGCGTTGTAGATTCTTCTCCTTGTATCCCTGAGTGCCATCGAGGTCATGAACCTCATGATTTATTTGGCTAATCTCATTTCCTATTATATTGTAGTTAGTTCTTGGTGAACAACTCTTCATCACTCTTTTGCAGATCACTCATTGTTTTTATAAGATAAAACTGTATCCTTTGAGAAAATTGAATTTTCATCACTATAAGGATTATTCAAAGTAAGATTTATAAGTAATCACTATCGAAACGAAGTTGTTTATGAAACACCTTCAAAAACTTAATTGTTTCCATAACAAAGAACATCTGTAAATTCATTTTGATTCTTATTTCAGAACTAAGCATGAATATATATATTTTAAACATGATGACAAAGTTTTGACGAACTGAGTATTGCATCGTTAATCCTAAAATTGTATATAGTTGCGCGCCTACATACAATTTAGAAGGGACCATGCAAGGCTGATTAGTAGTCACCATGAAATTATTAATAAACACTAAATTTTCTTTGAAGATTGTGAAATATTAAATTTTATGAGATCTACAAGAAGTGCAAAAGAAGGACATATTATTAGGGACACCTACATATGTGCCTGTACCATTTATTCTTCTGAATCGAATTTAATCATCTGTGGAAATTGTCTTACTTGACAATTGATATCCCCTTCTTGTCCAATTCTTTCGTAGTGAGATTCTTAGGAAAAGTATGTGATTACCGAGTGTTGATACCCGACTGGATGTATCGACATTCCTATCATTTATTTCGATTTTATTTCATTTGAATGACCTGGGTAACGATCCGAGGAGCTTTCGAATGCGTACTCAATTCATGAAAACATGGGATATATTCATATTCGTTAATGTTTTCGTCTGTATATGATTTGAAATTCTCTCACGTAGATTATGCGTTGACCTTACTCTTTTAAGGTTAGTTATGTCTCCTGATATCCTTGAATCTGTGAAGGATTATGGGTTATTATTAGTCTTTTGAGAAGTTCACATCTTATCGACGGCAATAAAACTGAAAAGTTGGTAGTGCCAGTAGAATGGATTGATTGATTATGACATGACGACATTGTCTTAATCGATGGGAACTCGAGTAGAACTCCCCTAAAAGATAAGATGTTGATTATCAAAATGATCTAAATAATTCTTGATGGATGACCATATCCTGCATTTAGACTTGAAATTATGCCGTGAATGGCTATGAACTACTCATAGATCTTGTAATCTAGAAAGAACTTAAAGTAAAAGTATTAAAAGATGTTTCTGTTATCTGAAACTTTAGGAGGTATTTCTTGGTGAATTACCTAGACTTTCGCCATTAACGCAAGTTGAATTTGGTATTGATTATATTCCCGGTGCTGCACCTGTGGCGTGTGCACTGTACGTCAGCACCATCTGAATTAAAATAATTACCGTACAACTGAGAGAGTTGTCGGAAAAAGATTTTATTCTACCAAGCTCGTCATCATTAAGAGCTATGGTGTTATCATTCCTTATATTTGTTGAATTGCCGTGAACTAGGTAAATTGATGATCAAAATCTATATCCACTACCCAAGATGATAGATTTGTTCGATCATTTACAAGGTTCTAGCGTATGTTCTAAAGAATTGATCCACGACATGGTTATCATTAAATTCGCGTCCGCGAAACAGATTATTTATTCCAATCACTACATCTTGAACTTGTAATGAACATTATAAGTTTCACGTGATGTGGTTTAGATTGACTAATACACATGTAGCATCCATAAATTTGGTGAATCACGTGTGTAGACTGTAATTTGATAAATTCATGCTCGTGATCATTAAGGACCATTTGTTTGTTTATAAGAATAAGAAGAAGTTAATCATCATTTATAGACTGCCCTGAATTAGCCGAACAATGAAAACCTATACCTTGAATATTTAACATATGATTAAAGACTTAATCCTTTACATTATTTGACCATGTGATTAATAGATAATAAAATCTATGTTGACTCTTTGAAGATTAGAGCCATTTAAGACTTTGGGTTATACCAAAAAGAAAGTGGAAATATGTTTTGACAAATAATTATTCAAAGGATTTTTAAGAAATTATTCCCTTATACCCAAGTCATTTAACTAAACTCCTTTAGGGGTAAATGTTTGTGTGTACCTCAAGACAACCTAAAAGGAATTTAGGAAACCATCTAAACCATGACTTGGAATTTGAAACGAAAATTTCTGCTTTTCAACTAAGAAACTTTTGACCAGAGTATAAACAAAGAATTTTTCGAACACTGACGGAACTTATTAATTACTTTCTATAAATCAATAAAAACCATGTTAACTAAATTCAAATTTATATTTGAACATTTTTCTATACTTGGACGAACTGAGAAAATTTAAAAGTTTTTACGTTTACGTTACATAAAAATTAAATATTTATTATTTAATTACTTGTAATATTTATCGACGCTTTAAACGTCGGATTGAGCAAAACTGATAAAAATGATAGTTGAGACGAAAATAAAACTTAGAAAAATGAAGAAAGAATTTCTGAGTGAATTGTGGAAATGATAATTATATCATCAGGAGAGGTGAATGTTGATACTGACACATTATGTAGAAAAGATAAAGAATTAATTAGGATGTGTTCCTTAATAATGACTGTGCAAAATAAATTGCCGAACATTTTAGAAATAACTGATGCTTGTAAAAAGGATAATATAGATAATAAAAGGGGTTCGCGGCTAATGTGAACCATTAGAATTGAGAAGCCGATGGCGTTAAATTTATAAAAGACCACTTGTGGTTGCCTAAATATGGAGGATTTCGAGATTTAGTTATGTTGGAATCTTTTAAGATTAAGCATTCTATTCATGCCGTTTCTGATTTAATGTATCTTTATCTGAAGAAGTTGTACTGATGACAAATTATGAAGGCAGACATCGCCTCATAAATTAGTAAACGTTTAACTATTGCAAAGGTCATCATCTGAATTTGATTCGATTTGGGTCATCGTCGACAGACTGACCAAATCTGCTAATATCATTCCTGTTAATGATAGATTCTCGATGAAGAAATCGAGTCTTTGTATTTAAAGGAGTTGTGTAAACATAGTGTGTCTGTATCAATCATCTCTATCAAGATCCTCGCTTCGCATTAAATTTCTAGAGATTTTCTCAGAAGTCATTGTGAAAGAACCTTGATGAGAGTACTATTTACCACCCCAAATCGAAGGGACGAGGTAAAATAACGATACAAAACACTAGAAGTGTTGTTTTATGCTTGAATAATTGACCTTTGGTGATAAATCGTATAATCGTTTTCCTTTGGAGAGATTATCATTGATAATTATTGTATTAGGATCGAGATCGAATTTTTTTAGGATCTAAATATTAGAGCATCTGTAAGAAGGAGTTGGGATGACGACACCCGACATACACCCATTGTGAGTTGGACATGTCTTTTAGGTTTTAAGGTTGCCTATGATGATAAACCTACCCTTGCAAAATACCCGACCCGCGAGACCTGAAATGATTGTTGAAATTAGGATCTGATTATTGACTGCCAGTAGTGAGCAGGAGGTTATGTGAATATGAAATGTAGATCTTGAAGTGCCGGATGGGTAGCGAAGTTATGCCAAAAAAAAAATTACATTGGAAAAACGAATAGAGGATCTGAAAGATCATGGGAAATAAGTCCCCCTTGTATGGGACCGTTGAGATGATGTAAAAAGTTGGTTTGAAAGGCATATAAGCTGAATCTACCCTAGGAATTCAAAGGCTGCGTGAATTATGTTTCGTATATCAAACTTGATGAAATGTCAATAAAGTGAAAATCTGATTGTTTCTTAGTAAAGTTTAGATCGGCGAAAAGTTGCATTCATCAAAAACCCGTGAACTTCATGGATAGAGAAAGTAAGTCAACTTAAGCCTGATCATATTCTCGTAAGTTATGTTTGATGAAACTCGCGTATTGTAATGAATTACACTTGTGAGAAAAGACCGAATGTGGAGGAAATACCCACCTGGCTCTAACTCTATAAGAAGCGAGTAGTAAGATAAATCGATCTTTGAGGACAAAGATCCTGTTTAGGGGTAAATGCTGTGACAATCCGTCAATTTATGGTTGATATTTTATTCTCAAGTATGATTTAAAAACATTATTTTAATGTTATATTATGAACTCACTCATTTTTGGGAAGAAATTTGGGTTTACGTCTTGAAGTAGCATCGACTACGTCTAAACGGAGGACCCTACGTTACGTGCTTACGTTTACATACACCGTCTTTGATGACAGTCCGACACTTCAGGAAATAAATTTATTCGTGAATATTATTTTGGAATTTAAATTTGTGTTGGTTCATAAACTCACAAATTTACGAGAAGAGATTACGACTTACGTGCATAATTTAACGTCCTTTACGACTAAACCGGAAATCCCTAGGATTACGTATTTACGTTTTCGAACTCCGTTTTTGATGAGACAATTTTTATTAGATTCATTTTGTGCCGTTGATTCATAATTTATAAAAACGTTTTTCGTATAACGACCCGAGGGCATGCAAATCGAGGAAACTAGAATCGAGGAATACCCGTAAACTAGTGGGATGAGACAAAAACAAGTTTTGCCTCACCCCACACATGGGACGGCCAAACTAACTCCACCAACACCCATGAGGTGTCAACATTTAGTAACAAGTTTAACACTTGTCTTATAACTTTCACAAACAAGCTAACTAGCAAAACCACTTCCCACAAAACCATTTCTCACATTTCATCTCATGCAAACCACCATGTTTCTCTCACCTTCTCCCATGGCCGTCCACCATAGCACCATCAAACACCAACATTAACCAAAAATCTAGCCACAAATCATATGTATAATTTACATATGATGAAAACCCATTGAAGTTATGAAGATTGGATGTGATTTTAACAACTAGAAAGGAGTTTCCATGGAGATCAAGGGCTGATTTTTGTAGAAGTCTACAAATATTTGGTGATCCTAGAAGTGGTGTTGATATCTCATAAGATTGGTTACCCAAAACCAAGCCTTGTTCATCATCAATCGCATCTTTTCATCACTTTGGGGGTATAGAGATTGTTCTTCCTATCCTTTTGTTATTTTGAATATGTTATCTTGTATTTTCTTTATTTATATATATGTATATGATATGAATGATGATTAAAAATATTATGTGGGAATTTGGTGTTGATAGATTTGAATAAAAAGATGAAAACTATATGTAAAAATGGTTAAATCATGCTTAAAATAGTTGGATGTATAAAAACAGTAAAGAACTTTATGTTAAACTGATAAAATGGTATAGTTGAACCGATATACAGTAAGTATTAGGACTTGTATACATGTGAGAGTTGGCCATGCAATAGAATCATTATAATGAGTGAGATATGATCAAAACAAAATTGATGTACCAATCTGAATAATCTGTTTTGTGAGGACTGTTAGGGACACTTAGACTAAGATTGAGCAGTAACTAAAACTAAGTTAATTGTAGCACATAATATGAAGTTTATGTCATCCAAAAATGAGCTTCTATCTCCTTGTATAACTCAAGATATGGTAAAAATGGTGAAAGTGAAAGTAAAAATCAGATTTGTAAAAATTAAAGTATATAGTATTATAATAGCACTCAAGTAAATAATATATATAATGTAAACTTAAAACCCACTAACTTATATATAAAATTTATATAAGTATTTACAATAATAAACAAATGAGACATTTTATAAAAATGGCAATTTGATAAGTTTTATAAGTTATAAAACTATAATCATGATATTTACGTCTTTTCTGCTAAAACCGTAAAATTAACGTTTTCGTCAATTAAAACTTAGATGGTCGGACCCGTATAATGTAAACTTTTTATAACTCATATACTGATATATAAGTACATATTACAAGTAAAAACCGATAATACCCGAGCTTTATAACATACGGACATTAACAGGCCAAATTAGCCTTATTGGACTATTAATCCAACTAATTTGGCTAAACACTAATAAGCTTGCTTATTGGGCTTAACCCACTTGGGCCCAACATGTAAGCATAGGACTGATGTTAAAAGTATAAGATGGATTAATATAAGGTAATGTGCCTATAATGGGCTTATTGGGCCTTGACAAGTAAAGAAGTTAAACTAGTGAAACTAGTATGAAAATTTACCAACACATGACACTATAATGAGTAAATAAAGATGTACAATCCCACTTGATCATCATCATATTTATAAAATCATCATATATATACATATATATTGTTTTTATAAAGTCATTGGACAAGAGTCTAAGACGAATATTATTTGTTTAGGTTTCCGTGATTGAAGCACGTACCGTACATCCAAATCGCCGATAACCGCCTTTCCCAATCAATGTGAGTTCATAGCCTCGCACTCTTTTAAATGTTTTTATGAAATATTTTATAAACCCGCGAGGGAGATAACATGTTAGTTTTAATAAAATAGGACACCAGTTGTCTCGATTGTTTGCTTATTGATTTGGACCCGAATGATTGTATGACCCGATGAATGATTATATGACCCGATAAGTAAAATGAAATGGATTATTAAAGTTAGGTTATGTCACAAAAAGTCCCATTAGCATGAATTGTGAACTACCGGGATTTGGTAGACGCTTATGCATATAATAGTACTATTTGGGGATGATCACCGCAGTTCGCGCCTTGACGGTTGATCTCTGTCGTGCCATATTGATTGGTAAGCGAATTTATGTATGAGAAAATTTCCATAGCGTGATTTTGTGACGACACGCTAACTTATATGGGCAAATGAGTTTTGGGTTAGCTACCCGTTGTTTGTTATAGTAAGGTAGAAATGTCATGCGGCTTATAATAATCCAACAACTAAAATACTGCTTAATGCAATGAATTACAATATATTGCCTGACTAGCAATACGGGGTCTTATTATTGATATTATGCTCGTGTTTTGGTTTTACATAACCATATTCATATAACGGTTTTTATTTGATTCTATACAACGTTATAAAACGTATTATATGATGTTTTTACGACAATGAGTCGTATAATGGTTTTGAAGGAAAAAACATATATTATGATTTTGACAAGGATTTGTATAAAATGTTTTTGGCCTATTGTATGGCCTACGACAAAGAATTGTACAAAATGATTTTCGGTAATAATTTTATATCGACGATATATTAATGGATTTCATTAAACTTTATGAATTCACTCGGCGTTTTCGCTGACCTTTTCTTTTAACATGTTTTATCTCAGGTACTTGAAGGTAATTCTCGAGAAGACG
Source organism: Glebionis coronaria (assembly GCA_025667525.1). Lineage (NCBI taxonomy): Eukaryota > Viridiplantae > Streptophyta > Magnoliopsida > Asterales > Asteraceae > Glebionis > Glebionis coronaria. The sequence goes on from CM046876.1 coordinate 135,748,095, forward strand.
ACAAGAATTTATGGCCCGCACTTAAATAACAATTTCCATTCAAATGCTTTGTAAAACTTGTATGAAATAGTATGACTTGGGACCTATGTAACTTGATAGTTATGAATGGAAAATGCTTTATTATTAAACGACACTATTTTTAAGCGTTGCCTATGATGTGAGTAATGTGCTATCCCGTAACACCAATGACTCTTCCGTTGTATTGAATTGTGTAAATTCGGGGGTGTTACAGTATATAGAGCAATGATCATAATAGTCATTTAAAATATATTACATGAATAAATTATACTCACTTATTATCTTGTCTGGAAAACCACATTTATTATAAAACTGATGTAAATATCCCAGCCCGATGGTAAACATGATGCTTCCTATAATGCTGAAATCCAATGCATCAACCTGCTTATTTTCCTGAGAAAACATATAAAGTAAAATGTGGGGGTCAACACGAGGTTGGTGAATTCACAAGTTTAATTAAATATGTAAATTACTGATATGCCAAACACCACGATCATAGTAGGACAGTCACAGCCCAATACTACAGTAGTTCCTAATGCCCTGTAATATAAGCTAGACATGATGCTCAGTACGCCCAGTTAGGTCTATCTTGATGATGTTTCCCACAGTCCGATAATGAAATAAACATGTTGCTTGGCCTAAGCGTTTCGTGATAGCAAGTCACACAGGCCGGGTGTTGTCAATACCCAAATAGATCTATTCATACATTTCGTGCTACACTAATAACTATTACAGTCCACGTGAATGGGACAAACAATAGGCAATAAACTGTTGTTTATTGTTTGTGCATGTTTGCATATATATATATATATATATATATATATATATATATATATATATATATATATATATATATATATATATATATATATATATATATATATATATATATATATATATATATATATATATATATATATATATATATATATATATATATATATATATATATATATATATATATATTTATATATACTAGCGTCGTAACCCGTCCAACGGGCGGGGTCGTTTTTTTTGTTGTACCAGAGGGTTTACGGTTCGTGCGTTTTTAGTTTATTATTTTTTTTAATTTAACCTTTAGTATATCTTAGTTATAGTGTACGCTTAAGTAATGCTAAGTTTATGTTTAATTTTTTTTAAAAAAATTTCAATTCAATCCGAATTATCTTTTGCCATGTTACGTTTGCTAACCTGAACATTATCTCAATGGGTGGGCATTACTTGTAATTATCATTTCCATATTTTTGTTTAGCTAAATATTGGTTTAAAAAAATGTACAAAATATTTTTTAAGCATAATAGCAAAGTTTGTTAAATTCTTTGTGCTTGTTATATTACCTAATATATTTTATGGTTTTTGAAATAATCGTATAAAATTCTTATCAATTTTATTGAATGACAAAACATCAAAAGACTTGTATATTAAGTAATAATAAATTAAAAGTTTTTTTTAATCTTATTGTACATAATATAACATATAAGTTTTATTATAAAAAATTTTAAAGTGCGCTATTGTATACTCCCTCCGTCCCATATTAATAGTCCAGTATACTATTTTTAGACGTTCCAAATTAATAGTTGTTGGGTCCACTAGATCTAGATCTTGCAGCCTGTTAGGAACGGTGAACGACTTCTGTAATCACAAGTCTATTCACAAAGAGACTCTATACACAATATAAGTGCGGAATACAAATACTATAAAGAAGAACAGAGTAACTATAATGACTTGATCCTTTTCTAAGGATTTCTAATATTAATGATAACTAGAATTACGTTTGATGAAGGTGTGTATAACCCTTCTGCCTAAGGTTCCTTTTATACTACAAGGAAACCCTAATACATCATTAAACAAAACGTGTAAAACTGATATGCATATCCTTTCCTAACATATCTCATGCATATCCTAACAGAATAATAACTAAATAATAAAGTTTGACTTTAACTAAGACCAGGAGCAAGACTTGCTCCTACTACTACTATGACCAGGAGGAACTACATACCTCCTAGTCTACCTATTATAATTAACTATTCCAATGGTCCTAACAATCCTCCCCTAAACTTAAATTTGACCTGTTGAGTTCAAGTTTCCCGGAAAATGTGCAATAAAGCTTGAGGATTGAAACAACAAAAGAAACAGCAGCATCAGCAAGATAAGAGACATAAGAACCGCCGCAACATGGAACACTAGAAGCTTCTCCAAAGCTTGAAACAAATCAGCATCGTGTAGAATCGTGACAGCAACATGAGCAGATTTGATGAGCCTTTACCAAGTAGCTGCTCGCTCTTGGGCTAGCCAGTCTGTCTGGTGGAATAAACATCACCCTGGGAGACCAGAACCCAACCCAACTCTTAGAACATGAATCAATGGTGAGTGGGGGTACCTTGATGATTTTAGGCAAACCATCACAGTCGTCAACGGATTTGATATGTCTTTACCAGAAGTCGTACCCTTCTGGACTCGCCAACTCTTAGCAATGAAGCATCGGTGAGTTAAAAACCCTATAGCTTTAAGCAAGCTAATACAGCTATCAACGAATTTGATAAAATCTTTACCAAGAGTCGTACCCCCTTGGATTAGCCACTTTTCAGTATAGGACCATGGCAAGTGAAAACCATCCAGTTTTGGGTAACCTGGCAACCATCAACGGATTTGAGAATCACACCAGGAGCCGTACCCTCAAGGTGAATCAACTCTTTCTTGTCGGTGAGACATGGTGAGTTGAGGACCATTTGTTGTGTGGACCAAGTCCAACACCAGATGAAACATCCAACCAGCACAAGTGTGAATAAGCAACAGAAACCCAAATTTGTGAAACAGTATAAGCAGATGGTATATTATTCACAAGTGTAAGATCCATGATTTTGGTTAAAGTATAAGCAGATATTATATAAAAAGTTTTTTTTTAACTATAATGAATGAAAGTCACCAATCACTTTACATATTGGTGAAAAGAATTGCAGTATTAACAGATGAACATAAAACACAAAACATAAAAACTTACAAACCAACCACATCATAGACCAGACGCAGCCACCTTCTCAGCTTGCAATCGAGCTTGGATCCATTCCACCAGTGTAGTTGCCATAGAAGACTCATTCCCGGAAGGGGCATTGGAAATCTGCAAGTGACAAGCCAGCATGGCCTCCATTGAAGCAATCGTCAACGGATAATCCAAATCCGTGAGCATGAACACCATAGCACTAGACTCCAAATCCAAGACATGCACACCACAGCCAGCATATAACTTCTATCTCGTGATAACCCATGTTGGCTGGTCCTTCCAGACAACAGAAATGGGAGCATGTGGAGGGGAATCAAGCATCATTTTCAAATCAGCCCACATTCTCAGACCAGGCCAGGAGGGCACTTCACTAGGATGAACAGGCATACCAGCATCCACAAACCCATACAATGCCATAAGATCTTTACGATCCGCCCAGGAAAAAATAGCTTGCAAACCCGAAGCATACCGAACATAACCATTACTAATGGTAATCATGTGGGAGACAGTACCAGGTAGAGTCATGGAAGGCTTAACCGTCCAACCTGTAAGAGATCCATTACCCAATGGCAATTCTGAGTCACTATCGGAAGCTGCATCAATAAGATTTTAAGGAGCACGGTTCTCATAGGGAACAGACTTGCCACGTCTAGCACGTCTAGCACGTCTAGCCAACTGCTTGCGGATGGAACGACGAGGAGTGGGATCACCAGGCGAGGGTTCAACCGTTACCTTTACCTTTGCAGCAGGAATAGGATCAGCAGGAGTAGAATCAATACCTTGCCCAACCAAAGAATCAACAGGAGCTACACCAGAAGAAGGAATAGGTTGAGGACCAGTCACGGGTGGTGATGGTGCTGCCATAGCCGGAGTAGCAGTGGTGGTGGTAGTGGTAGCATAGGTGGTGGTGGTAGTAGGACCTAGAGATGAAACAGGAGGAGCAACCGAAGATGTAGGGGTGGTACCAACAGTAGAAACATCAACAAATGATGGAATAGCAGCAGAACCAAGAGGAGCATTAGATGTAGAACCAGGAGCAACAGCAGGTTGAGAAGTAGGAACCACGCGTGGAGGAGGACGATAGATGAAACGCTCCGGAATAGGTGTGCTCTGATGCTTGATCATTCGTTCATATAGCGCCTTAAACTCATCAAAAGACAATGCCCGAACCCGTTCCCATGTCCAGCCAACAGTGAAATAAGCAGCCGACTGATACTTGACATACCGTTGCATCAACTTTTTCTCCTCGGTTTTCGTCAAAGGCCTGTTCGTACGTTTTTTGTGACAATCCGTCAATTTATGGTTGATATTTTATTCTCAAATATTATTTAAAAACATTATTCTAATGTTACAATATGAACTCACTTATTTTTGGGAAGAAATTTGGATTTACGTCTTGAAGTAGCATCAACTACGTTTAAACCGGAGGATTCAACGTTACGTGCTTACGTTTACATACACCGTCTTTGGTGACAGTCCGACATTTCAGAAAATAAATTTATCCGTGAATATTATTTTGGAGTTTTAAATTTGTGTTGGTTCATAAACTCACAAATTTACGAGAAGAGACTAGGACTTACGATTTTATTCTAACGTCCTTTACGACTAAACCAGAAACCTTAGGATTACGTATTTACGTTTTCGAACTCCGTTTTTGATGAGACAATTTTTATTGGATTCGTTTTGTGCCATTGATTCATAAATTATAAAAACGTTTTTCGTAAAACGACCCGAGGGCACGCAAATCGAGAAAACTAGAATCGAGAAATACCCGTAAACTAGTGAGATGGGACAAAATACATTGTCCCACCCCACTAGCAATATTGGATGGCACAACATGACACCACACACTAAGGTGGCATCATGTTAGCTAACTTACACCAAGTGTAAGCTTAGCTTACACCTTAAGCCATTTTCCTTTACCACTATCACAAAACCACTAGCAACTTTTCATTCCATCATTCCACTCATGCAAACCACACACATTTTCTCTCTACTCTCTCTATGATTTCGTCCATACTTCATCAAAAACACCTCCATTTGATCCAAATTTAACCACAAACTATTGTTATAACTTACATATGTTAATCTCCTTCAAAAGAGATGAAGATTGGTGGTGATTATAACATCCAAGGAAGAGTTTACATGGAGTCTTGGAGCTGATTTTCCACAAGGAGTTTATGAAGATTGGTGGTCTTGAAGATGGTCTTGGTGCATCACAAGTTTCTCCATCAAAATCCATGTTTTGATCAACCTACATCATCATGGTGGTATAAAGATTGTCCTCCTCATCTTCTTGTTAATTTGATTATGTAAACATGTATTTTATTTCCTCTTGTATATGTATATGATGATTATATGATGATAAAAATGTTATGTGGGGATTGGTTGTTGATAAACATGCTTAAAAAGATGCAAGACTATAAGAAACAAGGTTAAAATCTTGTTTAAATTTGATGGGTGTATAAAACAGTAAAGAAACAGGTCATGGACTGATAAAATGATGAAGTAGAATGGATTTACAGTAAGCTATGGGTCTTGTACACATGTGAGAGTTGGCCATGCAATGGAATCAAAATAATGAGTGAGATATGATCAAAACAAGTTTAGGGTATAAATCTGAGGTTACTGTTTTGGACGATTTTTAGAAAATACTTAAAGATGATTCAACAGTAGCTATAGGAGAGTTAAATGTAGCACATATCATGTAGTTTATGTGATAAAAATTTGAGCTTCTATTTCCATATAGAACTCAAGATATGGCAGTTTTGGTGAAAGTAAAGATAAAAATCAGATTTTTGGAAAATAAAGTATAATACTATTATATAAGCACTCAAAATTATATTGTATAAAATGTAAAGTTAAAACCCACTAACTCTTGGATTTTATTTATATAAATATGTACAATGATAAATAAGTGGACATTTTATAAAAATGGTAACTTGTTATGTTTTATAAGTTATAAAAACTATAAACATGATTTTTACGACTTTTTCGGCTATCGCCGTAAAATTAACGTTTTTGTTAAATAAAACTTAGATGGTTGGACCCGTCTAATGAAAAATTTATAAAACTTATATACTGATATATAAACATGTATAACAAGTAAAAACCGATAAAACCCGAACTATAGGACATGCGGACGTTAACGGACTAAATTAACGTTATTGGACTAACAATACAACAAAAATGGACTAAAACACTTATAAACTTATTATTGGGCTTAACCCATTTGGGCCCAACATGGAAAGTATATATACTGATAATATAAGTATAACATGGATTAAAACAAGTTAAAGAACTTATAATAAGTTTATTGGACTTAAAACACGAAAATAGGTAAAACTAGTAAACTAGTATAAAAGTTATCGACATATAACACTAAAATGAGTAAACGAGAATATGTAAACCCACTTGATCATCATATGTATATAATCATCATATGTATACATAACTGATATTTTTATAAAGTCATTGGACAAACGTCTAAGACCGATTATTATTTATATAGGTTTCCGTGATTGAAGCACGTACCGTACGTCCGAATTGCCGATAACCCGCCTTCCCACATCAACGTGAGTTCATAGCCTCGCACACTTTTAAATGTTTTTATAAATGTTTTATAAACCCGCGAGGGAGATAACATGTTAGTTTTTATAAAAATAGGACACCATTTGTCTCGATTGTTTGTTTATTGATTTTGGACCCGAATGATTGAATGACCCGATTGTATGACCCGATAAATGATTAATGGACCCGATAGATGAAATTAAATGGATTATTAAAGTTAGGTTATGTCACTAAAAGTCCCATTAGCATGAATTGTGAACTACCGGGAGTTGGTAGACGCTTATGCATTTAATAGTACTATTTGGGGACGATCACCCCAGTTCGCGCCTTGACGGTTGATCCCCGTCGTGCCACATTGATTGGTAAGCGAATTTATGTATGAGAAGATTTCCATAGCGTGACCTTTGTGACGACACGCTACTTTAGATGGGCAAAATTGGTATCGGGTTAGCTACCCGTTTTGGTTTAGTAAGGTAACAATGTCATGCGGCTTGTAATAATCCAAAACTAACGAAATACTATTAGACGCATCGAATTACGAAGTATTGCCTGACTAGCAATACGGGGTCATACTATTGATATTACGTTTGTGTTTTGGTTTTCATAACCATACTCATATAACGGTTTTATTTTCATACAATGTCGTAAGACGTATTGTATGACGTTTTTACGACATTGGCTCGTATAATGATTTTTAAGGCTTTTTATAACCATATTCATATAATGGTTTTATTTAATCTATACAACGTTGCAAAAACGTATTGTATGGTGTTTTTAACGATAATGATTCGTATAACGATTTTTAAGGCAAATGCCTATATTATGATTTTCAATAAAGATTTGTATAAAATGACTTTGGCTATTTTATGGCCTATTAAAATGATTTGTACAAAATGATTTTCAGTAATAATATTATACTGATATTATATTGATGGAATTTATTAAACTCTATGAATTCACTCGGCGTTATCGCTGACCTTTTCTCTTAACATGTTTTATCTCAGGTACTTGAAGGTAATTCTCGGGTAGACGACAAGAATTCATGGCCCGCACTTAAACAATATTTTCCATTAAAATACTTTGTAAAACTTTGTATGAAATATAATGACTTGGGACCGATGTAACTTTGATATTTATGAATGGAAATGATTTATAATTAAACGACGTGATTTTTATGCGTTGTCTATGATGTGAGTAATGTGCTATCCCGTAACACCAACTAGTCTTCCGCTGTATTGAGTTGTATAAATTTGGGGGTGTTACAGTTTGGTACCAGAGCTCTCGTTATAGAGAACGAAAGATTTTTAAAACTAAGGTTTTGAATAAAACATTTCAAAATCTTTTAACTCTAAACATTTTTCTAAAAATGTCTAAAAATCTTTTGACTATAACGGTGCCGAAGAATTCCCGAGTTACCGACAAGGCCAGACTGAGAAGTGTTATTTTAATATATATATATAACTTGGATTATATATATATATATGATGTAATTTTATTACATGATTGTTTGATGATTATTTTGATATTTATACGATGTATTTATACGACGTAGATTGTCACAATATACCCTAAATCCCCTAGTAAATTAATCTAAGCTATTCTCGTAGGAATTCTAGCTATCCTAGATCTAAACCAAGTTGCGGATATTTATGATCCCAACAAATGGTTGATATTCGTAGAAATGTAGATAATAGTTGATTTTGATATTGAAGAAGAATTGGCGAGATTAAATCTGATATCGATGTCATGACGATCTTTCCTTATAGAGTGGAGTTTGACAAAACGTTACCACCTAGAAAGATGTCATCTGACTCGTTGTCATCCAATTCTTAAATTTGAAATCGAAAGGGTGAATGTTGCACTTGAGGCTGTTATTGGAACCATTACCCAAAAGCCTCATGCACTAGTACCTTTCCGAGAAGTCTAGTTGAATGATCAAGTCATTTCATACTAGTGACTCATTTGATAATTGTGTTGTAAGAGTTATAGGATTGGAAATTAAGTGTTGATTCATATTGAGATTGTATTGCCTTTACAAGGCCGAAGAATAAGGTTGTAAATATTGGAATATGAGGTAGAATATCGAATTGAGTATAAGTTGATTGAAACTTGAATAAAGTAAAATTTAACTTGTATGGAATAAGAAATTGTTAAGAGGAAGTCGTTAAGTTCTTTGATTGAATTATAAGGTTTTAATTGATTGTGGATTCGTGTTAAGGGTTGTTCCTAAACCATTGTCCAATGACGAGGATGCCCAGTGTCCAAGAAATAAATTGAAGAAATATTCTTCTTAATTGGGACCGATGGATCTTCCGGGACATGTGGAACACCTAATGACTCTTGTAGATTAGTATTCATTGTGGTATCTTTTAAAAATCCCTAACTTAACTGAGATATCAGTTGGTAGGATGAGTTTTGAGAATTGTATGACATAGTGACATGTAATGTGTTACGGTACAATTTTGACTTGTTTGTGATTAGTGAAAAGACTACCTTTGATTGCTAAATTCTACATATATCGATGTTATCTATCTTTTATTGCTTCATCCTAATGTTCGCATTAGTGATGCAACCATTGAACAAGTACTCATTTCGAATTGAGTTACGTTGTGGATTATTCTTTTGAGTGCCATCGAGATCATGAACCTCATGATTATTTGGCTAAGATCATTTCCTATTATATTGTAGTTAGTTCTTGGTGAACAACTCTTCATCACTCTTTTGCAGATTACTCATTGTTTTATAAGATACAATAGTATCACTTGAGAAAGATTGAAATTTCATCACTATAAGGACTATTCAAAGTGAGATTTATAAGTAATCGTTATCAAAATGAAGTTGTTTATAAAACACCTTGGAAAACTTAATTGTTTTCATAACAAAGAAAATCTTTGTAAATTTATTTTTGATTCTTATTTAAGAATTAAGCATGAAAATGTTTTTATTATAAACATGATGATAAAACTTTGACGAACTGAGTATTGCATCGTTAATCTTGAAATTGTATATAGTTGCGCGCCTACATACAATTTAGAATGGACCATGCAAGACTGACTAGTAGTCACCATAAAACTAATGAATAAACACTACAGTTTCTCTGAAGATTGTGAAAGATTAAATTTTATGAGATCTGCAAGAAGTGAAAAATAGGGACATAGTGTTAGAGACATCTACATATGTGCCCGTGCCATCTATTCTTCTGAGTCGAATTTACTCATCTGTGGAAATTGTCTTATTTGACAATTGACAATTCTTTCTTGACCAATTCTCCCGTAGTGAGATTCTTAGGAAAAGTATTTGATTGCCGAGTGTTGATACCCGACTGGATGTATCAATGTTCCTATCATTTCTTTTGATTTGATTTCATTTGAATGACCTGGGTAACGATCCGAGGAGCTTTCGAATGCGTACTCAAATTATGAAAACATGGGATATATACATATTCGTTGAATGTTTTTGTTTGTATCTGATTTGAAATTCTCTCGCGTAGATTATGCGTTGACCTTACTCTTTTAATGGTAGTTGTGTCTCCATATATCCTTGAATTTATGAATGATTATGAGTTATTATTAGTCTTTTGAGAAGTTCACATCTTATCTACGGTAATGAAACTGGAAAGTTGATAGTGCCAGTAGAATGGATTGATTGATTATGACATGACGACATCGTCGTAATTGATGGGGACTCATGTAGAATTCCCCTAAATGATAAGATGTTGATTATAAAAAAATGATCTAAATAATTCTTGATGGATGACCATATCCTACATTTAGACTTGAAATTATAACGTGAATGGTTGTGAATTAGTCATAAATATTATAATCTAGAAAGAACTTAAAATAAATGTGTTAAAACATGTTTATGTTATCTGAAACTTTAGGAAGTATTTGTTAATGAATTACCTAGACTTTTGCCATTAAGGCAGATTGAAATTGGTATTGATTATATTCCCGGTGCTGCATCTGTGGCATGTGCACTATACGTCAGCACCATCTAAATTAAAGGAAATTACCGTACAACTGAGAGAGTTGTCGGAGAAAGATATTTTTATACCAAGCCTGTCATCATGAAGAGCTATGGTGTTATCATTCCTTATATTTATAGACTACTGTGAATTGAGAACATTGACAATCGAAAACGATATCCATAACTCGAAATGGAAGATTTGTTCGATCATTTACAAGGTTCTAGTGTATGTTTTAAAGATTTGATCCATGGCATGGTTATCATCAAACTTCGCATCTGCGAAAAGGATTATGTATTCCAAATCACTACATCCTGTACTTGTAATGAACATTATGAGTTTCACGTGATGTCGTTTGGATTGACCGATGCACATGTAGCATTCATAAATTTGATGAATCACGTGTGTAGACTATAATTTGATAAATTCATGCTTGTGATCATTAAGGATCATTTGTTTGTTTATAAGAATAAGATTGAGTTAATAGTTAATTATAGATTGCCCTGAACTGGCTGAACAATAAAAACCGGTACCCTAAATATTTAACACGTGATTAAAGACTTGAATCTTCACATGATTTAACCATGTGATTAATAGATAATGGAAGCTATATTGACTTTTCAAAGATTAGAACCATTAACGCTTAGAGATTAAAAACTTAATCCTTTACATAAAATGACCGTTGGATTAATAATGGTAAGATGTATGCATATAGACTCTTCAAAATTGAGAGCCCTTTTAAGACTTTGGATTTTACCAAAAAGAAATGGAAATATGTTTTGACAAATGTTTTAACAAATGATTTTTAAAGGAATTATTCCCTTATACACAAACCATTTAACTAAACTTCTGTTTAGGGGTAAATGTTTGTGTATACTTCTAGACAACTTAAGAAGGATTGAGGAAATCATTTAAACCATGACTTGAAATTTGAAACGATACATTTTTGCTTTTCAACTAAGAAAATTTTGACCAAAGTATAAACAAAGGTTTTTCGAACATTTACGAAATCTTATTAAATATTTTCGATAAATCAACAAAAATCTTGTTAATTAAATTCAAATTTATTTTGAACATTTTATATAATTGGTCGAACTAAGAAATTTAAAATTTTTACGTTTACGCTTCATAAAAATTAACTAATAATTATTTAATTAATTATAATAATTATCGACGCTTTAGACGACGGATTGAGTAAAACGGATAAAAATGATAGATGAGACGAAACTGAAACTTAGAAAATATGAGGAAAGTTGAACGTAATTACTGACACATAATATAGAAAGAATATCTGAGTGAATTATGGACATGATAATTATATCATCATGAGAGAGGAACATAGATACCGACGCAGTATGTAGAAATGATAAAGAACCAATTTGGATGTATTCCTTAATAATGAAGGTGCAAAATAAATTGCTGAACGATATAAAAATAAACAATGTTTGTAAAAAGGATAATATAAATAGTGAAAGGTTTTCACGGCTAATGTGAACCATTAAAATTGGGAAGCCAATAGCGTTAAATGTTTTAAAGGCCATTTGTGGTTACCTGAATATAGAGGATTGTGAGATATAGTTATGTTGGAATTTGTAAGTATAAGTATTCTATTTATGTCATTTATGACTAAAAGTATCTTTGTTTGAAGGAGTTGTACTGATGATAAACTATGAAGGCAGATATCGCCTCATACATTAGTAAACGTCTAGCTATTGCAAAGGTCATCATCTGAATTTGATTCGATTTGGGTCATCGTCGACAGACTGACCAAATCTGCTAATATCATTTCCGTTAATGATAAATGCAAAAGGGTTATGTAAACATAGTGTGCTTGTATCGATCATCTATATATCAAGATCCTCGCTTCGCATCGAATTTCTAGAGATTTGCTCAGAAATCAATAAGAACGAACCTTGATGAGAGTACTATGTACCACCCCAAATCGAAGGGACGAGGTAAAGTAATGATACAAAGTAATATAAGTGCTGTTTTATGTTTGAATGATTGACCTTTGGTAATAGACCGTATAATCGTTTTCCTTTGGAGAGATTATCCTTGATGACTATCGTATTAGGATCGAGATCGAATCTTGTTAGGATCTAAATATTAGAGCATCTGTAAGCAAGAGTTAAGATGAAGACACCCGACATACACCCATTGTGAGTTGGACATGTCTTTTAGGTTTAAGGTTCCTATGATGGCGAACCTATCCTTACAAAATACCTGACCCGCGAGATCTGAAATGATTGTTGAAATTAGAATTTGATTATTAACTGCCGATAGTGGGCAAGAGGTTATGTGAATGTGAAATGTAGATCTTGAAGTGCCAAATGGGTAGCGAAGTTATGCCACAATTTTTAACCTTGGGAAAAAAAAAATGAATTCATGATCTGACAAATCATGGGATATAAGTCCCCGTTTTATGGGACCATTGAGATGATGTAAAAGTTGGGATTGAAAGGCATATAAGCTGGATCTACCCTAGGACTTCAAAGACTGCGTGAATTATGTTTCGTAAATCGAACTTGATGGAATATCTATCAAGTGAAAATCTGATTATTCTTAGTAGAGCTTAGATCGGCGAAAAGTTGCATTCATTAAAAACCCGTGAACATCATGGATAGAGAAGGTAAGTCAACATTTAGCCTGATCTTATTCCCGTAGTTATGTTTGATGAAACTCGCGTATTGTAATGAATTACACTTGTGAGAAAAGACCGGATGTGGAGGAAATACCCACATGGCTTTAACTCTATAAGAAGCGAGTAGTAAGGTAAGATGATCTTTGAGGACAAAGATCCTGTTTAGGGGTAAATGCTGTGACAATCCGTCAATTTATGGTTGATATTTTATTCTCAAATATTATTTAAAAACATTATTCTAATGTTACAATATGAACTCACTTATTTTTGGGAAGAAATTTGGATTTACGTCTTGAAGTAGCATCAACTACGTTTAAACCGGAGGATTCAACGTTACGTGCTTACGTTTACATACACCGTCTTTGGTGACAGTCCGACATTTCAGAAAATAAATTTATCCGTGAATATTATTTTGGAGTTTTAAATTTGTGTTGGTTCATAAACTCACAAATTTACGAGAAGAGACTAGGACTTACGATTTTATTCTAACGTCCTTTACGACTAAACCAGAAACCTTAGGATTACGTATTTACGTTTTCGAACTCCGTTTTTGATGAGACAATTTTTATTGGATTCGTTTTGTGCCATTGATTCATAAATTATAAAAACGTTTTTCGTAAAACGACCCGAGGGCACGCAAATCGAGAAAACTAGAATCGAGAAATACCCGTAAACTAGTGAGATGGGACAAAATACATTGTCCCACCCCACTAGCAATATTGGATGGCACAACATGACACCACACACTAAGGTGGCATCATGTTAGCTAACTTACACCAAGTGTAAGCTTAGCTTACACCTTAAGCCATTTTCCTTTACCACTATCACAAAACCACTAGCAACTTTTCATTCCATCATTCCACTCATGCAAACCACACACATTTTCTCTCTACTCTCTCTATGATTTCGTCCATACTTCACCAAAAACACCTCCATTTGATCCAAATTTAACCACAAACTATTGTTATAACTTACATATGTTAATCTCCTTCAAAAGAGATGAAGATTGGTGGTGATTATAACATCCAAGGAGGAGTTTACATGGAGTCTTGGGGCTGATTTTCCACAAGGAGTTTATGAAGATTGGTGGTCTTGAAGATGGTCTTGGTGCATCACAAGTTTCTCCATCAAAATCCATGTTTTGATCAACCTACATCATCATGGTGGTATAAAGATTGTCCTCCTCATCTTCTTGTTAATTTGATTATGTAAACATGTATTTTATTTCCTCTTGTATATGTATATGATGATTATATGATGATAAAAATGTTATGTGGGGATTGGTTGTTGATAAACATGCTTAAAAAGATGCAAGACTATAAGAAACAAGGTTAAAATCTTGTTTAAATTTGATGGCTGTATAGAACAGTAAAGAAACAGGTCATGGACTGATAAAATGATGAAGTAGAATGGATTTACAGTAAGCTATGGGTCTTGTACACATGTGAAAGTTGGCCATGCAATGGAATCAAAATAATGAGTGAGATATGATCAAAACAAGTTTAGGGTATAAATCTGAGGTTACTGTTTTGGACGATTTTTAGAAAATACTTAAAGATGATTCAACAGTAGCTATAGAAGAGTTAAATGTAGCACATATCATGTAATTTATGTGATAAAAATTTGAGCTTCTATCTCCATATAGAACTCAAGATATGGCAGTTTTGGTGAAAGTAAAGATAAAAATCAGATTTTTGGAAAATAAAGTATAATACTATTATATAAGCACTCAAAATTATATTGTATAAAATGTAAAGTTAAAACCCACTAACTCTTGGATTTTATTTATATAAATATGTACAATGATAAATAAGTGGACATTTTATAAAAATGGTAACTTGTTATGTTTTATAAGTTATAAAAACTATAAACATGATTTTTACGACTTTTTCGGCTATCGCCGTAAAATTAACGTTTTTGTTAAATAAAACTTAGATGGTTGGACCCGTCTAATGAAAAATTTATAAAACTTATATACTGATATATAAACATGTATAACAAGTAAAAACCGATAAAACCCGAACTATAGGACATGCGGACGTTAACGGACTAAATTAACGTTATTGGACTAACAATACAACAAAAATGGACTAAAACACTTATAAACTTATTATTGGGCTTAACCCATTTGGGCCCAACATGGAAAGTATATATACTGATAATATAAGTATAACATGGATTAAAACAAGTTAAAGAACTTATAATAAGTTTATTGGACTTAAAACACGAAAATAGGTAGAACTAGTAAACTAGTATAAAAGTTATCGACATATAACACTAAAATGAGTAAACGAGAATATGTAAACCCACTTGATCATCATATGTATATAATCATCATATGTATACATAACTGATATTTTTATAAAGTCATTGGACAAACGTCTAAGACCGATTATTATTTATATAGGTTTCCGTGATTGAAGCACGTACCGTACGTCCGAATTGCCGATAACCCGCCTTCCCACATCAACGTGAGTTCATAGCCTCGCACACTTTTAAATGTTTTTATAAATGTTTTATAAACCCGCGAGGGAGATAACATGTTAGTTTTTATAAAAATAGGACACCATTTGTCTCGATTGTTTGTTTATTGATTTTGGACCCGAATGATTGAATGACCCGATTGTATGACCCGATAAATGATTAATGGACCCGATAGATGAAATTAAATGGATTATTAAAGTTAGGTTATGTCACTAAAAGTCCCATTAGCATGAATTGTGAACTACCGGGAGTTGGTAGACGCTTATGCATTTAATAGTACTATTTGGGGACGATCACCCCAGTTCGCGCCTTGACGGTTGATCCCCGTCGTGCCACATTGATTGGTAAGCGAATTTATGTATGAGAAGATTTCCATAGCGTGACCTTTGTGACGACACGCTACTTTAGATGGGCAAAATTGGTATCGGGTTAGCTACCCGTTTTGGTTTATTAAGGTAACAATGTCATGCGGCTTGTAATAATCCAAAATTAACGAAATACTATTAGACGCATCGAATTACGAAGTATTGCCTGACTAGCAATACGGGGTCATACTATTGATATTACGTTTGTGTTTTGGTTTTCATAACCATACTCATATAACGGTTTTATTTTCATACAATGTCGTAAGACGTATTGTATGACGTTTTTACGACATTGGCTCGTATAATGATTTTTAAGGCTTTTTATAACCATATTCATATAATGGTTTTATTTAATCTATACAACATTGCAAAAACGTATTGTATGGTGTTTTTAACGATAATGATTCGTATAACGATTTTTAAGGCAAATGCCTATATTATGATTTTCGATAAAGATTTGTATAAAATGACTTTGGTTATTTTATGGCCTATTAAAATGATTTGTACAAAATGATTTTCAGTAATAATTTTATACTGATATTATATTGATGGAATTTATTAAACTCTATGAATTCACTCGGCGTTATCGCTGACCTTTTCTCTTAACATGTTTTATCTCAGGTACTTGAAGGTAATTCTCGGGTAGACGACAAGAATTCATGGCCCGCACTTAAACAATATTTTCCATTCAAATACTTTGTAAAACTTTGTATGAAATATAATGACTTGGGACCGATGTAACTTTGATATTTATGAATGGAAATGATTTATTATTAAACGACGTGATTTTTATGCGTTGTCTATGATGTGAGTAATGTGCTATCCCGTAACACAAACTAGTCTTCCGCTGTATTGAGTTGTATAAATTTGGGGGTGTTACATTTTTCACGAAGTTGAGCAGCAAGCGCTAACTGTTGCTTACACATTAACACCATAGCTCGAGGAATACAATTATGCTCATTCACATCAGAACCTAAGAGATCAGTAAACTGTGAATAATCCGAGGTAAGAATAGTAAGCAACCCGCATCCAATCGCTATCATCCCAATGCATAGCATCATGCTGCAACTGTTCACGTCTCTGCTTCTGAAGAGCTTCTCCTCAGCCCGAGCAGCTTGGTTAATCTCCGCTTGCATCCTTTGTGCAACCTCCTCACCCAACCTATCCTCCTCAAATTGTCTGCGTGTACGCTTGCGAGGGGGTGAGGGAGCATCAGTCATAGGGGCTTTCCCCTTTGGATCATGAGATGGTCCAGCAATTGAACCAACAGTAGTACCAGCAACATCTTCCTTTGGTGTAGAGGGAGCAGCAGCAGGAGGGATGCTAGAAGAAGTAGGAGGAATCGGCATATCATCATATAGCTTATCAGCAAACGTAGCCTTTGCCAACAAATTCAAGCCATCCTCCACAAGATCTTCGACCTCCTCATCAGAATAAGACTGAACCACATGCTTCTTCCTTCGCCTCTGCTGTGTCTCCAAGGCTTTAATCCGGGCAGCCATGGGAAGAACAAATTCCCTGGTAAGCTTATGATGTTGATTCAAATCCGCCTCCAAAGAAAGAATGCGTTCATGGTACCTGTGCATGAGATCAAGCAAAGAAGTAAGTGTAGTAGGATCCTCCGCTTTCCCACCAAGAGGACTTGGGTCTGGGAAGGCTTCATTGGAACCAGAAGCAATAAAGGTGTCAACTGTATGAGCACAAGAACCAGAAGGCTTATCAGAAGAAAGAGGGACAGGACTAGGAGGGGGTATCCATAAATGGATACGAATGTGGTATCGAAGAGGGAGCAGCCTTGGAAGTGGATGGCCGTTCAACCACCACCTCCTCAACCGGCTCTTCCACAACCACATTAGGTGCACCACCAGTAGGATGCTTCTCCTCCATTGGGTCATCACCTAATTGAGGTTCCTCCTCGGCTTGGTCAACCAGAGGAACAACATCACGAGGACCTTGAGCAAGGCCCAACATTGCATCAGTAAGGGGTCTCTACTCCCCTCTAAACCCATGAGCCATATTATAGTACACTTTAGCAGTAAGCTTAGGAGTCTCATACTCCTCCCTATCCTGAGGTAAACACATAAGTATTTGCTGTAAAAACCTAGGATACATTAAAAATTTCTTCCTAGAACCAGTACTAGACAGATTGCTAACCATCCCATCAAACAAATAGCGAGAGAAATTAAACACCCTACCCTGTGCTATGCAGATTAGACCAGTAGCCAAAGGAGTAGGAAAAGCATCCCAACTCCCAGAATTAGGGCTTAAACAATGAATCAAAAAGTGTACTAGAAGCTTCCATTAGGGGGACAACCGATTCGTTTGGAAGTTAAACTTACCCCCATGATTATACCCAATAGCAGCCATCCCCTCCAAAACCTCAGCATTGGGGATGGAAACAACACCACCTTCATCCTGAAGATGAAGGGAACTCCTAATAGAAGCTTCAGTAACCACATAAGAACGTCCATCAACGGTAGCATGGAGTTCACGTGGACGACCAACCACAGCCACAAGAGTAGCAGAATCCCAAAACTGATGGATCACACTATCATAAACAATAGGGCACACAGTAAAAGCATACCTGAGGTTAGAAGCCTCAATAAACTCTAGAATGTCTGTGAAGTCATCATGTTTAGGACCATCTCCCAGATAAGCGACCTTACTGTGAGTGGGTTGGTAGACCAAAGCAGCCATTGATGTTGATCAGAAGGAATGGAAGATGATTTGTTAGGGTTTGAGAGAGTAGGAGCGGATGTGTGTGTGTTATGATTGTGATGAATGAGTCAAGGGGGTAATTGACCATAAATAATGGTCTAGTAACTGTTCATTGACCCCTAATAATGGGGGTTGCCCTTTCAAATTAGGCAGTTAATGCAAAGTAACCACTTGCCCCTTAGAACATTATTTGCAAATCCCAATTTACCAAAGTTAAATAAGAGGATATATACCTGAATTTGCATGCGTTGACTAAAAGTCAAAGCACACAATGGTCAACACTAGAAGCATAATGTGGTCAATAGAAGTCAACAAAGTGAACAGCGTCCCAAACCAAGACTAGAAGCCAATCATCACTTGACAAAGAAGGATTTTTATCCACTAGAAGCCAACCATGAACGACTAGAGGCTAACCATTAAGGACTAGAAGCCAGACATTAATGAAGACAACCATCAGAAGTGAGCAAAAACCTCCACTAGGAGTAACACACACCACAAGAACCAATTCAATCTATTGTTAAAATCTACCAATATGTTAGTCTGTGCAAGTAAATATGTACACTAAGCCTCCCCTTAGGCTTAGCCTCCCCTCAATCCTAGGTCTCAAGGATTGACCATCCCAATGTGAACCACCAAGTGGTTGAACCGAGGACCATCAAAGGCTTTAGTCAATAGATCAGCAACATTATCATTCGTATGAACCTTAAGAACCTGTATCAACTTCTTCTCATTGGCATCCCGTATAAAATGGTGCCGAATTTCAATATTCTTTGTACGTTGATGAAAAACAGGATTCTTCAAAATGCAGATAGTGCTTTGGTTGTCAATGAAAATTTTGGTGTTCATAAAATTGAACCCATAATCCAGCATCTGATTTTGGATCCACAAAACTTGTCCACAACAGCTAGCAGCAGCAACGTATTCAGCTTCAGTTGAAGAAGTAGCTACGATCGTCTGTTTCTTGCATTGCCATGAAATAAGTCTTCGACCCAAAAATTGACAACCACCAGTAGTATATTTTCTGTCATTATTAGAACCTGCATAGTTAGTATCACTATATGCTTCAAGAACAAAAGGTGATTCTTTAGGATACCACAAGCCGAGATTGGGTTGAGCCTTGATCTACTTGAAAATCTTCTTGACTGCATTCAAGATAGAAACCGTTGGAGCCACCTGATGTCTAGAACAAGCACTTACTGCAAACATGATATCCGGGCGTGATGCATTCAAATACATGAGTGAGCCAATCATATACCTGTACATGTGAACATTTACTGGAGGATCTGGCTCATTCTTGAGTTTGACTTTAGCAACTTCATAAGGTGTTGATGCTGGTCTAAGAGGATCCATATCAAACTTATGAAGGATCCCATGAACATACTTATCTTGACTTATGAAGATCCCATCCAACTGTTGCTTGACTTGAAGACCAAGGAAAAATGTAAGCTCTCCCATAGCACTCATCTGAAATTCACCCTTCATCAGTTGTTCAAACTCATCACACCATTCCTTTTTAGTGGAACCAAAAATAATATCGTCCGCATACAACTAAACAAGGATAATGTCCTTGGTGTTCCTCTTAAGAAATAGTGTTTTGTCAATTGTGCCTCTTCTATAGCCATGTTTCAACAGGAAAGTTGAGAGACGCTCATACCAAGCTCTAGGAGCCCGATGAAGTCCATAAAGAGCCTTGACCACCTTGTAAACTTTCTTGGGATGTAGTGGATCTACAAAGCCCTTAGGTTGAGTGACATAAACTTCCTCATCAATCTTGCCATAGAGAAATGCACTCTTGACATCCATCTGAAAAACTGTAAAGCCCATATAGGAAGCAAAAGCCAAAAACAGACGAATGGCCTCAATCCTAGCAACAGGAGCAAAAACTTCAGTGTAGTCAATTCCTTCAAGTTGTGTATGACCCTGTGCAACCAACCTCGCCTTATTTCTCACCACAATACCCCGTGCATCTTTCTTGTTTTTGAGAATCCATTTGGTACCAATGGCTGTCTTTCCATCCGGCAAGTCAACTAGGATCCAAACATTCTGAAACAAAAATTGCTGCATTTCCTCCTGCATAGCCTCCACCCAACTTTGATCCTCAAGAGCATGAGAGACTGATCTAGGTTCCACCTGTGAAAGAAAACAAGCAAACAAACAGTGTTGAAAGTCCGTATGATTATTACGCTTTTGATCTTCAATATAGCTCACAAGAGCATGATGATCAGACGTGTCCTTCTTATGCATTCTGCGTGTCTTGACAGTAGAACCAGGATCTCCAATGATTTGAGTAGTAGGATGATCTTTGTGTGATTACAACACTGGATTGGAAGCTACCTCCACTTCTGGTGCCAAATTATTAAGATCCCCAACAAAGTCATCATCATATGAAGCAGCGTTGAAAATGCCAGCTATTGGTTGTTTATGAATATCATCCAGCTTGGTAGAAGACTTCTTTTGATGGTTCCCCAGGTCAGAAGGACTTGAGAATCTAGTATGGGAAGTAGAATCACTAGCCGGACTACCAATAGGTGTTAAACTAGCACTAGGAGTAACAGTTGGAGTACTAGGAGCAGCTATGTCAGTAGGCGTATTCAAGGGAAACTCAAAGCCACCTTGAGCAGCTGCTGTAGTAGCTTCTTGTTGTTGTTTGAGTAATGTGTCAAGAGCTACTTGTGAATCCAATACATCCAATGGAGTTGCATCACTAGGAGGAGTAGGAGAGATTGTGGTGGAATAGGATGGAACAACAAAAATATCATCCTCGTCATCTGAGTCAGAAAGACTAGAATGAGCACCTATACGAGAAGTTGCAAACACTTGTGGACCTGCATCATGGTTAGTTTTAAAACGAAAATATCCTAATGAATCACTAAGATAATCAAGATCAAAATACCATTCGGGACCCTTGCCTTGGATGTTTGACTTCTCCTCAAAATACCTGAGATTTATAAATTCAATTACTCGCTTGGCTTGGAGATTGTAGACACGATAAGCCCGAGAGTGAGCTGAATATCCTACAATGTATCCTTCATCTTCCTTGCCATCAAATTTCCCCAAATAGTCACTAGTATTTAGAATGGTGACAAGACACCCAAATGGCTTCAAATGAGCAATATTTGGTACTTTGGCTGTTAGGAGCTCATAAGGAGTCTTCTTGTGAGGATTTGTAATAGAAACTCTATTCAAAACATAACTTGAAGTATTAACAGCTTCTGTCCAGAACATGGTTGGAAGCTTGGAATCGGCAAGCATTGTTCTTGCTGCATCTATTAGAGTCCTGTTCTTGCTTTCTGCCACGCCATTCTGTTGAGGAGTTCTTGCTGCACTATAATCTCTTTTGATGCCTTTAGAATTACAAAGTTCTATGAGGTTGCATTTTTGAATTCGGTTCCATTATCACATCGAATACCTTTAACCTTCTTGGACAACTGATTCTCTATAAGTGTAATAAAATCTTTTAGAATTGAGTAGGTCTCATTCTTGGCAGCCATGAAGAAAACCCACGTAAACTGCTATATCCATCAGTTACCACCAGACAGAATTGTTTGTGGTCAATGCTCCTAATAGAGGTAGGACCAAATAAATCCATGTGAAGTAGCTGCAATGGTTCAGTTATAAGGCTGAGAGCAGTAATGGCCTTAAAGGATGCTTTATGTTGTTTGCATTTGCTGCAAGCAAGACAATTAATATCATTTCTAAATGACTTGGGAGGTAAACCAGAGACCAGGTTCATATTTTCTAGTTTGTGAATGGTCTTGAAGTTCACATGTCCCATCCTTCTGTGCCATTGAGTGGCTTCATCTTCTGAGGCTTTAGCAACCAAACATGCTAGTTGACCAGTAGGGTTGACTTCATTCAGCTTGATACTATAGAGATTATGTCTTCTAGGGATTCTGAGTAGAACTTGTGAGTCATCCGGAAGTTTAAAGTCTTTGGATAGCACAAGTGCATCAGTATCCGTAAAGAGGACAAACTGCTTCTTGTCACAAATCTGAGAGACAGGTATCAAGTTGAAGTGTTGAAGTGCTTCCACATAATAGACCTGCTCAAAATTAAGATTGGGTGTCTGAATCGTTCCTTTGCCAGTGATCCTGCCTTCACCTCCTCCAAAATAGACCTTTCCGCCTTGAAATGGTACAAAGTTAGATAGAAGACTTTTATTTCCTGTCATGCTCCTAGAGCATCCACTATCAACAATTCCTAGAGTAGGATCTTGGTATGGAGTAACCTACAACAACAAAATAATAAAGATGCAAAAGTTAGTGTTAAGGGGACCCAAACCTTTTCAGGTTTGAGCCTGCCTTGTGGATCTTTAGTAGATAGCAAAGAAGATTGATGAGATCCACTGTTGTTCTTTTGTTGCCTATTCATCATATTGGTATTATTGTTTGACCAACAACAACCTACTGAGGGCTTAACAGCAGTTCCCAAGTTTCCCAATCCAAAATACATGTGGTCAAAATTATTTGCATAATTTGGATTAAAATTATGAAAATAGTTACTGGTTGGTCTAGTAGATGTTAATCCAATGTTTCTCCAATGATCATAAGCTAATGGAGAGGTCCTTCTAGAAGAAGAAAACGATTGAGCACTTGGGTTTAGTCTTCTAGAAGAATATGGAACAACTCCTGGTGGACCAGGAGCAGGAAATGCTTGATGAACAGAAGAATGTTTGTCATAAAAATCACAATCTTTAATCAAATGAAATGCACTCCCACAAACAAAACATGTTTTAAACGACCTTTTATTAGAATGACATTGTTTCATACTGCTAACTTTATTACACATAATTCTAGGAGAATCAATCTTCCTAGGACTCAATAAACCAGGACTAGACACGGTTGAATTAAAAGAAACTCTCTCTTCACACTTCCTAGCACCAGTAGCAGCATGATCATTCGACTTGGAACTTGTAGGTCTCGACTCTTCACTTGAACCACGTGATGCAGAGTCATAGGCTTTGTCACTGAAAGTACAAGAGACAAAGTCATTAGATTTAGTAGAATTTTTTGGGGACTCATGCATCTGTGATCCATCCAAGTCATTATGCCTAGAAGTGGGCATGAAAGTTCCAGTAAGAGATGGAGGGACAGCATGCATTTCTGCTGCTGGTTTAAACCTATTGTAACTAGGTTCCCCCTCTTCCTCTTTGTCGGGATCAAAGACACTCGAAAAAGATAAATCAAACACATCTTCTGAATCAATATATTTATCAAATCCTAACCCTCTTTTAGTCCTACCAGACATGCTACTATTGATTAATTTTGAAAGATTTTTAGGTGCCTTTTGCCATTTTTCAAATCTCAAAAGTGTAGCATCTAATCTTTCTTTCATCTCTTATTTTTCTTTGATACTGTCATCTTTTACCTTTTCTGTATATTTAAGCATATTTGTTGTGTTTTCTAAATCAATGTTCAGTATCCTAATTTTATCCTCATACTCACGTTGAGTATCTTGAAGCCACCTCTTTTGTTGTTCCAATGTGTTTAAAGAAGCCTTATAGGCTTGAACCTCTAAAAAATACTTATCATTCTGATCATTTAAGTCATTATATTGAGACAACAATTCTGAATATTTATCATGACAACCAAGAGGACAATGTTGTACCTGAGGTGAGATGCCCATAAGAGCAAACTCGTCTGCTTCCTCTGCATCAGATAGATTCCCAGCAATCATTGCAAACACGTCAGTAGAGGGCTCAGCGGATTCTAGTGTAGTAATCTGATGATCATTCCAGTTGACCATAGAGTCAACAGACACCAATGCCTTATTGTCATCCTTTACCTCCCGAACCCTAAAAGCTGAATATCTGCTCTTCTCCTGGTCATTCTTGTTAGGGCATTCCCTTGCAAAGTGACCTTGCTGCTGGCAGTTATAGCATCGCACCTTGCTTCTGTCAAACCTTGCTGGATCTCTTGGGTTGTAATTAAACTTTCGATCGGCTTTCTTCTCAAACTTGTGAACCCTAAGAGTGAGCATGACCATCTGCCATTTGAGATCCATTTCATCCAGGTCAAGTTTATCAACCTGTTTGAAGTCATCAAAAGCAAGTTGCTGTTGAGCATCAACTTCAGCAAAAAAAGAATGAAGAACAGCTTCTACCATGCTACCAGACTTGGCTGTTGGTTCAGGAGTAGAAGTATGCTGAAAGGTATGTTGAGACGACACAGTATTGCTTGGGCTACTAGCATAAGACATGGGATTGGATCCCATAGAACTCACAAAGGCAGAATTAGCAGGAGTGGGAAAAGAATCACTTGAATATCCCCTCACATGAGGTTCAAAAGTTTTGAGCTTATGAAATAAATCATCAAAATTGAGATAGTCAAGCCCACCTTTTGCTTTGAGAGAGATTACCACCTGATTCCATGAGTAGGGTAAGGCTCTAAGAAATCTTGCATTAATATCACCATCATCAGGTTTCGAACGAAGTTGATTTAATTGGCTCAATGTATTTTGGAACCTGTCATACCCTTGATGGATACCTTCAGTTTCTGAGATCTTGAATTCTGTGAATTCATCTCTCAGCATGGATCTTCACATTTTCTTTGACTCCTCATTCCCACCAAACCTTGCTTTTATTCCATTCCAGATCTCTCTAGCATCATCCAAATGGTAGAAGTCACCCATGTGATCATCATGAAGAGATTGAAGCAAAATAGTTTTTGCTTTGACCTCCTTCTGAATGGCTGTGATTTCTTCATGAGTTTTAGGGTCAAGAAGAGTAATATTACCATTTTTGTCTCTTCCAGTCAACTTCCGGCTGTTCCCATTCAGAATAATCTTTCAAAGGTCTTGATCAGTGTTGGTGATCCACTATTCCATCTTCATTGCCCAGCTATCATACTCGTCCTTTTTCAGAAGAGGAAACTTACCATTTTGTTGGAAACCGTAGCAACGATCTGCTGAGGTTGCAGAGTTTTAGGAGTACTATTTTCTCCTGTTTGAGTAGAACTTGAGGCAGACATGATTAAACAAAAATGTTAGTAATAAGAAAAATTAATTCTTCTTGTACAGAGACTCTCCCAGGCTCTGATACCACTTGTTGGGTCCACTAGATGTGGATCTTGCAGCCTGTCAGGAACGGTGAACGACTTCTGTAATCACAAGTCTATTCACAAAGAGACTCTATACACAATATAAGTGCGGAATACAAATACTATAAAGAAGAACAGAGTAACTATAATTAATTGATCCTTTTATAAGGATTTCTAATATTAATGATAACTAGAATTACGTTTGATGAAGGTGTGTATAACCCTTCTGCCTAAGGTTCCTTTTATACTACAAGGAAACCCTAATACATCATTAAACAAAACGTGTAAAACTAATATGCATATCCTTTCCTAACATATCTCATGCATATCCTAACAGAATAATAACTAAATAATAAAGTTTGACTTTAACTAAGACCAAGAGCACGACTTGCTCCTACTACTACTATGACCAGGAGGAACTACATACCTCCTAGTCTACCTATTACAATGAACTATTCCAATGGTCCTAACAATAGTCCAGTCCAAAAATAGATAAAAAATGTAGATTAAGTTTACTATATCACCCCACTTGAGGGTATTATTACAAACAATAAAGAAGTTGTAAAATAATTATTTAATGGTAAAATTATCTATGTGTAAAAATTAAGAGAGGGAAAGCTGAAAAAGTGATTTTTTATTAAACTACGTGTTTTTTGTCGGTGGACTATTATTATGGGACAGAAGGAGTAGTTGCTTGATTCGTCCAAATTGTCGCATCCATTAAAATTAAACTGTATATAATAGTTGAAAAAAAGTTTACATTTCACAATTATATACTCTCTCCATATCAAAATTAGTGTTTATTTTTTTAAGTTCTCATCACCTAAGGAACAAGTTTTCTTCCAGTACTTGTCTTCATAAAAAAGTGTTATAGTTGAGATAGCCTCAACCACATATCTCGTCCAGCGAGTCCACAACATTGATCGGGGATTACCTGTATGCAACTGATAAAAGTTAGTTTATTTTAAGTTGGTTATGTGGAATGGTCAGGAGGTTCAAATATGGGAAAAGAAGTGGCTAAAGAGGCACAAGAAATTACAGTCTGCATATAAGCTATAAGAAATGGCTCTGAAGTTGAGAAAGGATCAGACTTACCAGAGGACACGCATGACGCGGAACACGACCAAACGTTCCTTCATCAAACCTGCCACTGCAACCAAATAAAGATATCATTAGGAGCGAAATATAAAGTAATATAAAGTTTTAAGGTAAAGAAATAAATACTTTGCGTAAGTAGTTGTTTGGCTCTCATCTAAAATTAGAAGAAAAAAATATTAATCCTTAGAAAGCTGGAAATAGCAAGCTGCAAGTAATATTATTATAATTTCATACATATCTCCAAATTCAGAATACACAAAGCCTGCACTATGTTGTCTACTTGAGCACCAGCAGTCGCTTGTACTTCCATAGTGTTGTGACGATCTGAATCTGAAATGATAAGACTTTCATAACAGAGTTGTCGCTATCACGAAACTTACTCCTTTTGAATCCATCCTTTTTAACCCTCAAATTCACCATCTTTGCTGGATCTGATCAAATTACCTCACCATGAGGGTGTGTTGAAAGAGTCCAACTCGAAAGGAAACAACCACAACCAACCGATTCACTTTGTCGCCTAACGATCAAAGTAAGGAAAACCGATCCTCCAGAGTGTAGTTGGTGCTATATGTTGTTGTTGATGTTTGGGATATTATCCCTTCCGACCTCATCGAGATATCCGGTCAACATATTAGAACCGAAACCAAAACCAGCACAGATTGGAGTTGTCAAAGGATTACCATGCTGTTAACGGAGTGTACAGCCATGTTAATGCCGTCTGTGTCTGAAGCCGCAAATAAGCATGGTATGATCATCAAGTGTGTGCGCCGAGACAGGTTTCTGATTCATCACCATTCTGCAGTTGATGAATTACAGGTAAGTTATACAGCAAGAAAAAGAAAAGTTCTAAAGCGCAAATCCAAACACCCTTTATGAAAAGTTCTAAAGAGCATATTGGCCGCCACTGTTTGCTGGTGTGGCAAGACTAGTTGGAAGAGCAGCAGACGTGACATGAGGAGAAACGGGTTGTGAGAAGTAACTTTGGAGACATTGTAACTTGATGCGGTGAAAAGAGCTGGCCATTAGACATTATTGGAGATAAAGGATTAACAACCGGTGAATATTGGCCATATGCCACCTTAGTGTCAAACCCATAAGTAGGCTGATAAACATTGATGATTATCACCTTACATAGCCTACATATAGTCAAAAAATAGCAATGAAAAAACCGTCCCTTTATGCAGAATAATAACTCCTAATCATTACAAGATTAACACTATAACTATTTATATTAACTTTAAAATGTCTGGACAACACGTGTTTCGGACTGATATGTACATGTGAGTACATGTTTAGGGCCTTTTGACACATTACCCAACATAGCGTATGATAGATACCAAAATCTTTAACCATCCATTGTTCTGATTACGTATTAATCAATCTTTTTATCCATTGTTTAAATTCCCTTCATTGAATGTTGACATGAATATTTAACAAAAACCATAAACTGTTTATTAGAGTACAAATTTTGAAAGCTATAAGGGAAGAGTGAGATATAAACATAAAGTATACAGAATATAAGAAAAATCTATTACAACAGCCTTATCCCAATCCTTTAACTTAGACGTTGTAAGCATATAGTTATCACGTAAAGGAACACAAGCAGGACCTTCTCCGCAACCTGCATTTCCAACCTGTAACGCAAATGAAAGATAGAGTAATCAGTCACATGCACATTGAAATATGTACAGAGAGAGATAATGAAGCATTACATTAGCATCCGATGCTGATGGACCTTTGCCAGTCTCAGAAAAAATGCTTCTTTCCTCTGTTTCTAAACCACTGAAAAGTCATAGAACATACATCAATCATCTTTAGAAGTTAGTATATACAATTCTACGGACAATTTAGAAACATAGAAAAATGCATGACAAGTAATTGCTCCAATTGGGTGCCTTCACCTGGCTATCACTTCATAAATATCTTATCTACTTATATTTATCATGTATTTAGGCTAGATTTTGATATAATAGATAATAGATAGTAAGTTTGTTATCAAAGACCAAACTAGACTACTAAACGTTTGTTTCACTCAAACTGTTTTCAATACCAACACACAAATTGTTGCAATTGTTCGCTTCAGGGGGTTTCCATATATCCACAAGAAATAAGCTCATTGGGATATTCGCACATAATATATTCAAAATCTTAAATTAGACGACGAGGTCATCTATCTAGAACAAATAGTTTTATACCAAACCCCATTACCCAATTTTTTGTCTTTAAAATATACAAATGCATACATAAGTACATAACCCATAAAATAATCACATATACATCCTCAAGAACAAACATGGGAGTATCTAAAAGTCAGCCATTTGATGTTCATGATCACATTATTCGTAATCTGACTTCCGCTAAGTATACCTATGCAAGACACAAATTCTACATATGTACATTAATATAAGAAGGTAAATGCTACATTTGGTGAACATGCCACGTAAGAAATAAAATTCTAGCTCTCACAAAATATAGCAGATTATAGGAAAATAAAGGCAGTAAATAATTGGGCAGTAGATCAATTCCTTTACGGGTCAACCAAAGATGCTAATTACACATTTGTGTAATGAATTACTATGATTTAAAGTTTCACACCTGGGGGGTTTTGGATATGCATTTTGAAGAAGATTATGTGACATTGAGTTATCAGGATTAGATAACAAAAAGACATTTATGTTATGGAATGAGACGTTTTTTTGAATTTTTGTTAACATGTATCTGAGTAGGCTAATGGACGGGGTAAGTAGGTAATTATATATTAATGGCACGTGGTCGAAGGTGATATTTGAAGTAGAAACCTTTTTATCCAAAACATAAATGCTGATCGTTTGGACCTCAAATTGTATGAATAAGTCAGAAAACGTAAATCCAAACACCCCATTAGTTTAAACCAAACAAAAATGTAGTTTGGTTTCTGTTATATAATTTATTACTAACTTGACCCTGTTTTCCACCAATACATTTACCTCATATATTGATGAATGCAAAGTGAAGAAAACATACCAGTGTCCTGAATGCAGTTGCAAAAATGCATGGGGAAGCTATGACTATGACTGCACCTTTAGCGGTGATCTTTTTAGTTTCAATTAAGAGATTATGTATATTTGTTTTAATGATATTTGTACACATATGTTATAGAATTAATTAGTTTTTGAAATGAGCACTGTGTTCAGGGCCTGATCACACCAATATGAATATTTTTTATTTTGTTTCATTAGTGTTCTGTGGGTAGTAATCTGTTTGGAGACTGATAGATGGGTCAATATTACCACCTCTACAAAACAAAGCTCCAACTAAAATTATTTGTGTAGATTAGAAGACTGGACAATGATAACGTTGCATCTTGGCCTAATGCTTTTAAGTTAAAAAATATATAACTTGAGGACTCTATATAATCCATATTCACAGGGGGTACGTTAGTGTTACGCCAAATCAGAAGTACTATCTTTATAGCCCCCCCCCTTTGCAAGCTTTACATGGTATATAAAATATTGGACTTATTAAAAAAATAATGATCAGTTATACAATGATGACATTTAATTATTTTAAATATAAGGTTAATAAAAATAAGTAATTACCAATATGCGAGAGGAAATATTTATAAATCAATTGTAAAAGATTACCCACGCTCTTTCTTGGACTCTAAAGTTTTACATTTGAAGATCCTTTATTTCTTTCTTGTTGGGGTTTTCTACCTTTATTGTGATTGTGTTGTATACACTCCATTGATATGATTCCCTCTTTGTTATCAACTTGAGCCTCTATTGAGTAATAGCACCATATTATATGGTACAAGATTATAATAGATGTCTCTTTTCTCTTTTTTTCATTGTTAGGGTCAGGAAACCTACAATCCTAAAAAGAGTATGTATGTTCTAATGTCAAAAACATTCTTATAAAACTCTAAAAAAGATCCTTGTCGCTAATGTAAATAAGCTTAACCACCTGTAAAAACTAAAACCATGTCACCATATGCCTTTTATGATTGTAATAAAAATATATCAAGGCAGCAAAACGTATACCTTATCCAAGGTTTCCACGATAACTTCGCCACTAAGATTCTCACAGCCATCCTTCATGAGGATATTATCACAATGTGCCGACAACAGGTCCGCAGTAGAGCAACCAGCATATGAGTTTTGTTTAGTTGATAAAATGCAATTCGAAAAACCTCCTTATATGGTATATCAGGTAACTTACTGTCCAAAAACCTCCGTATATGTTTAATTGCATGGGCTCTTGGTCCTTTCAATCAAGTGATTAACCAAAGCAGCAAACTTTGATCTAGTGTTAGTGTGTTCAGATGCTTTCTACCACAGCATAAGATCTATTGAAAAAAATTTAGAACTACAAAACCTGGATTCATTTTCTTACTTGTAAAGCTCCTTCAATATCCTACAGCCTTCCAACACACTATCACGGTGGCCAAAGGCGATGACCCTAACAAATCCCTCACCACCAGACCCAAATCCGCTACCAGACTTGGTCACAACATGAGTTTAAAACCTAATGAAGTAAATATATCCACTATAATCTGTGTATTTTCTTTGTGGAAACCAACCACTTGATGCATAGCCTGCAAAAATTATAAACACATTTATGATATAAATATATAAAGAACCAAGGAAAAATGCAGCGTTAGTTGTTAATAGTATAAACTAACCTGAAGACCTTCGACGGAAACGTATGCAAGACCACCAGCTTGTGCGATGTTTGACGCACCATTAAATCCGATACAAACAATACGATTTATGTATTTGCCACCAAAAATGCATCAGAAACTTATGTTCTTTTAGGACTACTCCTGTAAATCCAGCATACTTTGAGAAAGATGCAGTTTCAACTGCAACCTGCCACACACAAAAATAAAAGACCAAGATATATTTGTGAGTTTTGGTTAAACAAAATCTAATCCATGCATCAATGGTGCAACTAAATACTTATGTACCTTAAAGGAGAAATTACTAAATGGGTTATAATTGAATGAGTAATTCACAGAGTCAAACTCAGAACGAACAAATTCCACATTCATCACCCTGCTTAAAGATTTAAAGATTTTTAAGTGAAAACGAATATAGAAGAATGAAAACGCTCTACCCTTTCTGATAATGGTGGCTTAGCATATGCTATAAAATGAACTACATGTCTAAGACAGCATATGGTATAAAATTGACCGTTAAGTTACCTGTTCAATGATTTGTTGTCCTTGTTTGACGACCATAGGCTCATTGGCTAGAACGCTTTCAAGGTGATCAAGTAGCTCTTTCGCTTCCCACATTTCAAAATCAGGCTCAGCTTCCTGATGATGCCAAACTAAATCCCTCTCCTTTATCTCTATAGAAGAACCATCAGTTGCTTCCGTATAATGCTCCATCACTGGTAATGCCACCTTCTTCCAATCAGCATCCACCGCTAGTCAACCACCCATGTTCTGCAGATAACCCAAGATTCTTACACGAACTTACTTCAGGGATCTTTCCTTCTAACACTAAGAATAAACACTGCATTTTGGGTCATTAACACATTCAGGATAGAAATAACTTCTTTTTTGGAGCTTTATCAATAGAACCCTGTGGCATCATGTCCCATCGTAATCCAACAAAATAACCTTGTTTGATAACTTTTATACTCATTTTCGACATTCTGATGTTAAACTCAAATAATCGAAGACAAAGTTTTAATTACACAAATGAAAAAGTATTTGAACGGGATTGAGTATAATTTTTCCTACAAAATTGCTCATGTACAGACGACAATATGAATCACGTGATACTACAAGTCCAATTATGATGTCTAAATAGTAGACAACCGCAATCGAATACACAATTGTAGACGACCGCAATTCATGACTCTAGATTCCTTTTCCTAGCCACTATAATGGGTCAATGTATGAATGTTTTCACGTGTTAAAGTGCTAATGCTCTATTCAAAAAATCACAACCAAACACCCTAAACATGAGAAAGGCATCTCTTTAGCTTCATATGCGTCAATTAGATCACTATAACGGGTGAGTAGGTATTAATGGGTCAACTTTACCTGACATGTTACGTGTTTAATCGGGCAGTAGGATATCCGATCTTATGAGATGGATATATCTATCTATTACGGTCTGTGTTTGAAAGCTTAGCTAACTTACCATTGAACTTGTAGGCCTGTGATAATAAACAAATGATCATCCATACATTTCTTAATATATATATAAAAAACAAAACCATTAAACATTTGGTTTATAAAAAAGTTTATTTACATATTTAAAAACATAAAACCCAAATTACTATTTATGTTTGAATATATTGACCTATCTGTCAACTGCAACAACTTTTGATTATACAGTCACGTGAATTTCAGAAGCTTTTTTTACATCACTGTTAATCGAAGCAAATTATGAATTTACTGTAAGCAATTACCTCATAACTTGGGAGACATCAGAATATATGCTTGAAAGTGTAGGGGTATGGCAGTCGGATCATAATAGGAGTCCCCGTCCCTATAAATTGGAGCAACACTCTTAACATGAAAATCAAAAGGGAGATGAAAAGCCCTCAACTACTATTACAAAGTGGAGCAAACTGAGAAGAAAGGAGTCCCTTACAGCTCATATCCAATCCAATATCCTACGATTCCCACCCATATGATCACCTATGCGATCTGTATCCAAGCGAAATAGGTGAGAATTAGCAAAGCTATGCAATATGTATCCATATGAGTACCTGAAAGGCATAACCTCCATAAGAATCGACAGAAGCATGAGAGATCGCATATTACATATCAGAAAGAGTGCAAACCGTATCGAACATAAGCTTTCTTTGATGTTTACATTGAACAGTAATGATTGAATACCCCTTCTTAGCACAAGTTTCTATTTGAACACTTGGCTTTTATGTTTTAAGTGAAGCTTACCATCACTGCGTTCATCGGTTCTGTGGATTCTGACTGGATTTCTTGCCAAGTGCAGATCCTTGTAAATTTGAGAGGGCCTTGGTGTATCTTTATAGGGATTTTCTTTTTTTGTATCTTTATAGGGATGACAGATCACACAGCTATAAACGACATAGAAAAATGTAAAACTGGTCTGGAGTGCATTTGTACTATCAATGTATAAAAATTCAGAATAGATTACCTTGAGTGATATGTAAGCTGCTTGTTTTGGTTTCCCAACATTTAGGCATACGTGAGTCGTTAACATTTCTTTGATGATAACTGCCATAGTAATCATAGACTATCATCTCGATGGTCTCAAAGCTATTTCCATTCTTTCTTTTCTTTTCAGATCTACAAAACAGATAAATTGTTTAGACCATTGAAATTTATTTTATGCCTGTAACGTGAAAGGGATAAAACCTACTTATGTTCTCCTTAAACGTTTTGCATATAATCTTGTGTTGACGATT
Organism: Glebionis coronaria; assembly: GCA_025667525.1. Classification (NCBI taxonomy): domain Eukaryota; kingdom Viridiplantae; phylum Streptophyta; class Magnoliopsida; order Asterales; family Asteraceae; genus Glebionis; species Glebionis coronaria. The sequence continues at coordinate 135,782,383 of CM046876.1, forward strand.
AGAGGAAAGTGTTTTGATACTGAGGCTCTTCAACACTCTTTTAGCGTATTCATAAGAAAAGGAAAATTAGATTATAAACCTACTTATGTTCTCCATAAACGTTTTTGCGTATAATCTTGTGTTGACGATTAGAGGAAAGTGTTTTGATACTGAGGCTCTTCAACACTCTTTTAGCGTATTCATAAGAAAAAGAAAATTAGATTATAAAACTTTGCAAATCAGTTCAAGCCAGTGACAAATATAGATCAGAACTGACTCATCAGTCATTACCTTAATCCAGTCAATATCCCTTTAGGTTCGAACATTTTGATTTAACCATAATGTGACCCTAAATGATACACATGCGAGTAATATCATTCATCAATTTCATCACAGCTTACGATACTAATGCTAGAAGTTTCAATTATTTGTTCATTCATCAATCAAACCTTAAAATGAAAGAAACTACAACTGACAGCAATCCATAAATGTTTAGTGATGTTTGTTTTCCTTTGTTTGGCTTCCAGTTAATGACCAAATAAACATTATATAACTAAAACATGTACCTTCGTGACTAATATGCTTTAGACAAATCCCCATCAAATAGAGTATCCTTTCTGGTAACCAAGACACTCCCATGTGTTCCTTAAGTTTAAAATGAATTAGTGAAAATGGATTAAAGATCAATTTTTTTATGTTTTTGGATTAGGGATTACATCCCATTAATTAAAAATGGATTAGGGTATACAAGAAATAGGATTGAAACTGGATCAAACAACAAAGATCAAAGATCTAATACGATTAATTAGAGAAAAATGGATTAGGGTTTAAAAGAAATACGATTGAAAGTAGATCAAGAAACAGAGATCAAAGATCGAATACGATTGAAAGTGGATCAAACAATACAGATCAAAAGATCGGATGTTTAATTAACAAAGATAAAAGACCGATTAACTTTGAATTGAGTTTTTGGATTAAGATTTAGATCCAGTTATAAGAGAATAAGGGATGGTGTGTGTGTGTGTTCTTTTTCACCGGTGGCTGTGGGAAAAAAATGTAAAATAAAAAGGGGTATACCATTATATATACCGGCGGTTTCAAAACGCGATTTTATACAAAACATGATTATAAAAATTGCGGTCCGCCCAAAAAAACAAAAAATCATATAAATAAGGGAAGTAATGAGTTTTTTTAGCAAATACTCAAATCCTATTGGTTAAAAGATGTGACTGGGATATGACTAGGATTAAAACTGTGATTTCAAGTCATAATTATACCTATATGTAATAAAGACATATATATATATATATATATATATATATATATATATATATATATATATATATATATATATATATATATATATATATATATATATATATATATATATATATATATATATATATATATATATATATATATATATATATATATATATATATATATATATATATATATATATATATATATATAGAGAATTTAGATAAAATGGTTTAGGTGCTTAAAGTTGTTAAAATAAGAAGTAACAGAAAATGGGAAAATATCACATTTATTGATTAGTTTTTGTTCGTTTATGATTTTTTAGTTCGTGTACGAGTGTTTTGGAAGTTTTAGTTGATGTACGAGTAGCTAGTTCACAATTTTTAATATTACTAGTTTTACGTGTAGCAATTGTGTATCATAGTTTATCAATTTTTTTGTTATATCGAATACAACATGTGATAATGTATCACCGAATTTACGAATAAATGATTATTTATGCTAATAATATTTTTCGAAGTATAACTACGTATCATATGTATCAGCTATAAATTTCTACGTATCAAATTTTTTAGTGATTTTATACCAATGTTTATGTATAAGATTTATTGTTTTATGTTTAATATTAAATAAATCACATGTTAATTGATAAAATCAATTGTTAAGATAACTTTTCAGTTTTAGAACTTTAAGCTACTACACTACAATAACCTAACTCTCTCTCTCTCTCTCTCTCTCTCTATATATATATATATATATATATATATATATATAAATAAATATATATATATATATATATATATATATATATATATATATATAACAGTGTTCGTATGTTTTCTCCCTATATATATAGTGTTCGTATGTTTTCTCCCCCAGTTATAAAACAGTAAAGATGGGGCCATGAACTCACCTTAGTGGTACTGATGTAGGGATGATGTCACTGAATAAACTAGCACAGTATGGTCACGAAGTGATGAAATTACCTAAGTAACTTAAATGACTCAGTAGATGCAAAATAATGCATGATAAATGTACTGATGAAAATGCATGATCACAAATTATTAATTTGTTACGATGTTTGCGCATTTCAATTTATAATGTGTTGCCAAATGCATATAATATATATTTAGTTTCTAAAAATATATTTAGATTATCACATCAAGGGTTATAAATTAAATAGATAAGGTTTTTATCTAATTTAAATAATTGTAAGAAATTAATATTCTATTAATTTCCTTAAGGCATTAAATATATTTAATGTGATTTGTCGGTTTATAAGGTTTCGTAAATAAATCTAATAATTTATTTAATTATCTAAATGACTTAATTTAATTTATTAATAAAATAATTTATTAATACCTTCAACTAAATTAAATTTACACGTGGGTCCTTGTAGTATAATAACTAACAAAAATAACCTTTAAAGTTTTGTTCGTTAAGTATATTGCATCGTTAGTCCTTGTCCGTTATATTTATTTTCAAAAATGCCCTAGGGCTTATAAAACTTTAAGGAAATGACAAAACACCCCCAAGTCTCGGAATAGTTAATGTGGGGCTAGGGTTTGTTTTAAGTTTCCAAAAAGGCACAACTAGTCCTTAATGTTTCGAAAATATCTATTTGAAGCACAAAAAGTGCCCTAGGGTTCGTAATAAGTTTCCCAAATGACACATTTGGTCCTATAAGTCTTGAAAATTTATAATAGGGTTTTTAGGGCTTGTAACAAGTTTCAAAAGTGACACTTATAGTCCTTGAAGTCTCGAAATATTTAAAGAGAAAGCTAGGGCTTGTATTAAGTTTAAAAAATGGCATATATAGTCCTTGTGGTTTTGTTTAGCCAACAGTTTCCACACAAACGCACCCTATACTTTGGTAGTGGCGGTTTTGGTCCTTTAAGTTCTTTAAAAGTCACGAACTATATTTATAAGTTTTGTTATGTTACATTTTCGATCCTAGCTTTCACCAATTGGCTATAAACGCACGGAAAGTCTCCAAAAACAAGTTTTAGGCTTGGTTGGCCCAATAGGGTCACGGTTTTGATTAATGGACCTAACGGGCTAACCTTTGGGCTTAACTAGTTTTTACTAAGCATGTTAGTTAAACGTGGGCTTATGGGCTTATTATTAGGCTTATAAGTGGGCTTATATGTCACAGCTTATTTAATGTTTTTGGGGCTTATATGACTCATCTTATACGAGCTTTTATGTCTCGGCTTATATTATGTTTTAGGGCTTATATGACTAGGCTTATTTAGGCTTATATGTTTCGGCTTATAAGATTATGGGCTTTTATGACTAGGTTGTCTAACTAGGGCTCATACTAGTTTCTATAAGCAAGTTTCCTTACTATTCTCTAATGTTTTGAAACTAGTTGTCCACGAACACCATATAAGCCGTGGGCTTATATGTGATTAGTGGTTTGTCTAAGAAAAATTTACGTGTGCATGCATTCCTAGATTCATTTCCATGGCTTGTATATGCATGACAAGTAAAAAGAGTAATGAAAAGATCGAAATGAGGTTAAGGAGGTCTCACACTTGCTTGTTTCAAGGAAATATGGTGGATGATCAAGAACTAGGTAAATCTCCTCGTTTCTACTTGAGTTCTAAACAGACATTGTTTATAGTTAAGACCTAAGCTCCTTGTTTTTCCTTGTGAGCCACAAATTGGGAAAGAACTTGCACTAAATGCTCTTGAGAAAGTGACTTGGTAGTAAATGAGGTTGGATATGTATCTCGTGTGTATGGGATGTTATAGAGGTGAAGTGTGTGAGAAGTGAAAGTTTAATGCAAGCTAAATATCAAAGTGTGGAGAGTATATGTGGTTTGGGGTTATACCATCGCAAGAGGGAGGCAAGGAGTAATATTTGTTAATCTTCATAGTACAAATATGATATAATCCTAGGATTTTGAGGTACAAGGTTATTAAATGAAATTGTGGGTACACTTGGCTTTTGGGGAGTTTTAGCCGTCGCATACATGTATTAAAAAGGGACAAATGAGACTTGCATAGTATTAGCAATTAAAGGGAGTGTTGTACATTGTCTATGTTTTGTGTGGTGTGGTTCATTCACACGTCTAAAGGGAAGGAAGAGTGTGCTAGGTGTCCTTTTGTTATACATTGTATATCTAAGTCTAGATATAGTTAGTACAGTCTTTAAATGCCAAATATGTACACAAGGTCTTAGTTTTGGGATATAGCCGACGGTTTTAGGTTAGTCAAAGGGAAAGAGTAGCTAAAATAGTGTATGGTTTAATGGAGTGTGTTGTACAAAGTTTATAAGGTCCAAGTATATTTGAAAGAGGTTTTAGGTATGTATAGTTGTGTATGTGGTGTATATTTGGCTAGTTAATGAATATAAGGTGGTTTTATGTTCAAATTTAGTGTCTTGGTATGGTTACTAGGGGTCTAGGTATAATATAGTAAGAGTAGGTTTAAGTCTTAGTTCATTTGGTTAAGTTTTTGGGATCCTTGGTGAAAGTATACTCGTAATTAAATGAGAGTATAATTTACTTTATAAAAATGCAAGACAACTTAGTTTAAATAAGTTAGAATGGTTATTTGAAATGTTTAATAATAAATAGCCGTGGATGTCCTATCGTAGTATCATTCATGAGGTGAGGAAAATATATAGATATATATTTTAAAGCTTAAAATAGTTCCTAGGTAAATGTTATTAATTATGATCATGAGTTTAGATTTTTGTGAATCAATATGATGAATGCTTATGATCATGTGTTTAGGTGACTTAGATGTCCCAAAAGAAGTGATTGTTTATTGTCCCGTATGCTCATATAATGTAGTCATACAAATGTGGTTGTGTCTTTATGATTAAATACTCATAATCATAATATAATGCTATGTGATCCAATGTTTCCATGTTCTGATGATTAAAATAATGTATGCTCATGTATGATGCATATGATTGCTCAAAAGATTTCATGCAAAGGTGGTAATATATATATATATATATATATATATATATATATATATATATATATATATATATATATATATATATATATATATATATATATATATCATGAGGTGACGTGTACAATGATGACATAGTCAAAACCTGAAATTTACAGGTTCTATAGCATTAACCCGTTATTTTAGCTTTGTCCTCAAAGCTTAAGATGACGTTAATGCTCAGGTGAACAGGTGTGGGTACTTATCTCTAAACGAGTCTTCGCGTTCCCAAGTGTACTCATGACCTTTCCTAGAGTTCCATTGTATCTTAACTAACAGGATTTGGCTTCGCTTTAGTTTCTTGACTACTCTATGCATGACTTCTACCGGTTCTTCTATGAATTGGAGTTTGTCATCAAAGTGGACTCCCTCCAATGGCATGGCTAACTGTTCATCCGTGTAGCATTTCTTCATGTTCGAGACATGGAATGTAGAGTGTACCCGGCTCAATTGTTGGGGCAACTCTAGTCGATAAGCGACTTCATCGATTCTGGCAGTCACTTAGAAAGGTCCTACGTAACGTAGATGTAACTTCCCACGTTTCCCAAATCGTACAACGCCCTTCCAAGTTGATGCCTTTAGCATAACACGGTCACCTACTACAAATTCCATAGGTTTCTGTTTCCTGTCTGCATAGCTCTTCTGTCTATCCTGGGCAGCTTGAATTCGTTGTTTGATGAGAGTGATCTTCTCAGTAGTCTCTTGGATCATTTCGGGTCTAGTCAGCTGAAATTCCCCCACCTCTGCCCAGCACACGGGTGATCTACACTTGCAGCCATAGAGGGCCTCCAATGGTGTTGCTTTGATGCTGGCATGGTAGCTGTTGTTGTAGGAGAACTCAACTAATGGTATATGTTCGACCCATCCTTTTCCAAAGTCGATCACGCATGCCCTCAGTATGTCTTCCAGTGTTTGGATTGTTCGTTCACTCTGACCATCAGTCTGCGGATGATATGCGATACTCATGTCCAAGTTTGTTCCTAAACTTCGTTGAAAAGCTTTCCAAAAGTTTGACGTAAATCTACCATCTCGATCACAGATTATTGAGATTGGTATACCATGTCTAGTCACAACTTACTTGAGGTATAGTTTGGCCAACTTGTTAAGAGTGTCATTTTCTCTTATAGGCAGAAAATGAGCTGATTTTGTGAGTCGGTCAACGATTACCCAAATTTTATCGTAACTGTGAGACGTAGTAGAAAGTTTGGTAATGAAGTCCATGGTGATGTTTTCCCATTTCCATTTTGGTATTTCGGGTTGGACTAACAAACCGGATGGTCGCTGATGTTCTATCTTCACTCTGGCACAAGTCAGACATTCCTTCACGTATGTAGCAATGTTTGCCTTCATGTTTGGCCACCAATATAATTTCTTCACGTCCTGATACATCTTTTCAGATTCGGGATGTATGGAGTACTTAGACTTATGAGATTCGTGCATGATCACGTTTCTCAAGTCTTCGTAATAACTTAACCAACTTCTTCCGTGCAAACATAATGTTCCGTTTGCTCTAGCTTCCAACTTTTCCTTGCTTAGGACAGTCCTAAGCATTCCTCCTATGTCTTCCTTTCCAATGTTTTCAGGCTTCTGTTCTTGGAGTTGAGCCTCTAATATCTGCTTGGGTAGGTCCAAGCTAATGGTCATAACTAGGGCTTGAACTCTCATAGGAGGATCAGTTCCCTTTCGGCTTAGTGCATCTGCAACTACGTTGGCTTTACCTGGGTGGTATTCGATGTCACATTTGTAGTCACTGTGCAATTCTATCCAACGATGTTGCCTCATGTTCAGCTCCTTCTGGTCTAGGATATGTTGCAAACTTTTGTGGTCGGTATGCATTGTGCACTTTGTTCCATACAGGTAGTGTCTCTAAATTTTCAAGGCAAAAACTACAGATCCAAGCTCTAGATCATGAGTAGAGAAATTCTGCTCGTGCTTCTTCAGTTGTCTTGAAGCATAGGCAATAACTTTCTGTCTCTGCATCAATACAGCTCCCACGCCTTTGTATGAGGCATCACAGTAAAGAAAGAAGTCTTCATTGCCTTCTATTAGGGCTAAAATGGGTGCACTGCACAATTTCTGCTTTATGGATTGGAATGAAGCCTCTTCTTTTTCTCCCCAATCAAATTTTATGCCTTTCTGAGTAAGCTTCGTCATAGATTTAGTTATCTTAGAAAATCCTTCTATAAATCTCTGGTAGTAACCGGCAAGACCTAAGAATTTGCGAATCTCCTTTGGCGAAGTGGGTGATGCCCAATCCTTCACGGATTCGACTTTTGCGGAGTCTACTTGAATTCCTTTATTATCGATCACATGACCGAGGAAATTCACTTTAGGGATCCAAAAATCACATTTGGAGAACTTGGCATAAAGTTTTTCTTCCTTAAGCAATTTTAGTACTTGCGCAAGATGTTCTCCGTGCTCTTGCTCATTCTTGGAATAGATGAGTATGTCGTCGATAAACACGATCACGAACTTATCCAGATAGGGTCTGCACACTCGATTCATGCGGTCTATGAATATGGCTGGAGCGTTGGTCAGCCCAAATGGCATGACCTGAAATTCATAATAACCGTAACCAGTTTTGAAAGCTGTTTTCGGTATGTCTTCTTCTCTGACCTTCAACTGGTGATATCCGGATCGTAAGTCGATCTTGTAGTATACACTTGATCCTCGTAACTGATCAAATAGGTCGTCGATTCAGGGTAGTGGGTAACAATTTTTCACAGTTAACTTATTCAGTTCTCTGTAATCGATACACATTCAGAAAGATCCATCTTTCTTTTTTACAAAAAGCACTGGAAATCCCCAAGGTGAGGAACTGGGTCTGATAAAACCTTTGTCTGATAGTTCTTGAATTTGTTCAGCGAGTTCTTTCATCTCGGTAGGTGCTAATCGGTATGATGCTTTAGCTACAGGTGCAACTCCTGGTATCAAGTCGATTTGAAATTCCACTTGACGAGTCGGAGGTAAACCAGGTAAGTCGTTTGGGAAAACTTCGGGATAATCACTGACAATCGGTACGTCCTTGATTTGTTGGTTCCTCCTCTTTGTCAGTCTTTGAAATATGTGCTAAAAAGATAGGGCATCCTTTTAGTATATACTTCTGGACTTTAGTGCATGAGATAACACTCAGTCTGGTGTCAGTTCTATCTGAATTTCCTTCTCCTCGGACAATTAGATTTTCTTTTCCCCATGGTATACGGACTAGCTTTTCGTCGCACACAATGGTTGCGTGATATTTGGCTAACCAGTCCATACCAATGATGACGTCGAAACTACCCAAATTTACAGGTATCAAATGAATATCGAATGGATGATTTAGAAGATTTAAGGTACAACCTCTTAGAATAGTGTTAGTTTCAATGATTTTACCGTCTGCTAACTCGACTTTGTAACAGTCGTCTAGCGATGTAGGTGTGATGTTTAGTAAGCTACTAAATTCTGTGGATATGAAACTCCTATCGGCTCCCGTATCAAATAAAATAGTTGCATAACGATTGTTTAGAAGAAACGTACCGGTAACCACATTGGAGTCGGGGTTGGTCTTGGTGTCTCCTATAACATAAACTCTAGATGGTGCTCCTCCTCTGTTCTCGTTCTTAACTGCTCGCTTTGGGCAATCAGGCTTGATGTGTCCGACTTCCCCGCAACCATAGCAACGAACTTCCCTACGAGCCATGCTACCACTACCAGTGTGCTGGCGGTTTCCCTACTGTTCACTTTCCCGGAAGTTCTGACTGTTGCCATTGTGGGGCCTGTAGTTGGTACTGGAGTTGTTCTGGATGGCTGGAGCATGTGAGTTGCCCTGTCCGGGTCTTCGACATTCAGCAGTAGGGTAGTGATGGAAATTGCACTTGGAGCACATTGGCTTGTTGCCTACATATGGAGGTGGTGCTGAACAACACTACAGACCTGAACCAAGTTTTGTCTCTTTTGTTGCTGGGTCTGGTGATGGATACGGTAGTTCTCATCAACTTTCCTCTTGTACTCTGACTGTCTAAGCACATGATCACGTCCCCGTTTGTTCATCAACTCCGTGGCAAACTCTATGGCACTCTCGACCATAGTGGGTCGGAATGCAAGTACACTGTCATGAACAGAATCAGGAAGTCCACTGACGTACTTTTCTATCTTGTCTTTCACGTCAGGGAACATCCGAGTACACATCAATGTTAGCTCCTGAAACCTCTGATTGTAAACTGTGATGTCATGATTTGAGCATTTGAGGTTCCATAAGTCAATCTCTAGTTTCTTGATTTCACCACGAGGACAGTATTTCGTGGTAAGTCTTTCTTTTAATGCATTCCAGGTCATCCCATAGGCTTCATCATGCCCAAGGGTAGCAACTAGAGAGTTCCACCAGGTGAGAGCATGTTCCAAAAGAGTACAGGTGGCAAATTTCACCTTTTTTCTTCGGTACAATCACTAATGCGGAACACTGTCTTGGTCCTTTCAAACCATTGCATTAGTTCTACTACCCCTTCCTTGCCCTTGAAGTAACTGGGCTTGCATTTCAGGAAGTCGGGGTAGGTACACCCTCTGGCATTTCGATCTCTAGCATTTGAGTTTTTACTGTCGCCCTGGTTTCCGTTGGGTTGTGTTTCCCTGGCGGCTGGGACATCAACAATGCCTTGACCGATAAGCACTCTAAGTTGTGCTTCTGAAATAGTCGCTGAGACAGTAGCGTCGGGATTCTGTCAAGTAACTCTTTGTGCCATTGTTCTGTCATACACAAAGATGAGATTTATTAGTTGGTCAGTAAGATTATTATATTCAGCTGCATGAAAATGGGTATGCATAAAATTCATAACAAATTGGATAACCTGTCAAGAGTTCATAATAATATAAATTCAAACAAACAAGTGATAACATGTCAATCCTGGTGAACATCAATATGATACAAATACAACCAATCTAAGATAGAGATACAACAATCCTATCTGAAATAGTGGTACACATGTTTGTAGTAAAACAAAAGATAACCTACCTACCAAGGTTAGGTGATAAGAAACGGATACAACTGAAATGAAAATACAAGTACAAAAGACCTAAATCATGCGAGCTGAGATGCAACTCAATGCTTTCCATGATGTACAAAGAAATCTAGCCTACACTAGTATGGTTGCCTGCAGGTGCGGATGGTCCAGCTGGTGGTGTGGGTGCACGATCATCCTACATGCAAATCATAGCTCTCCTGGTCTCTCGGGAGAATCTCATGGTCTCGAGCAACTAATGTTGGCGTGCAGTATCGGCACTCCGAAAGAGATTCGTCTCTGCAGTGACTCCCTGGTGACGAAGATATGCCAGGTCTATGAAGGTCCTGAAAGTCTCCTCCTGTGAGAGTATGGCAGCCTGGGTCTCGTACGAGTGACCCTCCAGCGAAGCTAGGCGATAACGGAGGTAAGCAACCTCATCCAACAGCCACTGTATGGTTCCCTGGGTCATACCCAAAGAACTCTGAGTGGTGTGTAACTCACCAGCTACAATCCAGTAGATAGAATTAAATATCTCCTGAAGTACGGCGCGACCCTGCTGGTCCGCCTGTAGTAGGGCATGAATAAGTGCAGTATCATGCGCCTGCCGAGCTACAAGTGCGTCGACCTGTGCCTGTAAAGTGCTAAGACTAGCCTGTCCATCTCCCGAACCCTCTTCTATCTCGAAGGTCGAGTCAGGAACAGAGTCACGCCTCCTCTTGCGAGGTGGCAAGGCACTGGCGGGGTAAGAGAGAAGTGCAGAAGGTGGTGGTAAGGGTGGTAAAGAAGGTACAACCTGATCCACATCCCTAGGAGGAGATGAAGGTACGACTAGTAGTGGTGAAGTAGGAGATATAGTAGGTGGTGATGGGGTAGGAGAATCTGAAAGTACAATGACTCCATCTGGCTGGTCACCTCTGGACTCCGTGTCGGATGCAGGTCTAGCAAGTACCCATGTCGGCGATAATGGTGTGATGGTAGGAACCATGAGCTCCTCAAAAGTAGTCACAATGGTAGGTGTCGTCATGATATCTTAAAATAGCATTTCAAAGTTGAGTAAGTTTTTGGCTTACACAATTCAAAAAGTTTTCAAAATGCATATGCGATGCGGTTTATGTCTTTTAACTATGCTTGTTAAAAGTATGAGTAGATACTTAGGTGATTTATGAACTCAAAGGTTATAAATCGGTGTGAGGTTAGTTCACCTAATATGCATGCTCTATATGTTATATGCCTAACTTATAAGGGTTCCCCAAAAATCACCTTTCTTTTTATTTCATTGATTTTAAAATTTCAGTTATAGTCCAGTTTAAAATTTTTATTATATTTTAAAAATTTTATTATTGATCTGGTTCTCTATAACTATGCGCTCCGATACCATTTCTGTAACACCCCCATGATGGTCAAATGCAGCGGAATAGTACTTGGGGTGTTACTTGGGTGGATCGATAACACACAGTATATAGAGCAATGATCATAATAGTCATTTAAAACATATTACATGAATTAATTGTACACACTTAGTATCTTGTCTGAAAAACCACATTTATTATAAAACTGAAGTACATATCCCAGCCCGATGGTAAATATGATGCTTCCTATAATGCTGGAATCCAATGCATGAACCTGTTTATTTCCTAAGAAAACATATAAAGTAAAATGTGGGGGTCAACACGAGGTTGGTGAATTCACAGGTTTAATTAAATAAGTAAATTACTAATATGCCAAAGACCACGATCATAGTAGGACAATCACTGCCCAATACTATAGTAGTTCCTACTGCCCTGTAATAGAAGTAGACATGATGCTCCGTACGCCCATTTGGGTCTATCCTGGTGATTTTTGCCTAAGTCCGACAATGAAATAAACCTATTGCTTGGCCTAAGCGTTTCGTGATAACAAGTCACGCAGGTCGGGTGTTGTCAATACCCGAATAGATCTATTCATACATTTCGCGCTACACTGTTAACTATTACAGTCCACGGGAATGGGGCAAACAATAGGCAATAAATTGTATCCTGCGCCTGCCGAGCTACAAGTGCGTCGACCTGTGCCTGTAAAGTGCTAAGACTAGCCTGTCCAACTCCCGAACCCTCTCTTATCTCGAAGGTCAAGTCGGGAACAGAGTCACGCCTCCTCTTGCGAGGTGGCAAGGCACTGGCGGGGTAAGAGCGAAGTGCAGAAGGTGGTGGCAAGGATGGTAAAGAAGGTACAACCTGATCCACATCCCTAGGAGGAGATGAATGTACGACTAGTAGTGGTGAAGTAGGAGATATAGTAGGTGGTGATGGGGTAGGAGAATCTGAAAGTACAATAACTCCATCTGGCTGGTTACCTCTGGACTCCATGTCGGATGCAGGTCTAGCAAGTATCGATGTCGGCGATAATGGTGCGATGGTAGGAACCATGAGCTCCTCGAAAGTCGTCACAATGGTAGGTGTCGTCATGATATCTGAAAATAGCATTTCAAAGTTGAGTAAGTTTTTGGCTTACACAATTCAAAAAGTTTTCAAAATGCATATGCGATGCGGTTTATGTCTTTTAACTATGCTTGTTAAAAGTATGAGTAGATACTTAGGTGATTTATTAACTCAAAGGTTATAAATCGGTGTGAGGTTAGTTCACATAATATGCATGCTTTATATGTTATATGCCTAACTTATATGGGTTCCCCAAAAATCACCTTTCTTTTTATTTCATTGATTTTAAAATTTCAGTTATAGTCCAGTTTAATATTTTTATTATATTTTAAAAAATTTATTATTGATCTGGTTCTCTATAACTATGCGCTCTGATACCATTTCTGTAACACCCCCATGATGGTCAAATGCAGCGGAATAGTACTTGGGGTGTTACTTGGGTGGATCGATAACACACAGTATATAGAGCAATGATCATAATAGTCATTTAAAACATATTACATGAATTAATTGTACACACTTAGTATCTTGTCTGAAAAACCACATTTATTATAAAACTGAAGTAAATATCCCAGCCCGATGGTAAACATGATGCTTCCTATAATGCTGGAATCCAATGCATGAACCTGCTTATTTTCCTGAGAAAACATATAAAGTAAAATGTGGGGGTCAACACGAGGTTGGTGAATTCACAGGTTTAATTAAATAAGTAAATTACTAATATGCCAAACACCACGATCATAGTAGGACAATCACTGCCCAATACTATAGTAGTTCCTACTGCCCTGTAATAGAAGTAGACATGATGCTCCGTACGCCCATTTGGGTCTATCCTGATGATGTTTGCCTCAGTCTGACAATGAAATAAACATGTTGCTTGGCCTAAGCGTTTCGTGATAGCAAGTCACGCAGGTCGGGTGTTGTCAATACCCGAATAGATCTATTCATACATTTCGCGCTACACTATTAACTATTACAGTCCACGGGAATAGGGAAAACAATAGGCAATAAATTGTATCCTGCGCCTGCCGAGCTACAAGTGCGTCGACCTGTGCCTGTAAAGTGCTAAGACTAGCCTGTCCAGCTCCCGAACCCTCTCCTTTCTCGAAGGTCGAGTCGGGAACAGAGTCACGCCTCTTCTTGCGAGGTGGTGATAGGTGTGTAAACACCCATCCTTTTTTACCACTTAACTACAATAATAACCGAGCCAAAACGTGTATTTTATGTCGTAAATGTCAGAATTATGCGTGGTTTGTGTTTTTGTTGTCATTTAGGACAAAAATGTGAAAAAGGGAGAAAACACGGGCATTCACGGGCTTTTGTCGAAGAAAAAGACAAAAGACGAAGTCAAGAAATCAAGGGTGCAAAAAGAACGGAAGTCCAAGACCAATTCTGAAGATTTATCAAAGAAAAAGTCAAAAGACGGAAGTTTACTAAAAGCCGAAGAACTCAAGTCTAATTTATTGAAGAATTACAAGACGAGTTTAAAGAAATCCCGAGACAAAGTCATTAAAGTCAAAGAATTAAGAAGACAAGGGCTTAATCATGCAATTAAAGAAAGAAGAACGAGGGGAGGAAGCTTCCTAAGCACCTCCCTAATCCTCCTATAAATAGTTTTTATTTCCTTTCATTTGTTCTTGTTGGCTAAGTGTGACAATTAGTCTTCCACCCTTTAATTACTTGTTCTTTAATTACATGTCATTTAATTAATTGTCTTGCACCTTAAATACATTTAATTTTAAGTTAGTTTCCTTTTAATTATTGTCAATCTTTACTTTTATTGTCAATCTTCTATCTTCCTTTCTTGTTTGGTCTTAATATTTATACTTTATTGTTTATGTTCATGTTCTTGAGTTTTACTTGATTTAATTAAGTGGGTTTTGATTATTTTGATTTTGTTGGTGTTTGATTGTTAGTTTTATTGATTTAAATTGTTTGTTTATGATTAGTAAATGTTTATTGATTAGTCTTGCTTAATCTTTTGGTTTATTTTGATTGATTGTGATTATATTCGTAGCTTTTTCCCTTCCCCGTGTTCTTCGCTGTCTGTTTGTTTTCCCAGGTATATTCCGAACCAGCAACATATTCCGGATCAGACAACTTATTATGAATCAAAGATTGTCATTCGGAACATTCCACATTCCGGATCAAGGAGGTGTTCATCCGGAATAACTTGTATTCCGGATCAAGGTCTTCATTCGGAAGATTCAAAGTTCCGAATCAAGAGGTGGTTCATTTGGAATATATTCCGAACCAAAGAAACATTCCGAACGAAGGATTCATTGAAGGCTTCATTCGGAACATTCCGGATCAGTGGAAGTTCCGAACCAAGAAGATATTCCGGATCAAAGTTTTGTTCAGAAAGTTCCGAACCAGTAGGAAGTTCCGAATCAGAGTTTTGTTCATCCAAAATATTCAATATTCCGGATCAAGGGGAATTCATTCGGAATATATTCCGAATCAACGATTTGGGGATTGTTCATTCGGAACATTTAGTATTCCGGATCAAGAGAGTTCCGAATCAAGGGAGTTCATTCGAAATATTCTGAATCAAGGAGTGATTATTCCGAATCAGTGACACATTCCGAGTGAAGGGTTTATTCCGGATAAAGTGACATATTCCAGATGAACCAATTGTTCCGAATGAGTGTTTTGTTTTGATTATTCCGAGTGAAGAAGAAATTATTCCGAACGAAGGTGACATTCCGGACGAGTGATTTATTCTGAACGAAGGATTATTCTGAATGAGCTGTTTTCAGGTTCTATTTTAAGTTTCTGTTTTTAATTTTTAATTTTCAAGCTTTACTTTTCCCGCCTTTTTCCTTAGTTGCACTTTAAGTTTACTTGCCTTAGATTTATTTTAAGCCTTGCCTTAGTTTAAGTTTTAGTTGCGTTTTAAGTTTGCCTTAGATAGTTTTAAGTTTACGTTATTTACGTTAAGTGCCCCTTTTAATTTGCGTCACGCTTTTAAATTCTCGCCATTTATTTTAAATTAGAGTTAGATTTTATTTTACCTGCTCTTTACTTTAAAGTCTTTGCACTTTTTAATTACTACAACGACACAACTATTTGTTTCACCAAAGAACGACTGAGTCGCATAGTTAACCAGGATCAATTCGATTAGACCACAACAACGAAGAATTAATTTTTATAACTAAAAGCTTAGTTATCAAATGGCGCCGCTGCCGGCTCTTTTCGTAAAGATTAACGGTTTTCTGTGAGAGACGCGTTGCTTTTTGGGATCCGTTCATTCGTGAGCGTTATTTTCTTGTTTAAAAATTTCCAAAAATCCATAAAAATTAAAAAATTGTTAAAAATCCATAAAAGTAAAAAAATTTCAAAAATTCAAAAAGATTTTATTTTTATCTTTATAGTGTATATATATTCTCTTTGTGTTTGGTATTTTTTTCTTTTGCCTTTGTAGGTGTATGCGTACTAGATCTTCAAATTATCAAGAGCCCGAGACTCGTGAAGATTTAGATATGGCAGGTGTGAACAACAACAATAATCCACCGCACCTCAATAATAACAACAACAATGTTCTTCCACAACCTGATCTTTGGACAATGGAGGAGCTTTGTCAACCAACCATGTTTGGACGAGGAGGACCGATTGCGCCGATGCAAATCACGGCTCTGGAGTTTTCGTTGAAGCATCATATGATTCAACAAGTGCAAACAAATCCATTTAGAGGAATGCCTGATGATGCCAACAAGCACCTCGATAAATTCATTACAATCACTCAAAACATGAAGTTGCCTGGTGCCACAATGGATGTCCTTCGCCTTCAACTCTTCCCACATACTTTATCACACCACGCCGAGAAAGGGTTTGATCGTCTCTCGAAGAATTCCATTCATACTTGGGATGGCATGACTCAACGCTTTTTGTCGTGCTACTTTCTACCATCCATGGTCACGAGCCTTCGAAATCAAATCAGCGGTTTCATGCAAGAACCCGATGAATCTCTCTTTGATGCTTGGGAAAGATATAATGTTTTGATCGATCGATGTCCAAACCACAACATGCTCCCCGTTACCTTAATTGATACTTTCTACAATGGTTTGACTTTTCGTGATCGTGATACGATTAATGCAGCCGCCGGTGGCACATTTATGAAAAGGAGACCCGAGGAGTGTAGAGAGCTTATTGAGAACATGACTAGTCATCACAAAAATTGGGATTACTCCGCTTCTTCAAGGAACAACCCGAGAGTCAATGTTTCTTCTACTTCAGCAAACCCCGATATGACCGAATTCACCTGCATGATGGCCGAAATGAACAAAAATATCTTGCTTCTCGCTACAAACCAACAACAAGTTAAAGCGGTGGCTAATCCTTGTGAGACATGCGGCGGTCCTCACTCATACACTGATTGTCCTTCTACTCAAGGAAATCCGGAAAACGTGTATGCGGTTTATGGTAATTATTCACCGGAAAATTACCAAGCCCGACCTCAAGGGGATCGAAATTTGCTGAGTTACCGGTCAAACAACTACCTTTCACCCGGCTTTTCTCCTCAAAACCAAAACCCCAACAACAACTACAATATAAGCAACCAAATCCCACCTAGAGCTTCTAATCCTAATCACCCACCCGCTCAACAAGCCCCACCCATGAATCAAGATATTGAAGCCTTAATGAGAACCCAAGGAGAGCAAATCAAGAATCTGCAGAGCCAAATTATCAATTTGAAAGGGGATATCACCAAGCAAGGGAATGACATAAGATCCGAGCTTCGAGATAATATACAATCCTCTTTCAGCAATCAAACGAATGATATGAAGAATATGCTGGCTAGTTTCTTACCCACCACTCAACCCTCTACTTCGAGTTCTCTACCTTCAAACATCGTCACCAATCCGCGAGCGAATGTGAGTGCTATTACTACCCGTAGTGGAGTTACCATAGTAGGACCACCTATTTCGCCCCCACCATCCACACCTCCTCCACCACCCTTTATCCCTACTACTCCCACACCTAGTATTAGTACACCATTACCGTCTCCGCCTCGTCGTGATGAAGTACCCACCAAGAATCCTCCACCAACCTCACCTTCCACCTTTAAACCCTCAACATCTCAACCTTTACCTACACCTACACCTTCACCACCCAAAACCAATATTCCTTATCCATCTCGCTTAGTCAAAGCCAAAATTCACACCAAGGATGACATTCAAGTGTCAAACTATTTGAAGAAAGTTTCAGAAATGACCGTCACTTTTCCCCTTGTCGAAGCTCTAGCACAAATGCTGAAATTTGTTAAGATGTTTAAGGAATTACTTAGTAAGAAGGAGAAGATGGCCGAGTTTGTTAATACTCGATTAAATGAAAATTGTTCTGCCGTCCTTCTTAAAGAACTTCCAGAGAAACTTGGAGATCCCGGTCGTTTTGTGCTTCCTTGTAGTTTTAACCAAACCGATAAATTTACTGCCTTAGCCGATCTCGGGGCAAGTATTAATTTGATGCCTTTAAGTGTTTGGAAAAAGTTATCATTGCCTGACCTTACACCCACCAAAATGACTCTTGAGCTTGCCAATCGAACTCTCGCTTACCCCGTTGGTATTGCCGAAGATGTGTTCATCAAAGTTGGCACATTCACTTTTCCGGTCGACTTCGTCGTTGTTGATTATGAAATGAACCCTCGTATTCCGTTCCTTGGACGCCCATTTTTAAAAACCGGTAGAGCTTTAATTGATGTGGATAAATGTGAGCTCATTTTAAGAGTCGGGGATGATGCACAAGTTTTTGAAATGGGGAAGCTTACAAGCAAATCCTATGGAAGAGAATCAGCGAATATGATTAATGTGCTTGATAATTTTATCGTCTACAACAATCCTCTATTCGATTCTTGCAATGATAATCCACTGTTTCAAGATTATGTGGATGATTCTCTCCCCAATTTGGAACCTTCACCCATATATGATTCTCCACCGATCTATGATGCTTATGATGATGATTCTAGCTTCGATGGAGATGGTTATGATGACTTTACTTCCGAGTATCCTGACATGTTCACCTATGATGATTTTGATGAGGCCGATACTCTCTCGAGTGATTCTTCTCATGACGAAGATCCTCCTCCAGCCATGCTTAATCCTACTTTGGATAACTACTCATTTGAGGAAGACTTATCTACTTTTCTCAATACATACTTCCCTCATGAGAGTGATGCTCCTCCTTTAGACTTTGATGATTATGGTCTTGATCCTACTTCGGATTTGAAGAAAATTCTTTCAAAGGAGAAGCAACCGGACGACACCAATATCCGCAGCACGTATGTTTTAACACCTCTTTGTCCACCTTCTGAGGACGAGGTTGTGCATTTTCTTAGCGGATCATCTTCAAATTCTGTTGAGCCTGAGTGCTATTTTCCCCAAAAGAAAAAGGTGTTCGACCCCGGTATTAAACTTTTTCAGCCATCTCAGTATCCATCTAATGAAATAAAAGGAAAAATCTTTGGAAATTTTGAAGATATGCTTGCACCTCTTCACCCTTGCTTCCACCGTGCTCCATCTTTGCTTAAGGGAACCTTGCCTACTCTTCTTTGGCTTGCCTTGTTCGCCTTAAGCTTGTGCTATTTGATGGACAAAAACTATGTCTTTGATCCCGGTGGATATGTTTCATGCTTCTTCCTATGCTAATCAAAGTCGAGTGAGGCTCACGACTCGGTAATTAAAAATCAAGCGCTTCTTGGGAGGCAACCCATGTTTCTATCTTTTAGTTATCTATATCCTAAGTGTAGGGGGAGACCCGTTGGTGTTTGTTATTTCATCTCTTCTTATATTCAGGGATTCGAGCGCTCAATGATCCACTCTTGATGATTTTTTACGACCCGTGATTCCGTGTTCCATTCTTCCCGGTTCTATCCTAAACTCTTTTCGATTCACTATTTTATATTTTTCAATATTAAAATAGGAATCTCGTTAGTTGTCTCTTCCTTAACAAGATTTAAACAACGTGCACAATGTCCTAAGTGTAGGGGAGTTTACTCCCACATGCTTAAACATTGAGGATAATGTTTATATCAAGTGTAGGGGGACTTCTATCGAAGTTAAGTGGTCTTTTCCTTGTATTTGTCCTCATTTTAACCGGAAAATCAATTTTTCGACATTTTTCAAAATTTTTATCTATTTTGGCCTATTAGTTTTTCCCTTTGTATAGTTATTTTCTTTCCTTATTAGAATAAATTTTTAATAAAGTGGTTTTAAATTTCAAACGTTGTGAATCTTTTGACTCAACCCGAGTTTACTTATCTAAGTTTACTCTAGCTAGTATCCTTAACGTGTTTAAGTCAAGCTTTGCTAGGCTTTTATATAGGGAGCTATAAAACGCGAAAGTCTTAACTCTCACGGGGTAAGAACAAGAACTTTTCGCAAGTTCCTATAATAGATCCTAGAGAGTCGTTTATCAAGGGAACTTTAAAATGCGATTTCTAAACATGAAAAAGTCTAAGAGTTTGCAAGGTCCTATAGACGACTCGAAAACCCAAAACTTTGATTTAATAAGCTAAGCATCCATGATGAGATGGCATTTATACATGATCTCATCGCTCTTTTCGAGCTTTAAATGCATAAAAATGTCATAATATACCATGTATATGCTTGTGTTTGTTTACTTGTGTATTTTAGGTATGGATATCATGAAAAAGACAAAAGATCACAAGATACAAGGAAAAACGGACACGAGAAACGAAACCGTACAAAGAACCGGGCCCTAATTCATGGAATAATCAACAAAAACCCTTGAAGACTTAAAGATGTGCAAGTTTGATCCTCAATGAATGAATAAATGACACTTAAAACCCTTGTATATTGATAATTACAAGTTTGGTCCCTTAAGTTTGTCAAAATTACACAAAAGGTCCTTCTACTTTGAAGAAATGGAAAGATTAGTCCCTCAACAATTTCAAATTGTCAATTATGGTCCCTTATCAAGCCAAAGATACATTGAAGACCTTTGAAGATCAAGAATGTCCAAGATCAGCCCTTGAAATATCTTAAAATGGAAAAAACAACCCTTTGAAACCTTTTTCCAAAGTTTTGTGCCAAATCTGCCAAAGTATGAAACTTATTTACAAAGGGATGGAAGTTTTTAGGCTGAAAAACGTGTTATACATGTTTTACCAAAATACAAGGACCTAAGTTGCCAAGGTAAAACATTCAAACCTGAAAAATGCGCCAAACACCTTTTCTCCCCCAATTTCGGATCAAAAGTGTTACTGTTTACCATTCTTCACCCCAAAATTTACTCACTTAAAACAAAGGGTAAATTTCAATTACCCTGGCACATGTGTGATTCACACATGCAGAAACACATCCCACATACAAAACCCTCAATCCCATTATCCAAAGGACCCCACCATTCAACACGTCAGCCAATCAGAATACAACTTACTCTCCAAGCCATCCTACGTGTCCAAATCAACAGCCAAGGATCCTTGCTTCACCCCAAAGCTATTATAAACGTTTTGGATGCATTTGGACAGCTCATTCCATCAAATGATCTAGAAGAACTCAAAGGCATTTTAGAGAATTCACTTCTAGGTTTTGTGAATACTGTAGCCAAGCATTTGCCTATAAAAGGAGACCTCAACATGTGAGAGTCCCTTTGTTCCAGTTTTAGGCTATCAATCTTTGTAATTCCTTTTTAAGTTTAATAAAATTTTAATTTCTGAAAATTTTGAATTCTCTTTTTGATTTGATTAAAAGTTGGTGTTAGAATAGCCTAAATCTGAGTTCCATTTGATTGTTAAGACCTTCCTTAATCTTGTGGTTAAGGCACGTCTTGGTTCATAAGGTTTTCAAGGTTCAAAGGCCTTGAAATCCTAGTTTCTGATTTTGCTATATTTGTGTACTAACCCTTAGCCATAAGCTATAAGCTCTTGCAAGCTGGTTGACACCAAGCTTGTGAAGGGATTAGAGCCCTTGGTTGAGTTGTTTGCTGCTTGTGTTGAAGAAATCAAGTCCTTGAGGTTCTACTTTGAACCATCAACCAAGGCAGTCTTGCATCTCCTTTGTTGAAGTACCTTGGTCTTGTTCTAGTTGTTGAACAAGGTTCAAGGAGCATAGCTGGCCCCCCTAGGATGTTGTGGAGGGCAGGTATAATCTCTTGTTAAGATTCCTCTAAAAATTACATGTTTATGCCTGTTTTGGATTTGGTGCTTGGATTTTGAGTTCTTGTGTTTGTGCTGGTGATTTTTGAGTTTGATTCTGTTAGTTGCTATCTAGTAAATGTTTTTGATCATTAAAATCAGTAGGTTATTAGAAGAAATCACAAGTTTCTTTGTTAAGTAGTTGATTAAGGGGTGTTTGGATCTACTGCATGATTTGGATTTGTGGTTTGCTAAATTTTGGTTTGGTGTTTACAAGTATTGGTATCTGTTATTTGGGTGCTATTGTTCATCTGTTTGCAGGTTTGAAGGTTTGAAACACTTTGATTCACAAATAGGGTATAAAATCTTGAATACTTGGTAATATTGGCTAGGATTTTGAGGACACCTAGATCTAAGCTTAGGCTAGGGCTAACAAGTGCTAAACCTTAGTTAATCACACCAGGGAAAGAGATTTGATTGCTTGAAATTGGATCTAGTGTCAAATAGATCAGCAAAACTTGTTTGCATATTGTTCATTGTTCATCAGTAACTTTTCATGCTTTGATCTTGTTGTTTACTTTGATTCAGTGTTTGATTCAAGTTGCTTTGTGTTTATTCTTAGTTTATATAGCTTGTGCATGCATCTTGTTAAGTTTGGTTGGCTTATTCTTGCTAAAATCAGCTTTTTAAGTGCTTAACTGCTTATTTCCATGTCTGTGTGGTATCTGGTGACTGTTTGATCATTTGTGGCTTATTGTGTGAACCAAATTTTGATTTTATTGTTGCTATTGACTCCTTGTGGTTCACTGATCACAAGGGTGCCTTTGTTTCCAATTGAATCTAACTAGAACTTTCTAAAAAGCTCAGTCAAATAGTCAAAGCAGTGGGAACTCCTTTCCCCTGCTAGTTACCACTGCTAGTGTAAAATTGGGTTCAGCTTATCAATAAGCTATAATAGCTTATTTTAACCAGCAACAACTTGGATTTTGTAATAGGTGCTCATTATTTGACCCATTTGTTCATACTGGAGCATTTGGTGGGTTGACTTTAGGGTTTGACTAGAAAACCAACTTCATTGACTTTTTCATAAGTGCTTATTGGCTTATTCTGGCTTATTGGTTTTGCTTATTGGAATTTTGTTGATTGTTTTGGCTTATTGAGTCCATTTGTGATCTTTTGCAAGTTGAATCAAGTCCTGAGGTGCCTTATTTCTAAAAAACGACTATTTTGTCTTTTAGTGAAATAATACTTTGCTTATTTCTGGCTTATTGAGTGTGATTTTTCAAAATTTCTTTTTACAAATCTCATAAGCATCCCAAAAGAAGGTTGTGTGTCAAATTAGAGCTTATGGCATTAGCTTATTGCTTAATGGGCTAAAAGGCCCAATAAGGATAAGCTGTTTGCTTATTAAGCTGTGATAAGCTCACATTCAGCTTTTGAGCCTTTAGAGCTTTGTTCTTAGAATAAAATTTTGAGCCAGATAGGGCTTTTTCAAGTCAATTGGGCCAAGTTTGACTTTTTGGGCCAAAAAGCCCATTAAGGGTTGACTGTTTTTGGTTTTGGCCCATTTGAGGGCCCAATAGGGGTATTCTGGTCATTTCACTGTGATTTTCTGATTATTTAGGTTAAAGTAAACTAGTTTGCAAGTTTTTAAAATTTTTTATAATTTTTGGATCTTTAATATTATTTTATTATTATTTTATTATTATTTTTCAAATTTCACATTTTCCAACTTTTTACATTTTTCTTAGCTTTAATACATTAAAATAGGAATTTAGCAACTTTTAGAATAATTTTATCACTTTTAGATTAATTTTTATAATTATTTTAAGTTTTAATAGTTTTTAAATCATTTTAAATAGTTTTTATTAGTTTAAGAATTTCTAAAAATAGTTTTTAATCTCTTTAGGTCATTTTAGAGGTTTACCAATTGAAAAATCTTTATTTGGGCTTTTTGATAACTTATTTGATTTTTAGGGCTTTAATTAGCATTTAAAAATTGAATATTTAATTACTTAAAAGGTTTGAAAAAGTTTTGATCATTGGTAAACTCTTAGTTTATTTATTTTGATTTTTGGTGAATTTTTGGTAATTTTTAGAATTAATTTTTATTTTTGTAGTTTTTACGGTTTTACGTTTTGTCGTCGTAGTAATTATTTTCACGTCTTCGTCATCTTCTTTTCTCATCCCCTTCTAAACCAAATGTTAATCTCAAATCATTTACATCTTAGTCACACACATATACCTCCTTGGGAAACGAACTTCATAAGGGTCATTAGCACTTGGTTTTTCCTAAAATCATTTGTTTAATACTTTCCGCCTCCTTTCCGTAAAGGTCGTATTTTACCACAATCATTTTGGCGCCGCTGCCGGGGAGGTGTGTCGTGATTAATTTGTCTTGTTGTTTTTAATATTAACCATAAATAGTATTTGTATTAGTAGAAATCTACTAATACGTATTATCGGTTTTCTTGGTTTTTCTTGTGAAATTATTATTACTATATTGTATTAAGTATCACAATCAATTCAAAATATCTCCAAAAGTGTGAAAACACAACCTTAATTGGGATTTGATCTCCTAATTATTGTATTCGAATCTCAAACAAAAAGAAAAAGGCAAAAATAGATAAATACTTTCGTGAAGCTCGATTTTGAAAAATACGAACTATAAGGTGGGTATAAGGCGGGTATTATAAAATATACCCTAAGGAAAAAGGCTCTTAAGTGCTTCGCGCCGCCTCGTTTCCCCGCTTGCTTGTGAGTATTTTGAGATTGAAGGCTAATCGAGGGTTTTGCCGCCCAAAGTATTATTACGTATAATATATTTGCTTGGTTTCTTTGTGATTAAAACCTCTTGAACAATTTGGTTTTCACCAAAGTTCGAAAGTCATTCGAAGGCGTTCACTCCACGTGATCGTTTTCATTCCTTTGAGGCTTCTTTAATCAAGAGTTTGATTCGAGGAGAGATTTTGTAGATTGTTGTCTACGAAGATACACCAAAATCCAAAAAAATTAAATACAATCAAAAACACAAAAAAAATTGAAAATTCACAAAACACCCAAAAAGAATCTTCTTTGCTCACCTCCCATTCTTCGTGAAGTTTATGATCACTCGTAATCAAGCAAAAAGAGCTCGTAGACTTCTTCAAAAGCAAGCCAATCAAGAGACGTTGATTGTTGAACAACCTCCAATTGTTGAACCTATTGTAGAACAAGAAGTCGTCATGGCTAATCGTACTATGATGGAGTTGCTACAAGCACCCACCGAGGGTTTTGGAGAGGCTATTGTGATTCCCGCCATCCTTGCGGAGAATTTCGAGATTAAGACGGGTTTAATGTCGATGTTGCAAGCAAATAAGTTTAGAGGTCATGAGAAAGACAACCCGCACTATCACATTAGGAATTTTAATCGTCTCACCGCCACTAGCAAGTTTAAGGATGTTCCACATGACGCCATTAAGATGATGTTGTTTCCATACTCGTTAGATGGACCCGCAAAAATTTGGCTTGAGAAAGAACCGCCAAATTCGATTTTGACATGGGGTGATCTCGTTTCTAAGTTTGTGAACAAGTTTTTTCCACCATCTAAAACAACACATTTGAAAAATGAGATTTCACGATTTGTGCAAAGAAATAATGAAAGTTTTTCAATGGCATGGGAACTCTTTAAAGAAATGTTACATGAATGTCCACACCATGATTTTACGGAATTGCATCAAGTTGATACTTTTTATAATGGGCTTAATGATCATGAACGAGATTATTTGAATGCCGCCGCGGGTGGTAATTTTTTGTGTAAGACGACAAATGAGGCTTTACAAATCATCGAGAATAGATCTAAGGTTTATAGCCCTCGTAACACACCGAGTGTTGCCAATTTGGGTTCGTCATCATCGTCATCGTCTCGTAGCATTAATGCCTTACATGATGAAGCTAATGAGGAAAATCGGTTTTTTGATAGATTTGCTAATCTTATGTCCCATTGGAAAGCTCAAGAAGCTTCAAATTCCGCTTCGGTTAAAGCAGTTACTAAGAGTTGTTTGTCTTGTGGTGGAGCTCATGATCTTTCCGAGTGTATTACCACGGATGGTAACACTTCGAGTGCTTATGTAGCAACAGGAACTTACAACCAAAACGGTCAAGGTTCCCGCCCAAATCAAGCTCCACCAAATCAAAATAACTATCGAAACAACAACCAAGGTGGTAATTACCAAGGCAATTCACGCAACTACAACAAAGGGAATTATCAAAATGGGAATGGACAAGTCACTAATCAAAACCAAAACCGTGATTTTCAAAACACTACACAAGGTTTTCAAAATGCTCACACTAAAAATCTTCAAGGAGAATTTTTGGATTATGCTAAAGCAAATGATGCTAAATTTGATAACATGCAACGTGAGATGATTAGCTTAAGATCCGAGTTGAAAAAGGAGCTTAAAATGAACTTGCTAATGAACTTAAAACTCATGCAAACAAAATGGAAGGAAATGTCCAACATCTTCAACAAAACCAACAAAAGATGGAATTAGGGCAACATGAGATTAAGCAAGAGTTATTAAAAGCGGATGCTAGGCAATCAAAATTTGAGGACCGAATGGCTAAAATGTTTGAAGCAATCATGTGTAAACCCTCTTCCTCGGGTGGTCTTCCTAGTGATACCATTGCAAACCCGAAGGGAGAAATGAAGGTTATTACTACACAAAGTGGTAAAACTTTCAAGGAACCAATCTCTCGTCCAAGTACTTCTACGGAGAAGGAAATCGAGAAAGAACCCGAGGTGATGGTCGAAAAGGAGCACATTACAATCCCACGAAGTACCGCTCAAACCACACCTACGGTTGAACCAATACCTATTGTGGAACCCGAGTTTCCAAGGCCGTTGCCTGATGACCAACCCACACCAACTTTACCCTACCCTTCGAGACGAAACAAAGAGAATTGCAAGAACGTAACAAACAACAAATCGAGCTTTTTATAAAAATGTTTCAACAAGTGCATTTTGATGTGAGTTTAGCCGACGCGTTGTTATATATGCCTCGTTTCGCTTCCACTTTTAAAAGTATGATGAGCGATAAGGAAAAGCTTTCAAAGCTTGCTAATTGTTCTTCGGTTTATCTTAACCGCATACCGGAAAAAGTTGGTGACCCCGGAAAGTTTCTCATTCCTTGTGACATACAAGATATGAAAGAATGCCTTGCCTTGGCCGATCTTGGTGCGAGCATTAATTTGATTCCATTTTCCATTTGGAAATCGCTTTCGCTTCCGGCTCTCATTCCTTCGAACATGTCTATTGAGATGGCCGATCATTCTACGATTTTAGCATGTGGAGTAGCCGAAGATGTTTTCGTGAAAGTGGGGAAGTTCTACTATCCTGTTGATTTTATAGTAGTTGACATCCCCGCGGATCCTCAAGTTCCTCTAATTTTAGGTCGTTCATTTTTAGACACTTCGAGATCGCTTATCGATGTTCATGCGAGAACTATCACTTTGAGATTCAACGAAGAGGAACTTGTTATAAACGCTACTCAAAACTCGAAACCTTCTCATGTTTATGCAATCGCTACCATCAATCACATTGACATCGTTGATGTGGTTTGCGATGAGTTTTCACAAGAAGTGTTAGGTTTTTCCGATAGCTCGTCAAGTGGCAATCCCACTATTTTGGATCCGATTCTTGCTAATTCCACACCAAATCTCACTCCATTCCAAGGAGGCGATCTCACTTCAAATGAAGTCGACAATGAAGATGAGGTGTTGATTAGTGATGATACTTCTATTCCACCATTTCTTCCGCTGATGGAAGTTATGAGTGTTGAACCAAAATCTTCAATCGAGGAACCACCTATCCTTGAATTGAAAGATCTTCCTTCTCACCTTGAATACGCATTCTTGGAAGGTGATGACAAGTTGCCGGTTATTATTGCAAAAGGTCTTGCTAATAATGAAAAAACCGAGCTCTTGAAAGTTCTTAAGGCTCATAAAGGGGCAATTACGTGGAAAATTTCCGACATTAAGGGTATTGACCCAAAATTTTGTACTCACAAGATTTTAATGGAGGAGTACTACAAACCCGCAATTCAAAGTCAAAGAAGGGTGAATCCCAAAATTCACGATGTCATTAAAAAGGAGGTCCTTAAACTCCTTGACGCGTGAATGATTTATCCTATATCCGATAGCCCATGGGTGAGCCCAATCCATTGTGTCCCTAAAAAGGGAGGAATGACTGTTGTCCCTAATGAAAACAACGAGATAATTCCCTCTCGTGTTGTGACCGGTTGGAGGGTATGTATTGACTACCGAAAGTTAAATGACGCCACCCGTAAAGACCACTTTCCTTTGCCCTTCATGGATCAAATGTTGGAGCGACTCGCGGGAAATGAATTCTATTGCTTTTTAGATGGTTTTTCCGGATACTTTCAAATCCCTATCGACCCTCGTGATCAAGAGAAGACTACGTTTATGTGTCCTTATGGAACGTTCGCTTATCGTAGGATGCCTTTCGTACTTTGTAATGCACCGGGTACATTTCAACGGTGTATGATGGCGATTTTTCACGATATGATCGAGAAGTCGATGGAAGTGTTTATGGATGACTTCTCGGTGTTTGGCAATTCGTTCACGTCATGTTTATCTAATCTCGAGCAAATGTTAAAACGTTGTGAAGAAACCAATCTTGTGCTAAATTGGGAAAAATGTCATTTTATGTGTAAACAAGGAATCGTCTTAGGACATAAGGTGTCAAAAGCGGGGATTGAGGTCGATAAAGCTAAGGTAGACGTCATCGCCAAGTTACCTCATCCCAAAACCGTTAAGGGAGTTAGGAGTTTCCTAGGCCACGCGGGCTTTTATCGTCGTTTCATCAAGGACTTTTCAAAAATCTCTCGACATATGACACACCTTCTCGAGAAGGATGCTCCTTTTAACTTCAATAAGGATTGTGTTAGAGCTTTCGAAACTCTCAAAAAGAAACTTACCGAAGCTCCCATTCTTGTTGCTCCTAATTGGGAATTACCCTTTGAAATCATGTGCGATGCAAGTGATTATGCTATAGGGGTCGTCTTAGGGCAACGTTATGACAAGCATTTCTGTCCTATCCACTATGCTAGTAAGACGATGACCAAGGCTCAAGTAAAGTACACCACAACGGAAAAGGAATTCCTTGCCGTGGTCTATGCTTTTGAGAAATTCCGACCTTATCTCGTCTTGACTAAAAGCATCGTGTATACCGACCATTCGGCTATCAAGTATCTCTTAGCTAAGCAAGATGCTAAGCCGAGATTGCTTCGTTGGATGCTCCTCCTCCAAGAATTTGATGTCACCGTGCTTGACAAAAAAGGAGCCGAGAATCTAGCGGCCGATCATCTCTCTCGTCTAGAAGATCCTCACAAAGATGTTTTTGAGAACAAGGAAATCACAGAAACATTTCCTCTTGAGACTCTCGGTGTAGTGAATTCTAAAGACACCACCCCATGGTTTGCCGACATTCCAAATTACCATGTGGGCAATTTCATAATCAAGGTTATGACGACACAACAAAAACGAAAATTCTTTCGTGACGTCAAGTTCTATTTTTGGGACGACCCTTATCTCTTTCGGGTTTGTGCGGATCAACTCGTTCGACGTTGTGTTTTTGGTGCCGAAGCTTCTTATATCCTTAGAGCTTGTCACGAGGGACCCACGGGTGGTCACCACGGTGCTAATCTCACGGCTAAGAAAGTGTTCGATACCGGCTTCTTTTGGCCTTCTATCTATCGTGATGCACACGCACTTGTGAAGTCGTGTGATTTGTGCCAACGTCAAGGAAAATCGTCTCAACGTGATGAAATGCCGCAAAACATAATTCAAGTGTGTGAGATTTTCGACATATGGGGAATAGACTTTATGGGGTCGTTCCCATCATCTCATGGCAACAAATATGTCCTCGTCGCGGTGGACTACCTTTCTAAGTGGGTGGAAGCTAAGGCTTTGCCTACTAATGATGCTCGTGTGGTAGTGAAGTTTTTGAAGTAACTATTCTCTCGGTTCGGAACCCTGATGAGACTGCTTTTATACATAGTCTCATCGTCCAAATTAGGGTTAAAATGCATTAAATATTATCAAAATACCTAAATATATGCTTGTGTTTGTTGCTTGTGTATTTTAGGTACGGATATTGAGAAAATGACAAAAGATCACAAGAATCATGCAAAAACGAACACGGGAAACGAAACCGTACGATGAACCAAGCCCTAATGAAGAATTTTCCAAAGAAAACCCTTGAAGATTTGAAGAATATTGAAGATTGGTCCTCCAAGTTTGAAGAATTGACACTTTATACCCTTGTATCTTCATAATTACAAGTTTGGTCCCTAAAGTTTGTCAAAAAATTCCAAAAAGGACCCTTAACTTTGAAGAATTGACACTTTATACCCTTGTATCTTCATAATTACAAGTTTGGTCCCTAAAGTTTGTCAAAATTACAAAAAGGACCCTTAACTTTGAAGAATTGGCAAATTTAGTCCCTCAACAAATCTAAATTGTCAATAATGGTCCTCCAAGAAGTCAACAAACAAGTCAAAGCCTTGAAGTTTGAAGACATGTGCAAGATTAGCCCTTGAAGAATGCATTAATTGCATAATTAATCCTTGATACAAGTTTTGAAAACTTTGGTGCCAAAAATGACAAGCTAAGTAAAGTTATTTACAAAGGAATGAATGTTTGGGCTGATGAAAACTTATTGTGAAGATATCTTGAAACAGCAGGGGGGTCTTTTGCCATTCACCAAACCCAAACCCATCACAACCCGGCTGGAGCCCATGTTTAACCCACCTAGACCAATACTCTTACCCTAACCCGACCCATACTTTAACCCCAGTCAAACCAGTCAACGAGTTAATTTAATAAAATGAAACGAGTTATATTTACTTTCCCAGTTTTCACTCCCTTTCACCCTAATCCCTCACCTCTCACTCTCATGAACCCTAATACTTACCCAGATCCAATTACTTAAACCCTTCAAGGAAACCCTAATTAAGTTTAGGGTTAAGCAACACCACCCCCACAACCAACAAACCCACATGCCAGATAATGACATCTCATACCCATGTCCCCTATTCAGTTGTTATTGGTCACGGGTCAAGACAACAAGACAGATTTTGAAGACCAAATCAACGTCTCAAAACCATTCCGTGTCCCCCAAATCAAAATGAAGGCTCAGGATCAAAGATTCCATCTGCGCATCACATGTTTACCTCAAAAAAGACACCAGAAGAAATTCAAATTGAGCATCTCATCAGCATATTCGCATCTTCATCAAGGGTAAATTTGGAAACTCAGTAGATTAGGGCTTTCTTTTGTTTTCAATTCTAGAACAATCTGAGGGGGTCTATAAATGAGGACCGACTTGTGGTACCCATTTCCTTTGTCTCGGATTTTTATGTAAAAACCCCTTTTATGAATGAAAGTTTGCAGTTTTTAAATTTGATCCGAGTTCCATTTTAATTTCATGTTCATGGTTTAAGTTTAAGTTATTTAAAATTTGTGTTAAAGTTCCTGTTTAAATTAATCAGTAAGTGGATTGGAGTGAATCAAAGTTTTTCTCATTTAAATTTATTTACAAATTTCAAGTATTTAGTATTTTAAAATTTTGGTAAAGATTGTGAAAAGAAAAGTGGAATCATTTATCTATCTTGTGAACTTACTGAATCAAGACCATAGGTCTTGATTCTTGGATTTCATTTTACTCTTAGCAGCTTTCTTTTCATTCCGGGTCTTCGGTTCAGCTATTGAACCCCAACGAACACCCCCTCGATACTTATTCGACCAAGACACCCCTGCCTCACCTAGTAGTTGGTTGAGGTCAGGGGAGCTTAGCTGACCCTTGTTGGATGCAAACAAGGGTAGGTATCGCCATCTCTTCCTTTCTTTTTTTTATTTATTATTAATTTTTGCTAGTTGTATAATTATTCTCGGGTGATAATTGCTTGTCAGTTTGCTAGTTGTTAAGGTTTGATGTGGTTTTGATAAGTTTCTTGAGTAAATCAGTAAGATTTCTTAGGTCTAGTTATTTTAGTTTAAACTGCTTAAAATTGGTAATAAAAATATGCTCACTTAGGATTTAATGGTAGCTTGTTGCATTGTTTATTCTTAGTCTAAGTTGGCGTATTTTTAACTGAGTTTTGGTTTGAACTGTTTAGTGTAAACTGAAAGTCTGCTGCTTGGGTGTACTTGGTTTAATTAGCATACACTAGAATTGGTATCTAGGATGCATGTTAGCTTGTGCTTAATAGGTGGTAGAAGTCAGTCAGTATGCTATCTAGGAGTACCTGCGCAGCATAAGCTTGTATTCGTCTGAATTTGCGTCTGATTTGGTCATTTATACAGTTGCCTGCTGATTGGTTAGAATTGCCTTAGGATTCGATCACTTTTGTATGCTACTGCTTCTGAACATCAACCCGTGAGTGCTACGTCTGTTTAGTTTATTGTTTCTGCATGATTTATTAAGTAAGTTTTTTATTTGGGTTGTAATTGATTAAGCGCTTGAACCTGCCTGCTTATTCTTTGTTGGTGTTTTAATCAGATTGTATGCGTGTTTGTTTTGACTGCTTTCTACTTGTTTAAAACACCCCCCACACGCCAACTGCAGGTGAGGGGTTTGTGACTGTCCAACAAGAACACAAAACAGATATAAAAAGGGGCATTTGCCCACTGAAAACAAGAAAGAAAAGCTTCCAGGTCTGAGACCTTTTTGGTTCGTTTAGGGGCGATTTAGGCTTAAATTTTTCAAGTGTTTGTGTTGTTGGGTAGTGTTAGTATCAGATAATCAAGAGGGGTAAAAAGAAAAAAAAAATATTTCAAAAGTTTTGGCGTGGCCAGGACTCGAACCTGCGCCACCACTGCCAAAGCACACACACACTACCATCCTGCCCTTGGGACTTTTACTGATAAAGTCTCAAGGGATTACCTATTTACACCCTTTTCAGTTTGGGCTTATTCATTTAAGTCGTAGCATTATAAGCCCAACTCAGCTTATTTAATAAGCTTTGTGACTGGTTTTCATTTTTCATGAGATAGTTATACAATTTAGGACTTTTCTGGCCCAGTTTGATTTTTTTTACTTTAGTCATTTATTTTTAATCAATTCTTTAGTACCCGTATCTATTTAATTAGATTAAAAATAGCTACAGTAGGTTTTAAATTTTAGAAAAATAATTTTTAAGTTTTAATTTAATAACTTGAGGTTTACATCTAGTTAGATTTTCAAAAACTTTAATTTTTAATTTTATTTGATTTTAGGTTTTTTATTAAACTTTAAAAATTAATATAAAATTAATTAAGAGGTTTTAGGAACTTTAATTTTCATTTTTCTCTTAGTTATATTATTCTAGGTTTTTAGAAAATTTTTAGAATTTATTTTATAAACTTTTTATTTTTTGCATTATTTTAATATTATTTTATTCATAAAAATAGAAAGTTTTATTTTTCTACTTTTTACATTTTTCCTAGGTTAAGTACATTAAATTAGGAGTTTTGTAACTTTCCAAATATTTTTTAGACTTTTCAATTAATTTCTAGATTTAATTTAAGATTTAATTCATTTTAATAGTTTTTAAGTGTTTAAAAATAGTTAATTTGGTTTTAAAATTTTTAGAAAATAGTTTTTAGCTTAATTAGGTCATTTTTGAGGTTTACAAACTCTAAAATCTTGTTTAGGGCTTTTTAATAATTAAAAGTGATTTTTAGGGCTTTAATTAGCATTAAAAAGTCATTAGTTAATTAATTAAAAGGTTTTAGCAAGTTTGGATTTTTTGTAAACTCTTAGAATATTATTGGGGATTTTTAGTAATTTTTAGGAATTTTTAGGTTAAAATTTTAAATTTTGTAGTTTTACGGTTTTACGTTTACGCCTTTTTCGTCGTAGTTTAATTCATTATCGTAACCGTATTTTCTTTCCTTTCTTATTTCTTTTTCAATCAATATAATCTCAAACAAAAATCAACTCTTAACACAACGCACTATCCTCCTTGGGAAAACGAACTTGGACTTCATTTGGGTCATTAGTGCTCGGTTTTCCTAAGCCGACACTTAATACTACCACTATTTGTCATCCTTTTCCTAAAGGGTACAAAAACACTACATCATTTTGGCGCCGCTGCCGGGGAGGCGTGTTGTGTTTTGATTGAACCATTGTTGTTTTTTATATATAGCCATAAAAGTAATTGTATTAATAGCACTCTATTAATACGTATTATCGGTTTTTCGTTTTTTGTGAATATTATTACTATATTGTATACGTAGAACAATAAATTTACAAGTACTCCAAATACGTGAGAAATCACAACCTTGATTCGGGATTTCATCACTCGATCATTGTATTCGAATCTCAAACCAAAGAAAAAGGCAAAAATAGATAAATACTTTCGTGAAGCTCGATTTTGAGAAATACAAACTATAAGGTGGGTATAAGGCGGTTGTATTTCACGACCTAAAGGAAAAAGGATCTTAAGTGCTTCACGCCGCCTCGTTTCCTCCGCTTGCTTGTGCGTATTTTGATTTTGAAAGCCAATCGAGGGTTTTGCCGCCCAAAGTATTACCTACGTATCATATATATTTTCTTGGTTTCATTTGATTAAACCCTCTTGAACGATTTGGTGTTCCACCATCGTTCTAAATTCATCGAAGGCGTTCACTTCACGTGATCGTTTTCATTCCTTGAGGCTTCTTTAATCGAGAGATTTGATTAAGGAGGAGATTTGTAGATTTTGTGTCTACTTAATACATTCCAAAAATCCAAAAAAGTTAAAAACAATCAAAAACCACAAAAAAAATTGAAAAAGTAAAAAACACCAAAAAGAATCTTCTTTGCTCGCCTTTTCGTTGTACGTGACGTTTATGCAAACTCGCTCTAAAGCAAGACGTGCTCGTAAGCGAAGAAACAAATCACTCACTCCTACTAGTGAGGAATCTCCTATTGACGAACCCATTGTAGTGAAAGAAGCACCCATGGCTAATCGAACTATGATGGAGTTACTTCAAGCACCCACCGAGGGTTATGGAGAAGCGATTGTGATTCCCGCTATCCTTGCGGAGAATTTTGAGGTTAAGACGGGTTTGTTGTCCATGATTCAAAACAACAAGTTTCGAGGGGACGAAAAGGACAACCCTCATAACCACATTCGCCAATTTAATCGTCTCACCGCCACGTGCAAGTTTAAGGATGTTTCAAACGACTCGATTAAGATGATGCTTTTTCCGTATTCCTTAGCGGGGCCCGCAAAAATTTGGTTAGAGAAAGAGACACCCAATTCTATATTGACGTGGAAGGATCTCGTTTCAAAATTCGTGAACCAATTTTTTCCGCCCTCTAAGACTACGCACTTGAAAAACGAGATTTCAAAGTTTTCGCAAGAGTATAATGAGAGTTTTTCAACGGCTTGGAATAGGTTTAAAGAAATGTTGCACGAATGTCCTCATCATGGTTTTTCCGACTTGCATCAAATAGACACGTTTTACAATGGCTTGAACGATCATGAGCGTGATTATCTTAATGCCGCCGCGGGTGGTAATTTCTTGTGTAAAACGGTCGAGGAAGCATTGTTAATCACTGAGAATAGGTCTAAGGTGTATAGTCCTCGTAGCACATCGAGTGTTCGTAAGGCTTCGTCTTCATCTTCACCTAGTTTGTCACACACCGTTGATGCTTGCCAAGTCAAGGCTAATTTGGAGAACAAAATTTTTGATATAGTGAAAGGATTGTTAGTTGAGTTTAAAGTTGTTGAACAACCCGCTCCCGCTACGATTAAAGCGGTTGAGGTTTCGTGTATGTATTGTGGTGGAGCTCACGATTATTCCAAGTGCATTACCAACGGTGGTAACACTTCGAGTGCCTTCGCGGCCGCGGGAACTTATAACCAAAACGGTCAAGTTCCTCGCACTAATCAATTGACTCCACCGGGTTTTTCACCAAATCAAAATGCTAACAATTATCGAAACAATCAAGTTGGTTACCAAAGCAATCAAAGGAACAATTATAAGGGTAATAACAACTATGGAAATCAAGGGAGTAGTAGTAGCCAATTGCAAAATCAAAATCAAAACCGTAATTTTCAAAACACGAGTCAAGGTCTTCAAAATGCTCACACTAAAGAAATTCCAATGGACTTTTTGAATTACGCTACTTCAAATGATAACATTTTGGAAAACATTCAAGAGCAATTGGCTAGTCAAGCTAGGGACACGGCTAAGAACGCAAAGGAGTTAGCTAATTTTGTTAAGGAAAATCTAGCCATGAGAAATGAATTGAAAAATGATTTTGCTAACCAAATTCGAGGTCAAAACAACAAGATAGAACAAAGTCATGCTAGGCT
The DNA here is from genome assembly GCA_025667525.1 of Glebionis coronaria. NCBI lineage: Eukaryota > Viridiplantae > Streptophyta > Magnoliopsida > Asterales > Asteraceae > Glebionis > Glebionis coronaria. The sequence goes on from CM046876.1 coordinate 135,818,429, forward strand.
TGAACAAAGAATTGACCAAAAAGCCGCTAGCCAAGATTTGAAGTTTAATAGTTTTAATGTTAAGCTTAATGCCATCTTAGAAGCCGTCATGGGGAACAAAGCCTCTACTTCGGGTAGTTTGCCTAGTAACACCGTTTCAAACCCGAAGGGAGAGATGAAAGTGATTACCACACGAAGTGGTAAGACACTTAAAGGACCGACTCCTCAACCAATTACTCCAACGGTGGAGGGAATTGAGGAAGAACCCGAGGTGGTGGTCGAAAAGGAGCATATTTCAAGCCCACAAAGTACCGCTCATGCCACACCTACGGTTGACCCATCACCCATTTTGGAACCCGAGATTCCAAAGGCTATGCCTATGCCCCAACCCACACCACCCTTGCCTTACCCATCGAGACTTAGGAAGGAGAAACGACAAGAGCGCGACAACTATCAATTTGAGCTTTTTATGAAAATGTTTCGTGATTTGCACTTTAATGTGAGTTTCGCCGATGCTTTGGTCATGATGCCTCGATTTGCCGCTAACTTTAAGAGTATGTTGAACAACAAGGAAAAATTGCACCAAATGTCTAGTTGTTCGTCGGTTTATCTTAATCGCATACCTCAAAAAGTCGGTGATCCCGGTAAATTTTTGATCCCTTGTGCCATTCAAGATATGGAAGAATGCTATGCCTTGGCCGATCTTGGTGCTAGCATTAACTTGATGCCACTTGCAATCTTCAAGTCGCTCAATCTTCCTAATCTTACTCCTTCACGAATGTCTATTGAGTTGGCCGGCCATTCCACGATTCTTGCATGTGGTTTGGCGGAAGACGTTTTTGTGAAAGTGGGGAAGTTCTACTATCCCGTAGACTTCATTGTTGTTGATATCCCCACGGATCCTCAAGTTCCTCTCATTTTAGGTCGTTCGTTTTTAGATACGTCTATGGCTTTAATTGATGTTCATGCTAGAAAGATCACCTTACGTTTCAACGACGAGGAACTTGTTATAAACGCAACTCAAAATTCTCAACTTTCTCATGTTTATTCCGTTGCTACCATAAACCTCGTTGACATGATCGACGTGGTTTGCGAGGAATTTTCACAAGAAGTTTTAGGGTTTGGTGATGAAGAAACTAGTGGCAATCCCACTATGCTAGATCCAATTCTTGATAATTCGAAACCAACCTTCACTCCATTTGAAGGTGGTGGTTTTACGTTGGAAGAATTCGATGTTCCACGTACTTGTAACGAAGACCTCGACAACGATGAGGACTTCTCGATTATCAAGGATTTTCTCAACGATTTCCCATTTCCTCCACCCGAGGAGGTTATGAGTATCGAGCCCAAATCTTCACTTGAGGAACCACCTATCCTCGAGTTGAAAGATTTACCTCCTCACCTCGAGTATGTCTATTTGGAGGAGGACGACAAGTTGCCGGTTATTATTGCGAAGGATCTTTCGAATGATGAAAAAACCGCACTTGTCGATGTTCTTAAGGATCACAAAGGGGCGATTGCGTGGAAGTTATCCGACATTAAGGGAATCAATCCCAAATTTTGTACCCACAAAATCTTAATGGAGGAGGATTTCAAGCCAACAATCCAAAGTCAAAGGAGGGTGAACCCCAAAATTCACGACGTCATCAAAAAGGAAGTCCTTAAACTCCTTGACGCGGGAATGATTTACCCTATTTCCGATAGCCCTTGGGTGAGTCCTATTCATTGTGTCCCTAAAAAGGGAGGGATGACCGTTGTGCCAAACGATGCCAACGAGTTGATTCCCACTAGACTCGTGACCGGATGGAGAGTGTGCATTGACTATCGTAAGTTGAATGAAGCCACTCGAAAAGACCATTTTCCCTTGCCCTTCATGGACCAAATGTTGGAGCGTCTTGCGGGAAACGATTTCTATTGCTTTTTAGATGGTTTTTCCGGTTACTTCCAAATTCCCATCGATCCTCGTGATCAAGAAAAAACTACGTTTACGTGTCCATATGGGACGTTTGCTTATCGTAGAATGCCATTCGGACTTTGTAATGCACCGAGAACTTTTCAACGATGCATGATGGCTATTTTTCATGATATGATCGAGAAGACGATGGAAGTCTTCATGGATGATTTTTCTGTGTTTGGTGATTCTTTCACTTCGTGTTTGTCGAACCTTGAGAGAATGTTAAAACGTTGTGAGGAAACCAACCTTGTGCTCAATTTGGAAAAATGTCATTTTATGGTTAAAAGTGGAATCGTCTTAGGGCACAAGGTCTCGAAAGCGGGGATTGAGGTAGATCAAGCTAAGGTAGACGTCATCGCCAAATTACCTCATCCCAAAACCATCAAGGGAGTTTGGAGTTTCCTAGGCCACGCGGGCTTTTACCGACGATTCATCAAGGATTTCTCGAAGATTTCTCGACCCATTACACATCTTCTTGAAAAAGAAGCACGTTTTGTCTTTGACGAAGATTGTGTACGAGCCTTTGAGATCCTTAAGAGGAAACTTACCAAAGCTCCCATTCTTGTTGCTCCCAATTGGAACCTCCCCTTTGAACTAATATGTGATGCTAGTGATTACGCTATAGGGGCCGTTTTGGGGCAACGTCATGATAAGCACTTCTTGCGTATTCACTATGCTAGCAAGACGATGACCGAGGCTCAACTTAAATACACTACAACGGAAAAGGAGTTCCTTGCCGTGGTGTATGCTTTTGAGAAATTCCGACCTTACCTCGTCTTGACAAAATGCATAGTGTATACGGACCATTCGGCTATCAAGTATCTCATGGCTAAACAAGATGCAAAGACGAGATTACTTCGTTGGATTCTCCTCCTTCAAGAATTTGATCACAAAATCGTTGACAAAAAAGGAGCCGAGAATCTAGCGGCCGATCATCTCTCTCGTTTGGAAGATCCTCACCAAAGTGTTTACGAGCCCAAGGAAATCACCGAAACATTTCCGCTCGAGACACTTGGTGTACTGAATTCCAAACTTGATTCTTCTACCCCATGGTTTGCGGATTTTGCAAATTACCATGCGGGTAACTTCATCATTAAGGGTATGACGACTCAAGAAAAACGAAAATTCTTTCGTGACGTCAAGTTCTACTTTTGGAACGACCCTTACTTGTTTCGAACTTGTGCGGATCAAATCATCCGACGTTGTGTCTTTGGCACCGAAGCTTCTAACATCCTTAGAGCTTGCCATGAGGGACCCACGGGTGGTCACCACAGTGCTAATCTCACGGCTAAAAAGGTGTTTGATGCCGGCTTCTTTTGGCCTACTATTTACCGAGATGCACAAGATCTTGTGAAGTCTTGTGATTCATGCCAACGACAAGGAAAATCCTCACAAAAAGATGAAATGCCACAAAATATCATTCAAGTATGTGAGATCTTTGACGTTTGGGGCATAGACTTTATGGGGCCGTTCCCATCATCTCGTGGTAATAAGTACATTCTCGTTGCGGTTGACTACCTTTCTAAGTGGGTGGAGGCAAAGGCCTTGCCCACCAATGATGCTCGTGTGGTAGTCAAGTTTTTGAAGCAATTGTTCTCTCGGTTTGGAACCCCTCGTGCTATCATAAGCGATCGTGGAACCCATTTTTGTAATGACCAATTTGAAAGGGTTCTAAGGAAATATGGGGTTACACATCGTCTTTCTACGGCTTATCACCCACAAACGAGTGGGCAAGTCGAGGTTTCAAACCGAGCGTTGAAGAGGATCTTGGAGAGATCCGTTGGGGAAAACCGACAATCTTGGTCGGATAAGTTGGACGATGCTTTATGGGCCTTTAGGACCGCTCATAAGACACCCATTGGGTGCACTCCCTATAAGCTTGTGTATGGAAAGAATTGTCATTTGCCTATCGAATTAGAACACAAGGCTTATTGGGCCCTAAAGCATTGTAATGATGACATGGAGACCGCGGGAAAACACCGGAAAATGCAATTAAATGAATTGGATGAATTGAGGGATATTGCTTATGAAAATTCATTGATTTATATAGAGAAAACTAAAAAGTTGCATGATTCAAAAATTAAAAACCGGGTTTTTAACATTGGGGATCAAGTTTTGCTTTTTAATTCAAGATTGAAAATATTTTCTGGTAAATTGAAATCCCGTTGGTCCGGTCCATTCACCGTGACTCAAGTGTTTCCGTATGGGGCCATCGAGCTAGCTCAAGATGATGGTCCTAACTTCAAGGTGAATGGACATAGGTTGAAGCACTACTTTGGCGGGGAAGTTCCATCCTTGAACTACCTCGACCAAGTCACCTTCCCCAATGATAATTAGTATTGAGGGGATCGAGTCGAGCTCATGACTCGGTAATAAAAAACGAGGTGCCTCGTGGGGGAGTCCCATGCTTATCCTATGTACATATTATCGCTTTCTTAGTCTAATGTAGCTTACGTGTGGGGATTTGTGCCCTTCCAACCTTTGTTTCGTGGTTGTTTGTGAATTGTGGTTTTTAGATCATGATCTTCACGATTGGAGCCTCTCGTGTTTGTTTTATGGGAGCACTCGATCGTTTGCTTTGGAGACATTTCTCAATATCCATGATATATCCTTTTGATGTTCTAACCTTAGGTTTTTAGCACACTTCATAAACGGCTATTACTTATTGGTTACACCCATTCCATGCTAGATTAGGCATTCGACTACGTCTCTAGTATGAGGGTGTTTGCACCCCTAGACTCGAAACATTGAGGACAATGTTTAACTTTAGTATGGGGGGGTGAATAGATACTTGCCTTGCCAAACCTTCACGCTTTCCAAAGTTTATCTTTTTGTTTATCGTTTTTGTTGCAAAATAAGTCTAAAAATGGCCAAATTTTAAATTTTTCTCATGTTTTATAAGTGTTTGAGGACACGAATGTAGGTTTTCCGATGGCGAGAATAAGAGTAATTTTTGACTCGACCGTGCGTGTTGAGCACTTAGCTTTGATTCCTTAACTACACATTAGGCTAAGTCTCTTAAATGAGGACGAGAAATGATAGAGTTAATTATAAGTTACTATGCTAAACGTAGAGTACTCGTATTCTTTCAAAAACTCATGTGTTCTCGTTATTTGCTTATTCTCCCTTCGCATGTAAATATTTTTTGCTTAATAAATATTGACTTAGCGGTTTAGTTAGGATTGTTGGGTTTCTAGTCTTTTCTAGTAGCTTCCGTGTAATTAAATTGGGAAGACATTAAGGTATCGCCAGCGTCACTGTTTTGAAGTATTGGCACCCGAATAATCGAAAGCTTCACCCAATAATAAGATTTCAAGTGCTCACCTAAATCAAGCAAACAATTTGAAGCCCCACAAGGCCTAAAATTTATGCAAAATTGAAAGTGAATCAAGCCTTAATCTTCGAAGCTTTAAAGATCCAAAATTCGCTTTAGCGTGAGGATATACGTCTTTGGCTAATAAAACCACCGATGAGGCGGATAATAAAAGGCAAGGCAAGACCGAAGTCATAATAAAAGCTTCATGGCGAAGTTGAATAAAAGATGGAGGTAAACCAAAGATAATAAGGCCCTTCCGTTAGGGGGCGTATAAAAGTCTTGGTAATAAGTCTCATGTTCAAAACCGTTATAAAACCGTGTTTATCGATTCTTCTTGTCGACTTAATTTTTTAACATCGTTGTCTATTAGGAGGGGTTATTGATTTGATGGTCTTAGTTACACCGTTAAGACTCTATTTTAGACCTAAATCTCTATTATCGCATAAGTCAAACAATGTATCCTCGTGAAACATTCAAGACAAAATAAAATATAAGAGATACAACTTAGGAATAATGGGAGGATAAGTACGTGATTAGGGCATATGAGTAGTGTTAGCATTACTAACTTATAATGACAATGATCTCGTTACACGCTTAGCATGGAATTAAGGTGAAAATCGAGGACGATGAAATTATTTCTAACAAAGCATTCACATGTTCTTATTCTATGAACCTAAACGTCCCATTTTGCGATGAAAATCATACATTATGTCTAAAACACAAGTAGTAGTAAAAGTAGTAGTGTAGCTAGTTTATCATTCCAATAAAGTGAATAAAATTGAATTTTGGAGATGCTATGATACTTTATTCTAGCATTGCGTGAGGGCACGGCAATGGTTTAGTATGAGGGAGTGATGAGACTGCTTTTATACATAGTCTCATCGTCCAAATTGGGGTTAAAATGCATTAAATATCATCAAAATACCCAAATATATGCTTGTGTTTGTTGCTTGTGTATTTTAGGTACGGATATTGAGAAAATGACAAAAGATCACAAGAATCATGCAAAAACGAACACGGGAAACGAAACCGTACGATGAACCAAGCCCTAATGAAGAATTTTCCAAAGAAAACCCTTGAAGATTTGAAGAATATTGAAGATTGGTCCTCCAAGTTTGAAGAATTGACACTTTAAACCCTTGTATCTTCATAATTACAAGTTTGGTCCCTAAAGTTTGTCAAAAAAATTCCAAAAAGGACCCTTAACTTTGAAGAATTGACACTTTATACCCTTGTATCTTCATAATTACAAGTTTGGTCCCTAAAGTTTGTCAAAATTACAAAAAGGACCCTTAACTTTGAAGAATTGGCAAATTTAGTCCCTCAACAAATCTAAATTGTCAATAATGGTCCTCCAAGAAGTCAACAAACAAGTCAAAGCCTTGAAGTTTGAAGACATGTGCAAGATTAGCCCTTGAAGAATGCATTAATTGCATAATTAATCCTTGATACATGTTTTGAAAACTTTGGTGCCAAAAATGACAAGCTAAGTAAAGTTATTTACAAAGGAATGAATGTTTGGGCTGATGAAAACTTATTGTGAAGATATCTTGAAACAGCAAGGGGGTCTTTTGCCATTCACCAAACCCAAACCCATCACAACCCAGCTGGAGCCCATGTTTAACCCACCTAGCCCAATACTCTTACCCTAACCCGACCCATACTTTAACCCCAGTCAAACCAGTCAACGAGTTAATTTATAAAATGAAACGAGTTATATTTACTTTCCCAGTTTTCACTCCCTTTCACCCTAATCCCTCACCTCTCACTCTCATGAACCCTAATACTTACCCAGATCCAATTACTTAAACCCTTCAAGGAAACCCTAATTAAGTTTAGGGTTAAGCAACACCACCCCCACAACCAACAAACCCACATGCCAGATAATGACATCTCATACCCATGTCCCCTATTCAGTTGTTATTGGTCACGGGTCAAGACAACAAGACAGATTTTGAAGACCAAATCAACGTCTCAAAACCATTCCGTGTCCCCCAAATCAAAATGAAGGCTCAGGATCAAAGATTCCATCTGCGCATCACATGGTTACCTCAAAAAAGACACCAGAAGAAATTCAAATTGAGCATCTCATCAGCATATTCGCATCTTCATCAAGGGTAAATTTGGAAACTCAGTAGATTAGGGCTTTCTTTTGTTTTCAATATTAGAACAATCTGAGGGGGTCTATAAATGAGGACCGACTTGTGGTACCCATTTCCTTTGTCTCGGATTTTTATGTAAAAACCCCTTTTATGAATGAAAGTTTGCAGTTTTTAAATTTGATCCGAGTTCCATTTTAATTTCATGTTCATGGTTTAAGTTTAAGTTATTTAAAATTTGTGTTAAAGTTCTTGTTTAAATTAATCAGTAAGTGGATTGGAGTGAATCAAAGTTTTTCTCATTTAAATTTATTTACAAATTTCAAGTATTTAGTATTTTAAAATTTTGGTAAAGATTGTGAAAAGAAAAGTGGAATCATTTATCTATCTTGTGAACTTACTGAATCAAGACCATAGGTCTTGATTCTTGGATTTCATTTTACTCTTAGCAGCTTTCTTTTCATTCCGGGTCTTCGGTTCAGCTGTTGAACCCCAACGAACACCCCCTCGATACTTATTCGACCAAGACACCCCTGCCTCACCTAGTAGTTGGTTGAGGTCAGGGGAGCTTAGCTGACCCTTGTTGGATGCAAACAAGGGTAGGTATCGCCATCTCTTCCTTTCTTTTTTTTATTTATTATTAATTTTTGCTAGTTGTATAATTATTCTCGGGTGATAATTGCTTGTCAGTTTGCTAGTTGTTAAGGTTTGATGTGGTTTTGATAAGTTTCTTGAGTAAATCAGTAAGATTTCTTAGGTCTAGTTATTTTAGTTTAAACTGCTTAAAATTGGTAATAAAAATATGCTCACTTAGGATTTAATGGTAGCTTGTTGCATTGTTTATTCTTAGTCTAAGTTGGCGTGTTTTTAACTGAGTTTTGGTTTGAACTGTTTAGTGTAAACTGAAAGTCTGCTGCTTGGGTGTACTTGGTTTAATTAGCATACGCTAGAATTGGTATCTAGGATGCATGTTAGCTTGTGCTTAATAGGTGGTAGAAGTCAGTCAGTATGCTATCTAGGAGTACCTGCGCAGCATAAGCTTGTATTAGTCTGAATTTGCGTCTGATTTGGTCATTTATAAAGTTGCCTGCTGATTGGTTAGAATTGCCTTAGGATTCGATCACTTTTGTATGCTACTGCTTCTAAACATCAACCCGTGAGTGCTACGTCTGTTTAGTTTATTGTTTCTAAATGATTTATTAAGTAAGTTTTTTATTTGGGTTGTAATTGATTAAGCGCTTGAACCTGCCTGCTTATTCTTTGTTGGTGTTTTAATCAGATTGTATGCGTGTTTGTTTTGACTGCTTTCTGCTTGTTTAAAACACCCCCCACACGCCAACTGCAGGTGAGGAGTTTGTGACTGTCCAACAAGAACACAAAACAGATATAAAAAGGGGCATTTGCCCACTGAAAACAAGAAAGAAAAGCTTCCAGGTCTGAGACCTTTTTGGTTCGTTTAGGGGCGATTTAGGCTTAAATTTGTCAAGTGTTTGTGTTGTTGGGTAGTGTTAGTATCAGATAATCAAGAGGGGTAAAAAGAAAAAAAAAATATTTCAAAAATTTTGGGGTGGCCAGGACTCGAACCTGCGCCACCACTGCCAAAGCACACACACACTACCATCCTGCCCTTGGGACTTTTACTGATAAAGTCTCAAGGGATTACCTATTTACACCCTTTTCAGTTTGGGCTTATTCATTTAAGCCGTAGCATTATAAGCCCAACTCAGCTTATTTAATAAGCTTCGTGACTGGTTTTCATTTTTCATGAGATAGTTATATAATTTAGGACTTTTCTGGCCCAGTTTGATTTTTTTTACTTTAGTCATTTATTTTTAATCAATTCTTTAGTACCCGTATCTATTTAATTAGATTAAAAATAGCTACAGTAGGTTTTAAATTTTAGAAAAATAATTTTTAAGTTTTAATTTAATAACTTGAGGTTTACATCTAGTTAGATTTTCAAAAACTTTAATTTTTAATTTTATTTGATTTTAGGTTTTTTATTAAACTTTAAAAATTAATATAAAATTAATTAAGAGGTTTTAGGAACTTTAATTTTCATTTTTCTCTTAGTTATATTATTCTAGGTTTTTAGAAATTTTTTAGAATTTATTTTATAAACTTTTTATTTTTTGCATTATTTTAATATTATTTTATTCATAAAAATAGAAAGTTTTATTTTTCTACTTTTTACATTTTTCCTAGGTTAAGGACATTAAATTAGGAGTTTTGTCACTTTCCAAATATTTTTTAGACTTTTCAATTAATTTCTAGATTTAATTTAAGATTTAATTCATTTTAATAGTTTTTAAGTGTTTAAAAATAGTTAATTTGGTTTTAAAATTTTTAAAAAATAGTTTTTAGCTTAATTAGGTCATTTTTGAGGTTTACAAACTCTAAAATCTTGTTTAGGGCTTTTTAATAATTAAAAGTGATTTTTAGGGCTTTAATTAGCATTAAAAAGTCATTAGTTAATTAATTAAAAGGTTTTAGCAAGTTTGGATTTTTTGTAAACTCTTAGAATATTATTGGGGATTTTTAGGATTTTTTAGGTTAAAATTTTAAATTTTGTAGTTTTACAGTTTTACGTTTACGCCTTTTTCGTCGTAGTTTAATTCATTATCGTAACCGTCTTTTCTTTCCTTTCTTATTTCTTTTTCAATCAATATAATCTCAAACAAAAATCAACTCTTAACACAACGCACTAGCCTCCTTGGGAAAACGAACTTGGACTTCATTTGGGTCATTAGTGCTCGGTTTTCCTAAGCCGACACTTAATACTACCACTATTTGTCATCCTTTTCCTAAAGGGTACAAAAACACTACATCAAACCCCTCGTGCTATTATAAGCGATCGTGGAACCCATTTTTGTAATGACCAATTCGAAAAGGTTCTAAAGAAATATGGAGTTACTCATCGTCTTTCTACGGCTTATCACCCGCAAACGAGTGGGCAAGTCGAGGTTTCGAACCGAGCTTTGAAGAGGATTTTAGAGAGGTCAATTGGAGAAAACCGTGCTTCATGATCCGACAAACTCGATGATGCTTTATGGTCCTTTAGGACCGCTTATAAGACACCTATCGGTTGCACTCCTTATAAGTTAGTCTATGGGAAGAATTGTCATTTGCCCATTGAGTTAGAGCACAAGGCATATTGGGCCCTTAAGCATGCAAATTTTGACTTGAAGACCGCGGGAGATCACCAGAAAATACAATTGAATGAATTAGATGAATTAAGAGACAATGCTTATGAAAATTCACTAATTTTTAAAGAAAAGACTAAAAAGTTTCATGATTCAAAGATTAAAAACCGGGTTTTTAACGTTGGTGATCAAGTGTACTTTTTAACTCTCGACTTAAGATATTTTCCGGTAAATTGAAATCTCGTTGGTCGGGTCCGTTCACCATTACACAAGTGTTTCCATATGGGACCATCGAGCTAGCTCAAGATGATGGTCCTAATTTCAAGGTAAATGGACATAGGCTTAAGCACTACTTTGGTGGGGAAATTCATTCAATGGTTGCCCTCGACCAAGTCACCTTCCCTAATGATAATTAGCATTGAGGAGATCGAGTCGAGCTCATGACTCGGTAATCAAAAACGAGGTGCCTCGTGGGGGAGATCCCATGCTTATCTTTTATGCTTACTATTCACTAATAAGGGGACTTGTACCCTTTCAACTCGTTGTCTCGTGGTTGTTTGTGATTGTGTTATCTAGATCATCATCATCATCTACGATTGAAGACTCTCGTGTTCGTTTACGTGAGCCTCCATCGTTTGCTTGAAGAAGTTTTTCACGAATCCATGACATATCCTTTATTGTTCTAACAATTATCTTTTAGCATACTTAATAAACGGCTTTAGATATATTGTTGATCACCCTTTCCATGCTAGATCCTAAGCATTCGACTCTTCGTCTCTAGTATGGGGGTGCTCCACCTTTAGACTTGAAACATTCAGGACAATGTTTACTTTTAGTATGGGGTGAATAGGTACTTGCTTTGCTACGCCCTCACCCTTTCCAACTTTCAATGTTTTGTTTTTGTTGCTAATAAGGCTAAAAATGGCCAAATTTTAAAAATTTTCTTAGTTTTCATAAGTGTTTTTAAGACACGAATGTATATTTTCCGTTGGGTAGATAAGAGTTAATTTTTGACTTGATGGGCATTTGGAGCCATTTACATTCCTTAACCCGCTCAATTCAAGTTTTGCTAGACTTTTATATAGGGAGTTTAAAACGCGAAAGTCTTAACTCATTCGGGTTAAGAACAAGAACTTTTCGCAAGTTCCTATAATTGATCCTAGAAAGTCACTTATCAAGGGAACTTTAAAACGCATTCTCTAAGCTTGAAAAAGTCCAAGAAAGTGAAAGATCCTATACGTGGTTTGAAAACCCAAAACTTTGATTTGATATAGTCTTAATGAAAGCTAATCCAAATTTGGCTTAATTTTGACTTGCATGGCTAAGTATTCACGAGTCTCTTTAATTATAGGTCTTTATATAGTGAAGAACGAGAAGTGATAGAGTTAGACAAGTGATCATGCTAAACGTAGAACATGAAAGTGTTCTTTCAAAAACTCATATGTTTTTAATTGTGGCTTTTTCTTCCCACAAGATCAATGCATTAGGAATAAATCATAATTGCAATAAGTAAGGTCGTACGATTTGAAAGGTTACTTAGCCTCTAGCGCAAGATCGTTTAAAAGTTGCTCGGGGTTGAATAGAGTTCATAGCCAAGGCATAACTTATTGAAGCGGGACGCGAAGATTGGCGATCATCCAAAAAGGCCCTAACAAGGCATGAGGAGCTCTATTTTTTGCTAAAGATCCAAGATGATGTGAAGTATCATTATTCCGAAATCAATATGAAGGATCGAGACACACGACGAAAAGCAATTACTCCCCTAAAGATCATGGAGAAAGTCTATCCAAAAAGACCCTTACAAGGTATGAGGATAAATATATCCAAGTCCGAAAAGGAGGCGGATCGTTGTATATCAAAAACCAAAGTAAGGATTGAAGAAAAATGATGAAGTCGTGGTCCAAATATGAAGAATCTCTCAAAAATGTCAAGTGAAGAAATTCCAAATATATGAAGAGAAGACCATAATTTCAAGAACGTCTTCCCAAGATTTGAAGTATGAAGTACATGCCAAATATCGGTCCGAGAAAGGTCTCAAATCGTGAAACGAGTTATGCCAAGATATGAACTTCAGGAGATATACGAGAAGCCGTTTTAAAAGATTTTGTCTTTCGGCTAACTATCGATTAAATCGTGCTACTTTGCTTTCGGACTAATAACTACTCAAATAAGTCAATATGAATCACTTGTGATCCATGACAAATAGATAAAAAAATGCTAGTAACCCATTTCCTTTTATAATAACTAGGATTGCGGGGAAAAAAAGTATTACACAATTTGGACGTATGAGTAGTGTTAGCATTGTGACTTGTACCAACAATGATCTCGTTTTTGCACTTAGCATGGAATGTATGACAATCAAGGATGACGAAGTTTACTCTAAGGGACATTTACTTGTTTCTATTCTTTGACCCTAAAAGTCACTTTCGTGATGAAAATCATATATTATGTCTTTACACATCTTCGTAGTATGTTGCAAGTCTTTTACTTTTCAATAAAGGTTAATAAAATTGAACTTTGGTGATGCTTAGATACTTTATTCTAGCATTGCGTGAGGGCCCGGCAATGGCTTAGTATGGGGGAGTGATGAGATGGCATTTATACATGATCTCATCGTTCTTTTCGGGCTTTAAATGCATAAAAATGTCATAATATACCATATATATGCTTGTGTTTGTTTACTTCTGTATTTTAGGTATGAATATCGTGAAAAAGACAAAAGATCACAAGATACAAGGAAAAACGGACACGAGAAACAAAACCGTACAAAGAACCGGGCCCTAATTCATGGAATAATCAACAAAAACCCTTGAAGACTTAAAGATGTGCAAGTTTGATCCTCAATAAATGAAGAAATGACACTTAAAACCCTTGTATATTGATAATTACAAGTTTGGTCCCTTAAGTTTGTCAAAATTACACAAAAGGTCCTTCTACTTTGAAGAAATGGAAAGATTAGTCCCTCAACAATTTCAAATTGTCAATTATGGTCCCTCATCAAGCCAAAGATACATTGAAGACCTTTGAAGATCAAGAATGTCCAAGATCAGCCCTTGAAATATCTCAAAATGGCAAAAACAACCCTTTGAATCCTTTTTCCAAAGTTTTGTGCCAAATCTGCCAAAGTATGAAACTTATTTACAAAGGGATGGAAGTTTTTAGCCTGAAAAACGTGTTATACATGTTTTACCAAAATACAAGGACCTAAGTTGCCAAGGTAAAACATTCAAACCTGAAAAATGCGCCAAACACCTTTTCTCCCCCAATTTCAGATCAAAAGTGTTATTGTTTACCATTCTTCACCCCATAATTTACTCACTTAAAACAAAGGGTAAATTTCAATTACCCTGGCACATGTGTGATTCACACATGCAGAAACACATCCCACATACAAAACCCTCAATCCCATTATCCAAAGGACCCCACCATTCAACACATCACCCAATCAGAATGCAACTTACTCTCCAAGCCATCCTACGTGTCCAAATCAACAGCCAAGGATCCTTGCTTCACCCCAAAGCTATTATAAACGGTTTGGATGCATTTGGACAGCTTATTCCATCAAATGATCTAGAAGAACTCAAGGGCATTTTAGAGAATTCACTTCTAGGGTTTGTGAATAGTGTAGCCAGGCATTTGCCTATAAAAGGAGACCTCAACATGTGAGAGTCCCTTTTTTCCAGTTTTAGGCTATCAATCTTTGTAATTCCTTTTTAAGTTTAATAAAATTTGAATTTCTGAAAATTTTGAATTCTCTTTTTGATTTAATTAAAAGTTGGTGTTAGAATAGCCTAAATCTGAGTTACATTTGATTTTTAAGACCTTCCTTAATCTTGTGGTTAAGGCACGTCTTGGTTCATAAGGTTTTCAAGGTTCAAAGGCCTTGAAATCCTAGTTTTTGATTTTGCTATATTTGTGTACTAACCCTTAGCCATAAGCTATAAGCTCTTGCAAGCTGGTTGACACCAAGCTTGTGAAGGGATTAGAGCCCTTGGTTGAGTTGTTTGCTTCTTGTGTTGAAGAAATCAAGTCCTTGAGGTTCTACTTTGAACCATCAACCAAGGCAGTCTTGCATCTCCTTTGTTGAAGTACCTTGGTCTTGTTCTAGTTGTTGAACAAGGTTCAAGGAGCATAGCTGCCCCCCCTAGGATGTTGTGGAGGGCAGGTATAATCTCTTGTTAAGATTCCTCTAAAAATTACATGTTTATGCCTGTTTTGGATTTGGTGCTTGGATTTTGAGTTCTTGTGTTTGTGCTGGTGATTTTTGAGTTTGATTCTGTTAGTTGCTATCTAGTAAGTGTTTTTTATCATTAAAATCAATAGGTTATTAGAAGAAATCACAGTTTCTTTGTTAAGTAGTTGATTAAGGGGTGTTTGGATCTACTGCATGATTTGGATTTGTGGTTTGCTAAGTTGTGGTTTGGTGTTTACAAGTATTGGTATCTGTTATTTGGGTGCTATTGTTCATCTGTTTGCAGGTTTGAAGGTTTGAAACACTTTGATTCACAAATAGGGTATAAAATCTTGAATACTTGGTAATATTGGCTAGGATTTTGAGGACACCTAGATCTAAGCTTAGGCTAGGGCTAACAAGTGCTAAACCTTAGTTAATCACACCAGGGAAAGAGATTTGACTGCTTGAATTTGGATCTAGTGTCAAATAGATCAGCAAAACTTGTTTGCATATTGTTCATTGTTCATCAGTAACTTTTCATGCTTTGATCTTGTTGTTTACTTTGATTCAGTGTTTGATTCAAGTTGCTTTGTGTTTATTCTTAGTTTATATAGCTTGTGTATGCATCTTGTTAAGTTTGGTTGGCTTATTCTTGCTAAAATCTGCTTTTTAAGTGCTTAACTGCTTATTTCCATGTCTGTGTGGTATCTGGTGACTGTTTGATCATTTGTGGCTTATTGTGTGAACCAAATTTGGATTTTCTTATTGCTATTAACTCCTTGTGGTTCACTGATCACAAGGGTGCCTTTGTTTCCAATTGAATCTAACTAGAACTCTCTAAAAAGCTCAGTCAAATAGTCAAAGCAGTGGGAACTCCTTTCCCCTGCTAGTTACCACTGCTAGTGTAAAATTGGGTTCAGCTTATCAATAAGCTATAATAGATTATTTTAACCAGCAACAACTTGGATTTTGTAATAGGTGCTCATTATTTGACCCATTTGTTCATACTGGAGCATTTGGTGGGTTGACTTTAGGGTTTGACTAGAAAACCAACTTCATTGACTTTTTCATAAGTGCTTATTGGCTTATTATGGCTTATTGGTTTTGCTTATTGGAATTTTGTTGATTTTTTTGGCTTATTGAGTCCATTTGTGATCTTTTGCAAGTTGAATCAAGTCCTGTGGTGCCTTATTTCTCAAAAACGACAATTTTGTCTTTTAGTGAAATAATACTTTGCTTATTTCTGGCTTATTGAGTGTGCTTTTTCAAAATTTCTTTTTACAAATCTCATAAGCATCCCAAAAGAAGGTTGTGTGTCAAATTAGAGCTTATGGCATTAGCTTATTGCTTAATGGGCTAAAAGGCCCAATAAGGATAAGCTGTTTGCTTATTAAGCTGTGATAAGCTCACATTCAGCTTTTGGGCCTTTAGAGTTTTGTTCTGAGAATTAAATTTTGAGTCAGATAGGGCTTTTCCAAGTCAATTTGGCCAAGTTTGACTTTTTGGGCCAAAAAGCCCATTAAGGGTTGACTGTTTTTGGTTTTGGCCCATTTGAGGGCCCAATAGGGGTATTCTGGTCATTTCACTGTGATTTTCTAATTATTTAGGTTAAAATAAACTAGTTTGCAAGTTTTTAGAATTTTTTATAATTTTTGGATTTTTAATATTATTTTATTATTATTTTATTATTATTTTTCAAATTTCACATTTTCCAACTTTTTACATTTTTCTTAGCTTTAATACATTAAAATAGGAATTTAGAAACTTTTAGAATAATTTTATCACTTTTAGATGAATTTTTATAATTATTTTAAGTTTTAATAGTTTATAAATCATTTTAAATAGTTTTTATTAGTTTAAAAGTTTCTAAAAATAGTTTTTAATCTTTTTAGGTCATTTTAGAGGTTTACCAATTGAAAAATCTTTATTTGGGCTTTTTGATAATTTATTTGATTTTTAGGGCTTTAATTAGCATTTAAAAATTGAATATTTATTTATTTAAAAGGTTTGAAAAAGTTTTGATCATTGGTAAACTCTTAGTCTATTTATTTTAATTTTTGGTGAATTTTTGGTAATTTTTAGAATTAATTTTTATTTTTGTAGTTTTTACGGTTTTACGTTTTGTCGTCGTAGTAATTATTTTCACGTCTTCGTCATCTTCTTTTCTCATCCCCTTCTAAACCAAATATTAATCTCAAATCATTTACATCTTAGTCACACACATATACCTCCTTGGGAAACGAACTTCATAAGGGTCATTAACACTTGGTCTTTCCTAAAATCATTTGTTTAATACTTTCCGCTTTTACGCTCCTTTTCCTAAAGGTCGTATTTTACCACAATCAATCCACGAGTCTCATTCCTTGAGATTTTAAACATGGAGAACGAGAGATGATAGAGTCAATTATAAGTTTGGTATTCTTTCGTGAATTTATGTGAGTTAATTATAAGTTTATTCTCCCATCGCTTGCTAATAAATTTATCTGCAATAAATAAGGTTGTACGATTTGAAAAGTTACTTAGCTTCTAGCAAAAGATCGTTTAAAAGTTGCTCGGTATGGATTAGAGTTCATAGCCAAGGCATAACTTATTGAAGCGGGATGCGAAGATTGGCGAGTCCGAAAAGGCCCTAACAAGGCATGAGGGCTACATTTTGTTGCTAAAGATCCAAAGTGATGTGAAGAATCATTTATCAAAGATCAATATGAAGGATCGAGACACACGACGAAAAGAAAATACTCCCGTAAAGATCATGGAGAAGTCTATCCAAAAAGGCCCTAACAAGGTATGAGGATAAAGAGATCCAAGTCGTAAAAGGAGGCGGATCGTTGTATATCAAAGTCCAAAATAAAGATTGGAGAAAAATGAAGAAGTCGTGGTCCAAATATGAAGAATCTCTCAAAAATTCAAGTGAAGAAATTCCTATTATGAAGAGAAGACCATTATTTCATGAACGTCTCTCAAGGTTTGAAGTATGAATTCGCTGCCAAATATCGGTCCGAGAAAGGTCTCAAATCGCGAAGCGAGTTATGCCAAGATATGAACTTTATGAGGTCCCGAGAAGCAGTTTTAAAAGATTTTGTCCTTTAGCTAACTATTGATTAAATCGTCCCACTTTATTTTTAGACTTAATAACTATCGAAATAAGTCAACAATGCATCCTCGTGATCATTCAAGACAGCAATAAAATATAAGAGATACACCTAGGAATAAGGGAGTCTAAGTAAATAATTGGCCCACATGAGTTCGTGTTAGTTTGCTAACTTATAATAACAATGATCTCGTTTTTAAGCTTGGTTTGGAGAAAGTGAAAACTTGAGGATGATGAT
This sequence comes from Glebionis coronaria, assembly GCA_025667525.1. Taxonomy (NCBI): domain Eukaryota; kingdom Viridiplantae; phylum Streptophyta; class Magnoliopsida; order Asterales; family Asteraceae; genus Glebionis; species Glebionis coronaria. The sequence continues at coordinate 135,836,423 of CM046876.1, forward strand.
CATTCATGACATTTTCAAAACCCTAAGGTATGTTTTTGATTTCTTTACTTGTTTCGTAATTTTCTATCTCTTTAATAAAGGCCAATATGGATTGATTATGATGAAAAGTATAAACGTGCTTTGTAATTAATACATTGCATGAGGACATTGCAATGGTCAAGTGTAGGGGATTTGATAGGTGTGTAAACACCCATCCTTTTTACCACTTAACTACAATAATAACCGAGCCAAAACGTGTATTTTATGTCGTATATGTCGGAATTATGCGTGGTTTATGTTTTTGTTGTGATTTAGGACGAAAATGTGAAAAAGGGAGAAAACACGGGCATTCACGGGCTTTTATCGAAAAAAAGACAAAAGACAAAGTCAAGAAATCAAGAGTGCAAAAAGAACGGAAGTCCAAGACCAATTCTGAAGATTTATCGAAGAAAAAGTCAAAAGACGGAAGTTTACTAAAAGCCGAAGAACTCAAGTCTAAATTATTGAAGAATTACAAGACGAGTTTAAAGAAATCCCGAGACAAAGTCATTAAAGTCAAAGAATTAAGAAGACAAGGGCTTAATCATGCAATTAAAGAAAGAAGAAAGAGGGGAGGAATCTTCCTAAGCACCTCCCTAATCCTCCTATAAATAGTTTTCATTTCCTTTCATTTGTTCTTGTTGGCTAACTGTGACAATTAGTCTTCCACCCTTTAATTACTTGTTCTTTAATTACATGTCATTTAATTAATTGTCTTGCACCTTAAATACATTTAATTTCAAGTAAGTTTCCTTTTAATTATTGTCAATCTTTACTTTTATTGTCAATCTTCTATCTTCCTTTCTTGTTTGATCTTAATCTTTATACTTTATTGTTTATGTTCATGTTCTTGAGTTTTACTTGATTTAATTAAGTGGGTTTTGATTATTTTGATTTTGTTGGTGTTTGATTGTTAGTTTTATTGATTTAAATTGTTTGTTTATGATTAGTAAATGTTTATTGATTAGTCTTGCTTAATCTTTTGGTTTATTTTGATTGACTGTGATTAGATTCGTAGCTTTTTCCCTTCCCCGTGTTCTTCGTTGTCTGTTTGTTTTCCCAGGTATATTCCGAACCAGCAACATATTCCGGATCAGACAATTTCTTCCGAATCAAAGATTTTTCATTTGGAACATTCCACATTCCGGATCAAGGTGGTTTTCATCCGGAATAACTTGTATTCTGGAAAAACTTGTATTCCTGATCAAGGTCTTCATTCGGAAGATTCAAAGTTCCGAATCAAGAGGTGGTTCATTCGGAATATATTTTGAACCAAAGAAACATTCCAAACGAAGGATTCATTGAAGGCTTCATTCGGAACATTCCGGATCAGTGGAAGTTCCGAACCAAGAAGATATTCCGGATCAAAGTTTTGTTCAGAAAGTTCTAAATCAGTAGGAAGTTCCGAATCATAGTTTTGTTCATCTGGAATATTCAATAATCCGGATCAAGGGGAATTCATTCGGAATATATTCCGAATCAAGGATTTGAGGATTGTTCATTCCGAACATTTAGTATTCCGGATCAAGAGAGTTCCGAATCAAGGGAGTTCATTCGAAATATTCCGAATCAACGAGTGACTATTCCGAATCAGTGACACATTCCGAGTGAAGGGCTTATTCCGGATAAAGTGACATATTCCTGATGAACCAATTGTTTCGAATGAGTGTTTTGTTTTGATTATTCCGAGTGAAGAAGAAATTATTCCGAACGAAGGTGACATTCCGGACGAGTGATTTATTCCGAACGAAGGATTATTCCGAATGAGCTGTTTTCAGGTTCTATTTTAAGTTTCAGTTTTTAATTTTTAATTTTCAAGCTTTACTTTTCCCGCCTTTTTCCTTAGTTGCACTATAAGTTTACTTGCCTTAGATTTATTTTAAGCCTTGCCTTAGTATAAGTTTTATTTGCGTTTTAAGTTTGCCTTAGATAGTTTTAAGTTTGCGTTATTTACGTTAAGTGCCCCTTTTAATTTTCGTCACGCTTTTAAATTCTCGCCATTTATTTTAAATTAGAGTTAGATTTTATTTTACCTGCTCTTTACTTTAAAGTCTTTGCACTTTTTAATTACTACAACGACACAACTATTTGTTTCACCAAAGAACGACTGAGTCGCATAGTTAACCAGGATCAATTCGATTAGACCACAACAACGAACAATTAATTTTTATAACTAAAAGCTTAGTTATCAGGTGGCAAGGTACTGGCGGGGTAAGAGCGAAGTGCAGAAGGTGGTGGCAAGGGTGGTAAAGACGGTACAACCTGATCCACATCCCTAGGAGGAGATGAAGGTACGACTAGTAGTGGTGAAGTAGGAGATATAGTAGGTGGTGATGGGGTAGGAGAATCCGAAAGTACAATGACTCCATCTGGCTGGTCACCTCTGGACTCCATGTCGGATGCAGGTCTAGCAAGTACCGATGTCGGCGATAATGGTGCGATGGTAGGAACCATGAGCTCCTCTAAAGTAGTCATAATGGTAGGTGTCGTCATGATATCTGAAAATAGCATTTCAAAGTTGAGTAAGTTTTTGGCTTACACAATTCAAAAAGTTTTCAAAATGCATATGCGATGCGGTTTATGTCTTTTAACTATGCTTGTTAAAAGTATGAGTAGATACTTAGGTGATTTATTAACTCAAGGGTTATAAATCGGTGTGAGGTTAGTTCACATAATATGCATGCTCTATATGTTATATGCCTAACTTATAAGGGTTCCCCAAAAATCACCTTTCTTTTTATTACATTGATTTTAAAATTTCAGTTATAGTCCAGTTTAAAATTTTTATTGTATTTTAAAATTTTTATTATTGATCTGGTTCTCTATAACTATGCGCTCTGATACCATTTCTGTAACACCCCCATGATGGTCAAATGCAGCGGAATAGTACTTGGGTGTTACTTGGGTGGATCGGTAGCACACAATATATAGAGCAATGATCATAATAGTCATTTAAAACATATTACATGAATTAATTGTACACACTTAGTATCTTGTCTGAAAAACCACATTTATTATAAAACTGAAGTAAATATCCCAGCCCGATGGTAAACATGATGCTTCCTATAATGCTAGAATCCAATGCATGAACCTGCTTATTTTCCTGAGAAAACATATAAAGTAAAATGTGGGGGTCAACACGAGGTTGGTGAATTCACAGGTTTAATTAAATAAGTAAATTACTAATATGCCAAACACCACGATCATAGTAGGACAATCACTGCCCAATACTATAGTAGTTCCTACTGCCCTGTAATAGAAGTAGACATTATGCTCCGTACGCCCATTTGGGTTGTATCCTGATGATGTTTGCCTCAGTCCGACAATGAAATAAACCTGTGGCTTGGCCTAAGCGTTTCGTGATAACAAGTCACGCAAGTTGGGTGTTGCCAATACCCGAATAGATCTATTCATACATTACGCGCTACACTATTAACTATTACAGTCCATGGGAATGGGGCAAACAATAGGCACTAAATTGTAGTTTGTTGTCTGTGCTTGTTTGCATATATATATATATATATATATATATATATATATATATATATATATATATATATATATATATATATATATATATATATATATATATATATATATATATATATATATATATATATATATATATATATATATATATGTATATATATATATATATATATATATATATATATATATATATATATATATATATATATATATATATATATATATATATATATATATAGAAAACTTCATCTCGGTGGAAAACTTAGAAAACCTCCTTCCAACCATTGGATCAAAGTTCCTTCCCCTCCTTTTTTTATTCTAAAGTCCAGGGGTCCCTTTGTCATTTCTTTATTTTCTAGGGGCTGTTTCTGTATTTCTTTAAATTTCTTATGTGTCTGGTTGATGTTTTCACTTTCTTTTTGCTATTAACGTTTCTTTGATTTTTGTGATCGGTAACATTTTTTGTAGTCACACTTTATATGTTTTAGGACATGTTCGGTTATATCCGTCTATTTTTTTGGATATTTTATTAATAACGAATTTTTAACCGTATTTGCTTTTAAAATAACAAATCTAAATTCATTAACACACAATTTTAATCTAAATCATAACTAACAAAGGCTCCATAAACAAGTCTTTTCGCTAACAATGCACATATTACAAATATGAACAAAAAGTCTAAAAATACTATCATGAACTCATAATATAAAAAAACTATCATGAACTCAAGATTTAGAACTAAATCTGATCCAAAACCGACCCGGACCGGAAGTAGTCTTTCAATATATAGTGCCAAAGGCCCCATCGTACACGGATACCTCTTAATCTCATCCAATTATAACACGAGGAACTTTGACCAAATAAAGCTCACCCGTATTATATATGATTCCATCTTCAAGCAACTTTGTGATGCTGAAGACGAATCCATGTCTGTAGCTGCTTCCGACCAGAAGACTACCGTTTTGTCTTCATCTTCTCTGCGACTCTAGAAAACCCAATCCATACAATAGTCGGCAACAAGAATGTAACTTTGACACCACCATTTCTGTTGAGGGTTTCTATGGTTAACCTTTAGGCATGACTTACAAAGATAGAATCTGATAGCTTAACCAAATCATTCCTGTCTTTTGCAGATTCCACACTATCTAAGAGTTATACAAGACTTTCAGTAACTAAGTTGCGAGTGAAATCTGTATTAATGAATGTCACTCTGACATCATGGTTGGCTAACCTTTCCATAAGCTCCATCATTGGAATAACATGAAGGGATAAGGTACAAGAAGAGCGTGCGGCTTTCCCATCTCCATTCTTCAAATAAACCGCCACCCATAAGTAACTTACACTGTTCAACAAGAAAACCCAGCATACTTAGAGATATTAGCACATATGACGCGCCGCAAGTTTTCAGGCCAACTATTAATACCAGTTGCCATTTGAGAGAATATCCGCAAACATAAAACCATTATCATGCTCATAACTCCTATAAGCAACAACATAGAGGAAAAGAAAAGTGTCCAAGTTAAACAAATTGTCACTTGATCTATACCCTTATAAAATCAAATTTGGTGCAAAAATTGCATGGAAATCTTCACATTCATTATATTCAACGAAGAAGACCTTGTTCCAAATAAAATAGTCCTCGTGATGCACTTATTAAATTTGAAATAAGGCAATACCATAGATGGCAGTTATCAGTATTCATATTAGCCTTCTAGAAGTCCTTAATATGAACCCAGTTGATCAAAGTTGAAGATATTGGCGACAGCTGAATTACAATCCCATCGTCAAGTATGACACAAAACAAGTTAAACCAAAGACTAGAAACATCAAGAAAATCAACCCAATCTAAACGTTTTAAAGATCCCATTATATATGTCACATTTCAGGGCAAAGAAGCCTAAACATCTTCCTTTTTATCCACACATCGACTACTAACAGTGATAGACAAGAGCTGTTGAAATAAAAAGGTCATGTTATTTGGATTACTGGTCTAAGATGTTTCGATTTAAATGCACTAATATGACTAAACAGATGCCCTGAACATGCAAATGGATGCACTAATACGTCTAAACAAATGCACTAATATTCTTTTATATTAGAAACCATATAATTTCTCTAAATATATTCCTTAAGCTTCAAATGACATAAAAACGGCATAAATCAACTCACATTCCTGTTACACACATCTCACAAATCCAATACACTAATCTAAGTTTATTACGACCTTATTTGTTTCATGTTTCAGTAGCTAAGTACGTAAAACCCATATATAAGCATGCCTAAACTATTTCCCAAGGAATCATTCCTGCATTAATAAGAAACATTAGTACCACATACCTGGCTTGAGGATGTAACACCATAAACTGCGTGCACATCCAGTTGGTATGTATGTTGACTGGACTGCATAGGAAGTCCCTAAAATTTCCTTTCATCATCTGCAACAGAAGTCAACAGAGGCATTGCACCCATGTTACTTGCTATTTGCTGACAATTAGAGTTAGCCTTGGCTAAATCCATATCTGGCTTCAACAATTTAGTATGTTCCAGTAATGATAATGCTATGAAAAACTCATTGCTATGAAAAGCATGTCAAACATCATGTTATTTCTTCGTGCTTATTCCTCCTACATAAAAAACCAATATAATGGAACCATCAGAAACAAGAGATCCATATTGGATCCATACAAAAATCAAGGGATGCAATTGTAGATTAAAATATATCAAAATTGACGAAGAAATCTTTTGTTTTAAATTATCTATGAACATTCTTGCTTAATGTGACCTGTTACGATGAGTTGCCTATTGTTGTATGATTTGAGGAAAGACATAAATCTAGCCTTGAACTAATCTACTTAGATTCATCAATCCTCATCCGGGGTTAAAGCTGTTACAGTATAATGATCCCAAAGAAGAAAGCGAGTAATAACTAAAATTTCAAACCAGAAATGAACATATCATTTACTTCTAGCAGTTCAAAAGGTTTCAGTTACCCATCAGCAAAAGGAAAACTAAAATCTGTTAACCTTCTATTGAGTTTTGGATCATATGGCCGACCTTACTACAAGACTCAAGGCTGTTATTTCTTCCTCCACCTCTTGTACTTTATTATTCTCAATTACTAATGATGTAAATGTAACAAAGTTTTTTTATTCATAACGACATAGAGCTTCATAGATAACGGGAGGCATATTAAAAACAATGAGCAACATGTCATAAACTAACTATTAGATAAACAGATGCACTAAAATATACAACCGATGCATTAAATAAACACACAAATTGATGCCTTAATATAATATTAGAATAGATCCATTAAATAACAAACAAATTGATGCCTTAATATAATATTAGAATAGATGCATCATCATTAAACAAATCATCATCGTAATCCTAAAAAAGAAACACAGTATGATTAATTTTAACAAGCTAGATACCCTTACACATGAACACATAACATCAAGTACCAAGCATACGAGCGAGATGGGAAATGGAACCTACTATTTATAACATCAATTTCATGAAGAGTGACGCAATACATTACTACTTTACTCTTTTGCAACTCTCCATCCGGACATTGTACAAACTTCGTTTGTGGTCCAATTGCATCATAATCTATCGACCTAAAAAGCGACCTCCCAAGTTTAGTTATTTTTCTATAATACTTATAACATCGCCACTCTGTAAGTTATCCTTCCCTAAATCCTCGATCATCTTAGCACAAAGATCATAAACAGTCCCCATCTCAGTCATTTTTATGTCAGCATCACTGTGTTCAACGCTGCTCCAGCAACAACATGACGATCAATTTAAATTCTCAACCATTCATTTTCTGTAAGCTCGGTTTCTTCCTCAATCCTAACAGGAATGGATTTCCTAAAAGTTTGCACAAGTGATCCAGTCCTAGAAAAACAAAAAAAAAATTGCTACAAGCAAGCATTGCAAAACGCATTTCAAGACCGACGAACTTAGCCATACCCATTGCAATTGTAATTTTACCAGTACCACGTGGCTAACTAAGATCACAGGCTCAACCGGCAATCTTGCCTTCTTTGACCATTTGGACGATGACTCCAATGACTTAACGCCCATTGGTCTCACAAACCATGCACTCGGAAACGAGTGTGGCTCGAGAGCAAAGTCGATACCAAGGCTGCGTATGTGACTGCGGGCCGCAATACGTTCGGTTCGAGTACGTTCATGTTCTGATACTTTACTTTCACCATCTTTTGCTTAGAAATACTCAATTCCCGTAAGTAGTAATATTTGGATCTACCATAGATAACAGCAAAACCGAAACTGAAAATAAACGTCTCCAAAAGACTCGTGTAAATCTTAATCTCATGGACTTTCTCTATTTTAAGCAATTGTTAGAAAGAAGAAAAGGTTGCATCTTTTAAAACAAAGAATTACCTACTTTGTTGGCCGACTCAAGATATGTGATACAGACATGGTTGCAACATTCTTAACAAACAGATGCTTTAATTTTAACAAACATATGCATTATTTTTATCAAACAGATGCCTTATATTTAACTAACAGATGCCTTAAACTATTTACATCGGATTCCATTAGACTCAAAACCATTTTCACTTGTTCCCCAAACCACATATTACTTTGAGTTTGCATACACACCCAAATTATTAGGTTAAGACAAAGTAGCCTTTTAAAGATCATATTACATACCCTTTCCAGCAAGAAATTGCGTAAAATTTAAAAATCTCCGTCAAGTACTGATTTATGAGGAACTGTTGTAGACATGGGGTTCTCTAAAGATGACAAGTTCAAAAGACAAATAAATGCCTTATTGTAAACAAACAGATGCCTTAATTTTATCATATAGATTTTTAACATATAGATACCTTAAATCGTTAAGAGTTATTTTTCAAACCATGTAAATCCTTTGTTTTAAACACACACCAATTAAGAATTTCATCCCGCTTGGTACTACGTCTTTCTATAGATTAAAATTTGAGCTTACAGACAACCTAAATTTATACAAGAGGCTTATGAGTTATTGGTAGCCCTAATCATACGCAGTGATGCCTAATATGTAGTTCAAACGTGTCCCTAGTCATATACTCATGTATTCCAATTTCCAAGAAAATTACTGGAGTTCCTATCAAGTATGTAATGTTTCCAAGTTAGTTTACCATTTATTTGATTCTCGATTCTACTTCACATGAGCAGCTCACCCCTATATATTGTTCATTGCAGCATTTTAATGTGGCATTTTCAAATAGAGTTTAGAACTTAACATTCCAACAGTTATAAAGTACCAAGCCTAATCAATACAATTCTAAAACTGTATTTGTTACGAACACCTCTTGAAAAAGACCGCTTGATAATAGTGAGAGCATTAAGTATAATTTTTTATGGTTTTAGAGACATGAAGAATATGCAGACCCTCAAAGTTCAACATACCTAAAAAAGTATGTGTGCATCATGCATAAACTTCCCTTGCACCTTCTTGGGGTAACAATGTTGATCCTTCAGAGATGACACCTGTAATCCGATAGCCAATAAAGAGCGTGAATCTCAAACAACGGTTAAGAACCAGCATTATCAAATAATAATAGATAAGGAGTCCAAAGAATATATTCAGGTAAGCACGAGTATGCTTGGGTTGCGGTTCGATTCATGAGAAGTCTAGAAGGCTCAACCTTGGTTTACCAAAATCTCAAGCCTCTCAGCTCATTAATGAACAATCGTTCCATCATCATTACAAAAATACCCGAGGAAATGATTTATCAACTGTCTTGGCGTTAAATAAATAGATCTTTTGATGCGTCTCAGTCATATTTGGTGCTCGATGAACGCGTGTAGGCAGTAGATAATGATTACTTGCAGCAACAAGGATGCAATGCCTTTGCAGACCCTCATTTTGCTAATTTAACTCTCAATTGGGGAAGGACACATCTGGTCAAGATAAAACACCGTAAACTAGGAATTGCTAAAGGGACTTAGCTTAACTCTAAATTTAGAATTAGAAAACTGCATGAATCAATAACAATATGGGTAAAAGAACATAAATATATACCATTAGTACTTCAGCAAGTCGTTCAGCAATTGAAGCCTAACAAAAACCACCACAACTAAAGTTTATAGCTAATAGCCACTCCAATAAATAGCCCACACTTCTTGTCCACCCGCGCTGTTGTACCAAGAAAGCTACATGCAGAACACGTAGAAAACGTATAAACAACAAATATCATGACAATCTAAGGGTATGAAATATCAGTAGAGAAATATACACACGTCATGTTTCCATCTCTACTCTAATCATGTTCTAATTTATTTATAACATAGAAACTGGTCTTTTTATTCATTATGCCGCTGTTAGAAACAAATAAGAAGTGAAATATTCAGCCAAATTAACGGAATAACCTTAGAGTCTATTTACATTTGACCTGAAATTAATATCCAGTATGGGGGTTACGCTAAAAACAACTTATATTGAGAGTATGGTTACTGATATGACCTTCCATCACATAGTCAAAACGTATGCACTAAACAAAAAAACATATACCTTAACCTTAACAAACAGATTCCTTAACTATAACTGATAAACATATGCTTATATGCATCTGATTTAATCAACCAGGTGCTCTTATTGTAAGAACATGCCTTAGTTTTAACAAAACGGGTGCCTTATATCTGATAATATTCATAGACCGAACTACCAAACTAATGCTTTTATCAAACATATGCTTTAAACAAACATATGGTATTATCCTAACAAACATATGCTTCATTGAATCAAATGTAAAAATATTTTACAGGTTAATATACTAAAGGTACGTTATGAGCTCTTAAGTACACTAGAAGTTGTACGCAGAAAGCCTTATGCTAACCTTCCAATCACAAAAGATTCTTCAAAATCTATTCAAAACACAAAATCAATCATAAACTCTCCCGATTTCAAAATTCAAAAGCTGCAAAAGCAAATTAAAAAACAAAATAAGATCATTCGAAGATAATATTACCTGAAGTGCATGATCAAGATTATTCGAAAGCTATTTCACACCTTTCCGAAGACTAATTCACAACATTGACTTTAGCTGTTAAAGAACTAGAAACTAAATCAATTGCTTCAGAAGATCCCTCCCATCACCATCATAAGAAACACAAAAACCCAAATTTCAAAACCCTCCAATGGAATTAATCAGAGAGACCGATTGGAGGGAGTATATCGATGGTGTCGTAGAACAGTGACTGCAAACACGTGGTGGTGACGGTGGATTGATATGTGGTGACGGTGGATTGATCGGTGGTCACTAGATCAAAGAATGTCTGCGTACAAAAAACATATTAGACGAGTTTGACCAAGTGAGAATGGGAAGTTGGCAAATCTAGCCCCTCTGTTTTTTACTAATTTTCATTTACTACCCTACGGTTTTAGATCTTTCAAAAGTTGCTTTGTAGTTTGTTTTCTAGGTTTTCTATGAAAAAGAGGTTTTCTCTAGATCCCACCCCTATATATATATATATATATATATATATATATATATATATATATATATATATATATATATATATATATCTTTACATTATATATAACAGGAGGGAAATGCCACATAAGCATGTGTTAGCCTCAAAATATTAAGCCAAACAAGAATGCTCGGTCATATGTTTATTATGTATCGTATTTTAGAACGTTGTAATAGGTAGTATATTAGTCGTGTTATTACGGGCTTAACTTTAAGCTAAGGTTCATTAATAAGTAACCAAAGCCCAAAAGTAAAGCCCGGCTCATGATCATATAGCCCATTATGCCACATGTAGGCAAGGCTATATAAACCTCTCCTTGCATGTAAGGAGAGGTTAGTTGGTGATTCATTTTTTCTCTTAATCTAATATTCTACAAGTTAATCCTCTCTACTTTCTCTCACTACTTTCTCTCTCTAGGAATTCATCTCTTTTCATCTATTTTCTATCTCTAATCATCTATATATATGGGACAACAATTGGTATCAATCGCCACGGGGTAGATTTGTGATTGGTTGTTGTTATTATATTTTGTTCGAATGATTTAATCCATAAATCATCTCGGATTCAAATTTTTTTGTGTTTTCCGTGCTCTACTTCTTCATCTACATCTTCTACATAGTTGTAGTAGTGATTTGGTATATTTACTTTGGCTAAAAACACAAAATTTTTGGGTGTTTTGATTATTTTTGGCTTAAAATCACGTATTGGTTGAGTTTTGTCCGAGAAAAGTGGGATATATTCCGATTGGTGTAATCGGAAAAGGGATTATAGATTCCGATTGTGATTCCGATCAGTAACATCGGAAAAGGGTTTACACATTCCGACCAGCTTTCCGATCATCATTTTGATTGCACAAAAATATTCCGATTTGCATTCCGATTTGCATTCCGATTTTCATTCCGATTTGCATTCCGATTTGCATTCCGATTTGGGTCTTCCGACAAGCTTATTCCGATTAGATCATTCCGACAAGGATTCCGATTAGTACATTCCGATTTGGTCATTCCAATTAGGACATTCCAATTAGTACATTCCGATTTAGTCATTCCAATTAGGAAATTCCGATTAGGACATTCCGATTAGGGGACATTCCGATGATGTGTTTTTGCTAAATTTTGTTTGAGTATTTTTTAGACTTAGCCACTATCTAGACTAGTTTCGGAATATCGTTTACACGAAGATCAAAAAAAAAAAAAAAAAAAAAAAAAAAACAGAGTTAAAATTTTTAGGTTAAGTAAAATCAAATTTTTTCCATACTAGTTTTAGGACATTTCTAGCTCAATTTCAAAATTTGATGATTACAAATTTTTTAGGTCTACCGTTTTGTCAGACTGAGGAATTTATTGTCGGGCTGAGAAAAAAAAATCGCAATTTTCGGAATTTCAACAACCAAACAATCACAACACAACTACTTAAGATCCACATTCGATTCATCATTTCAGAGAATATTGAGATGGATTCTACTGCTGAATATCGTGTGACGAACAACAACATAATGGTGGCAGGTAACAAAGAAAGACCACCATTTCTTGTGTCGGGTCGATATGATCAATGGCGATCCCGTTTTATACGTTACCTTGACACAAAACCTAACGGTGATGCTTTAAGGCAATGTATCTTGGAAGGACCCTATAAACTCTCACGGATTCAAGTTCCTGCAGTACCAGCCACAGACACAAGTGACGCACAACCCGCATATGAAAGTGATGAAAAGAGGACCGACCTCACCCCAGAGAACCGTGCGTGGTTTGATGCAGAGAAGGAAGCAATCTACTTAATTCTCAGTGGCATTGGAGATGAAATTTACTCTACGGTTGACGCATGTCCTACTGCTTAAGAAATGTGGACGGCCATTGAAAGATTGCAACAAGGTGAATCACTTAACAAACAAGATGTGAAAACTAAGATGTTTTGGAACTTTGGCAAGTTTACATCAAAGTATGGGGAATCAATTGATTCTTATTACTCCCGATTCTACAAGATGATGAATGATATGACCCGAAACAACTTGCAAGTTTCCACCATGCAAGTCAATGTCCAATTTCTATAGCAACTTCAACCAGAGTGGACACGGTTTGTCACCTTGGTGAAACAACAACAAAAGTTAGACGAAGTTTCATATCACAAGCTCTTTGACATCTTGAAAAAATTTCAAAATGAGGCAAATGAACTTCGAGCTGAACGAGTTGCAAAGATTTCCAATCCACTTGCTTTGGTGTCTACCACTCAACATTACCCAGATTATCACTCTCGTACTTCAAAGACCTACTCTACTCAATCATCATCACCACGATCATCCATTGTCTCCAAGTCACATGTCCCAACACGATCCTGAGGCAAAGAAGTTGCAAGAGCACCATCACCCACACCTGAGCAATCATCCGAAGAAGACAGTGATGAAGAAATAGCTCAAAAGGATAGGGAATTCAAGCAACAAATGGCTTTCGTTATGAAGCAATATAAGAAAATCAACAAACCCACCAACAACAACCTTCGAACATCTTCAAACTCGAGGAACACCCATGCACAGAGTCCTCCAAGGTATGACACACGAAGACGTGTTGAGAGTCCTCCAAAGTATGATCGACAACCTAAGTATGATAATCAGAGGGTGGCTACTGTTGTTGGAAATAGGGAAACTGTTGGTACTCAAGTTGTGCAACAAAGTGGGATTCAGTGTTATAACTGCAGAGGTTTTGGGCATTTGGCTAGGGAATGCAGGCAGCCTAAGAGGGTTAAAGATTATGGTTATCATAAGGAAAAGATGCTGTTGTGCAAGAAAATGGAAGCTGGAATCAAATTATCAGCTGAGGAAGGAGAAATGCTTGACGACACAGATGATGAAATTTCCGACCAAGAACTCGACGCACATTATACATACATGGCAAAGATTCATGAGGTCCTTAACGTCACTGAGGATGACAATGGTCCTATCTTTGATACTGAGCCAATTGATAAGGTACAACATGCTGATGAATATAATGTGTTTGGTGATACACATGAGCATAGTGAACTTCCAACAACAATTACTGACACGTGTATGATGGAAACGGTTGATAGCAATACCACACCCGATTCATCAGACATGTGCAATAATGAGTTTGAGGATGATCAACATGCAAATGAGTATGATGACGAGGAGCGTGTCGCGCTTGCTAATTTAATTGCTAGTTTACAAAAAGATGTCAATGAAAATAGAAAGAATCAAAAGCAATTAAAGAAGGCAAACGCAGCGCTCACTCAAAACTTTGAAGAATGCAAAGCCGCTCTTATAAAATCTAGTGAGACTATTGATAGTTATAGGGCTGAGCTTCTTCAAAAGACCAACGAGCTTGAGGGGTACAAAAGTCGTGTCATCAACGTTAAAAAGGACGATTTTGAAAATAAATATAATGAAGCTCTTGCTTTGTTAACTAAAGAAAAACGTCAATTTAATGTTTTATTAAGTGATGAACGTCAAAAAACGTACCTTGCCACAACAAAAGTTAATGAACTTGAACAGAGGCTTTCTATGAACACCATCGATTCTGCTAAAATTCTTGACGAGAAGAAACAAGAGGTTGAAACATTAAAACAAGATTTCAAAAATAGACAAATCAAAGATACTGAAAAAGTAAAGGATCTTGTAGAACAAGTCGATTTTTTGAAAAAAGTTGTTTATAATACACATGACTCTATTAAAACCGTAAGAATGATAGCACCTCGGTCGTTTTTCAAGGGTCAACCTAGCTTTGCCACCCCCAAGTACCTCGAACAAGCTCAAGCTGCGAACCCTCACTTATATCTTGATGAGTCCGAATGGACTGATAATGACTGCCCAGTAGCTAACATCGATAGTGAAGAGACGTCCCTTTGGGATGATGAGAGTAGATCACCGGTCAATAAAGATTTTGTGAAACCATATAACTATGCTTATGAAAACAGTCTTTATGGTCTTTTTACTCCACAAAAACAGAAGTCTCGTGAGGAATTATTTTTAGAATGCAAACAAAAAAGAATTCAATGGAAAAAAGCTTTTGCCACTAAGAGGAAAACTAATGTTTTTAAATATATTAACTATTTGCCTCTAGATGCTTCTAAAAGCAAAAGTAGAAAAATACTTGGTTTTCTTAAACACCACGTTAATAATGTTCAATCAATTGTTGAAAGCGATTGGGAGAAACGTCAAAAGGATAAGTGGAAAACCGAGATTTCTCACGACATAACTGTGCTTGTGAAAGAACTTTTAATACCAAATACGAAGATAATAAAAGAACATGTTCTTGAGTTTGAAAATTTAATTCAGTCTGAAATGTTTGATGATTTGAAATATGTTGAGTCTCTTGAAAAAGAAATTGATGACCTTCAAAATGACAAATTAGAATTTTCAAACGAATATGATCTACTCTTAGAAGAATGTCTCTCCAAAGATATTTTGTGTGTTACTCTTCAATCTTGTGCTGATATCGATGAATATTCTGATGTTGCATGCAAATATCTTGATAAAATCAAAGAGTGTGAGCGTCTTGAACTTGAGCTTTCGAAACATAAAGAAAATGTTGATAAAAAGGCTTTTGAGTTATTTCAACACAAAACTGATTTCCTTCAAAAACATTGTCATTCTCTTGAACTTGCTTTGCAAAAAGACGTTGGTAGTTTTCCACATGATAATAAATTGCAAGAAAAACTTTCCCAAACGTTTCGAGAAATGAACGAACAGAATTTGGAAATTAAAGGGTTGAAAGCTCAGTTACAAGACAGGGACAGAGCGATAACAGAGTTGCAGAAACTATTTGCTAAGATGGGTGGGAAGATTGTGGAACCTAGTGTTAAGAAACCTGTTGTAAGACAACCCAATGCTCAAAAAGTGACTAGACCCTCTGTCTTGGGAAAACCATCTGTTTTCTCTAATTCTGCATTTGCAAAACCTGCGTTTGCCCCCAAGACGGATGGGAAGGATAGGTTACCATAAAACACTCCCAAAACACATATTCGATCACAAAGCATTAAGAACACAAATGTGGTTAAACCAGGGATGTATAGATTGGCCACTAAACCCACACAAAACAAAGAAAGTCATTCACCTCAGACTTCTAGAAACACTAATAGACGTGTATCTTTACTACAGGAGTAGTCCCCACTGCTAGTGTTAGCCGGCCCCACCTTAAGAGCACTCGCATGAATGAAAAGGTCTGGCAAAACAAAAGTTAAGGGAAGATGAAGGAAGTAGAAGACCACCCTAGGATTTTCAATGTTTCTAAGAATAAAACGTCTGTAATCGCGTGTAATGACGATTTGAATGATTCGACTTTGAATGCTATGAAAGTTAAGTTTGTTTGTGTGAAATGTGGAAAGTGTGCTAATGCTAATCATGCTATGTGTGTTTCGAATAATGTCAAAGGCGTAGAAACTAGAACTAAGAAGCAAACTTTGATGCCTATTAGTGCTAGAAAACCCAAACGCAAAGTGAACCATTCTGGTGCAACCCCCCCTAAGAAAAGTATTGCATTAGACTCCACCACTAAGAACCCTAGAAGCAGAATTAGGGAATTATATGAATCTGCTAGCAAGCCTTGGAAATGGTGGTTTGCTAATCAATGTCCTCCAGGATATAAATGGATGCCTAAGGTTAGGACAAAAAATGTGACTACGAGCGTTAGTGTGCCTCTAAGTGATGAAACTAGGGAAACTAATGAATCGGAAATCATAACTAACATGGAATCCAATTTAGCAAATGCTCAATCGTGTTCTAATTCTTCTGCAGGTGATCGAAATAATTCTCTTCATACTGGACTCCGGATGCACGAAGCACATGACGGGGAATCTCAAGCTTCTAATTAACTTCGTGGAGAAGTTCCTGGGTACGGTCCGATTCGGAAATGATCAATTTGCACCGATCCTAGGATATGGGGACTTGGTTCAGGGGAATATCACTATCAAAAGGGTTTACTACGTCGAAGGGCTCAATCACAATCTTTTCTCGGTTGGTCAATTCTGTGATGCGGATTTGGAGGTTGCTTTTAGAAAGAAGACATGTTTTGTTCATGATTATGATGGGAATGACTTACTTACTGGAACACGGGGTACCGATCTCTACACTATTTCACTACAAGACTCCACATCTTCAACTCCAATCTGTTTCATGGCTAAAGCTTCAACGACTCAAGCATGGTTATGGCATCAACGTTTATCTCATCTTAACTTTGATACCATCAACTTGCTTTCCAAGAAAGATATTGTGCGAGGCCTTCCTAACTTGAAATTCATCAAAGATCATCTTTGTTCTTCTTGTGAGCTTTGTAAAGCTAAACGGAGTAGTTTCAAGACAAAGACTACTCCAAGCTCTAAAGGACGGTTAGATCTTCTTCATATAGATTTGTGTGGTCCCATGCGTGTTCAAAGTATCAATGGGAAGAAATACGTTATGGTAATTGTCGATGACTACTCAAGGTACACATGGACTCACTTCTTGAGATCCAAGGATGAAATACCCGATGTTCTCATCAGCTTCCTTAAAGTGATACAACGTGGTCTTCAAGCTCAAGTTAAAGTGGTTCGTACTGATAGAGGTACAGAATTTTTGAATTCAAAACTGAGAAATTATTTTGAAGCCGAAGGAATTGAACATGAAACATCTATTGCTCGAACACCCAAACAAAACAGCGTTGTTGAAAGACGAAACCGTACTTTAGTTGAGGCTGCTCGAACATTATTATCCGCTTCAAAACTTCCACTATACTTTTGGGCTGAAGCCGTGTCAACCGCATGCTACACACAAAACCGCTCTTTAGTTATCCCAAGACACGAAAAGACACCATATCACATAATTAATGATCGCAAACCTCCACTCAAACACCTTCATGTTTTTGGATGTACATGTTACATTATTCGAGATGGTGAAAATCTGGACAAGATGAAAGAGAAAGGTGATGCATGCATTTTAGTGGGATATGCAACTCAGTCTAAGGGATATAGAGTATACAACAAGAGAACAAAATTGATAGTCGAGACTATTCATATCAGATTTGATGAATTGCAAGAAATGTCACTTGAACAAAGCAGTTTAAGTCCCGATCCACAACGACACACGACTTCCGTTCACAACCGCACGGAACTCGGAACTCAAGACCACAACAATGAACCGTCAAGTTCAAAGCTGGTTTCTGAACATGTTCCTAGAGAAGATATGACAGTGGACACGACACTTGAAGAGTTGGAAATGTTATATGGACCAATTTATGATGAATATTTCACGGGGGAGAAACAAGTTGCATCGAAGTCTTCCGCTGTCACTCATGATAAGAATGATGATACCGTTCATCGTCAACACAAGGATACAACTTCATCTACTTCAACACGGGTTGTTGCAGATTTACCTCCTTAGAATATTACATTAACAATAGATCCTACAACATCCACAACTACTGTAATTGCTCCAGAGAACACACATCAAGCAGACGATGCATTATCTGACGAAGATGAATTTATCAACCCATTCGGTACATCGGTACACGAAACTGGAGAGTCTTCTACTCGCCATGTTGATTCGTCAAATATGCATACGTTCTATCAACGACATCCTTCAACACATCATTGGACCCGAGATCATCCTTTGGTTAAAGTAATTGGAAACCCTTCACAGCCTGTTCGTACAAGACGACAACTAGCAACCGATGGCGATGTTTGTATGTTCGCACTTGCCGTGAGTACAGCTGAACCGAAAAACATCAAAGAAGCCATGGCTGATCATGCTTGGATTGAATAGATGACGGATGAACTTCAACAATTTGAAAGACTAAAAGTCTGGGAACTTGTTGACAGACCATACGATGTGACTCCATTAAATCTTCGTTGGATCTGGAAAAACAAGATGGATGAAGAGAATACGATCATCAATAACAAAGCTAGGCTAGTGGCTAAGGGGTATGGCCAGAAAGAGGGAATTGATTTTGATGAATCATTTGCACCAGTTGCTCGCATGGAAGCGGTCAGGATTTTCCTTGCTTATGCTGCACATAAGGGATTCAATGTCTATCAAATGGACGTAAAGACGGCGTTTCTTAACGGTCCTTTTAAGGAAGAAGTCTATGTCACGCAGCCGGAAGGATTCGTCAATCCTCATTATCCTGACAAGGTGTATCGTCTCCACAAAGCACTTTATGGACTCAAGCAAGCTCCAAGGGCGTGGTACGACGAGCTCTCAAAATTTCTGGTATCCAAAGGTTTCTCAAAAGGTTCCATTGATCTAACTCTGTTCACTAATAAATATGGGGATGACATTTTGCTTGTGCAAATTTATGTTGATGACATTATTTTCGGGTCTAAAAACCCAAAACTTTCAAAATGGTTTGAAAAAGTAATGCACAGCAAATTTGAAATGTCAATGATGGGCGAACTAAAATTCTTTCTAGGAATTCAAGTTCACCAATCCCCAAGTGGTATCTTTATAAACCAAGCTAAGTATTGTCAAGAGATAATCAAAAAGCATGGTATGACTTCATGTGACCCCGTTGGGACACCATTATCAACCACATCGTTAGATGCTGACTTGGAGGGATTACCCATAGATCAAACGAGATATCGTTCCATGATCGGGTCCCTCATGTACTTGACAGCAAGCAGACCTGATATTTCACATGCTACGTGTTATTGTGCACGTTATCAAGCACGACCCACTGAAAAGCACCTCAAGGAGGTTAAACGGATCTTTCGGTACTTTAAGAATACCATTCACATGGGACTCTGGTATCCGAGGGAAACCGGTTTCTTTCTAACGGCCTATTCAGATTCTGATCATGCAGGGTGTCTTGATACACGTAAAAGTACTTCTGGTGGTGCACAATTTCTAGGACAAGATAAGCTTGTGGGATGGTCTTCCAAGAAGCAGGATTGCACGTCACTTTCATCAGCCGAAGCAGAGTATGTGTCTCTATCTGCGTGTTGTGCTCAAGTTCTTTGGATGAGAACACAACTCACGGATTATGGCTTCCACTTTGATAAAGTACCTATGTACTGTGACTCAAAGTCGGCCATAGCCATCTCCTGCAATCTGGTACAGCATTCCCGCACGAAGCACATTGATGTCCGATATCACTTCATAAAGGAACAAGTTGAAAGAGGTATCGTTGAATTATACTTTGTTGGAACGGATTACCAATTAGCCGACTTGTTTACGAAAGCTCTATCGAAAAATAGGTTTGAGTACCTCGTTAGGCAAATTGGTATGAGATGTTTGACTCCAGTAGACCTGGAGATTCTGGAAAAGGTGCCTGCTTGATTAATCTATCAAACATCAACTTGTAAATATCTTTGAAAAAGCAAAATACAAAAATATAAAACACATAAAAGCAAAACACAAAATTAAAAATCTTTCAAAATCCAAAAATATTCTTCTCGACATGTCTTTCAGTATCGATAATATAGACGTGCCTAGAAATGTCGCTCAATAACGACACGGGTGTGTACATAAAGCTCGAATGAAAGTTGTAAATATTTTTCAAAACATGTCATTTCTTCTTTTAATAAAGGAAAATGTCTATTTTGGACAAATATTTCCAAACAACGGGTAGAGAAATCTATCACGGGTTGAGCTTGTCACAAAACATTCAACGTTTTGAGCTCAACACAATGGCTTGTAATCACTTTCAGATTGCAACCCGATTCTATATTCACGGGGGAGTGTATGATTTCGTACCCTTGCCCTTAGCAAAAGAAGAGAAATCTCCTTACACTTGAGTGGATTTGTCACGACATTCAAAGTCTATGAACTCAAGTTTATGCTTCAGAAAAACCTCTTCGACAAAAAGAAATAGGATTTTGCAAAAAGCGTTGAACACAATTTTTTCAAGAATTTCTCAATGATTATTCAAAATCTTTCAAAAATTGTGTGTTCAACAACTCCCATCCTCAAAAAGCGAAATGTGGATCATATCCTCACAATGACAATTCAATTGGATCATTTTTTGAGGGGGAGCATTTTAACTTCATGCAAAAGATTAACACATCTTTCTCCCGGAGATTTCAAGACTATTTTTTAAAATACATTTTAATCAAATTTGGTATCTCTAATATCAAAAGATTTTATATATTAGAGATAGGGGAGAAAATGTGATTAAAATGTGATCTAATATAAGACTCAAGCACTTTAACTCTTACCTACATGTGCGAAACACTTTCGATTATCGATGCACATGTGAAGGGGGAGCATTTCTAAAACGACAAAACTAGCAAGGTGTTAAATGTTTTTCAAACACTTTGTTAGAATTTAAAGTGGTTTTCATGGTTACGATCAAATACCCACAACATCTTTAATTCACGACATTATTGGTGTCAAAAGGGTGGTTAGGTTTAAGTCCTATGATCCAACCAGAACCGGAGGGATCTTCCCAGGGATAATCCAATAGATTATTAGAAGTCCTTAGGAAAGATGGAGTAGAATGTGAACGTAGCAGAATGCCGACTAAGTACTGATGCTAGCACTGGAACAATCACAACAAGGTGCTAGTAATGATGTCTTGGTAAGCATTGAAAGGGTTGAAGAATGAAAAAGAAATGTAAGGATAAAGGGTCTAAAGAAAGAAGCCCTCTATACAACTTAGGCAGAAACCGGGTCAACTCATCATGAAGACAAACTCATCATGGACCCAGTGATGTGAAGCACAACCCTTTCCTAGCTACTCAGGCTTCTCTCAAAAGAAGTTTGTTTTATTGTCACGGAGATCAACACGACTTCTATTGACTTTCGCACTCCGAGATAGTTGATATTGAATAGGTGGCATCTGCTCCAGCCTCCGACCACTAAAAGTGCACAAATAGAGTCTAGAGCCAAGAGATCAATCAAATCTCGTTAGGACACACGGATGAAGATCAAGAGAGTCCTACGCTATATCCTTGTGATATTGCTAGAACACTCAGAGTGATACTACTTAGTATTCACAATGATGAGTGGAAATCCTTCCAGTGTTTCAAACAGTACTGCGGTAGGTCATATGCAAGATTCTTTATGAATTGAACATGTGCAAAACTGAAAAGCAACAGTGGTTTGATTCTGAATTGATTCAAACTCGTTTCAGGTTTCTACGCAATATCTTTATGGTCTTGCCAGAACATTCAGAGTGATATTCATTAGTATTCACAGTGACGAATGGAAATCCTTCTAGCGTCAACCTCAAACAGCGCTACGGTAGGTGACTTGTGAGATTCGTATGAATCAAACTTGTGTCAACTGGAAAGCAACAATGGTAAGATTCGTTAAGAATCAAACTTGTTCCAGGAATTTGAATTGACGACTTTAATCAAGCGGATATCTATCCAATTGATTCACTCTTTATGTTCGCAGTCTTGCTTTGAGACGGTCGAGTAAAGAGAACGGCTAGTACAGCCGCGAAACCCTGTCAAGGAGATTCTTAATTGAATCTACCTGATCACAGGTACGATATTTAATATCGTATAACGGTCTTCACCGACCGGAGGTAAAACGCTACCGATTTAGGACGAATGTCAAAGCCATTCAGTCCGTGTCTATGTTTTGTCTCGAGAAGGTGGTGTCACGGTGTACATAGCAAAGTCAATGATTCAGAAACCACATACTCATGCCTAAAGACATATTCAACAATTAATAGTGTGAGCATGTCAATGAAGACACAAGATCGCAAGATGGCAAAGACAAGTCAAGGATGATTTGAAGATCTCAAGCTTAAAGACAAAGTCGAAAGACAACGACAAAGGCTCAAAGATCACAGCATGAAGAAACAAGACTACTATTACACGTTCAAGACTCATTTATGGCAAGATTAGTAATCTCTACAAATTTCCTAAATGACCAAGGTTTATGACCTCTCATTGGGGGAGATTGTTAGCCTCAAAATATTGAGCCAAACAAGAATGCTCGGTCATATGTTTATTATGTATCGTATTTTAGAACGTTGTAATAGGTAGTATATTAGTCGTGTTATTACGGGCTTAACTTTAAGCTAAGGTTCATTAATAAGTAACCAAAGCCCAAAAGTAAAGCCCGGCCCATGATCATATAGCCCATTATGCCACATGTAGGCAAGGCTATATAAACCTCTCCTTGCATGTAAGGAGAGGTTAGTTGGTGATTCATTTTTTCTCTTAATCTAATATTCTACAAGTTAATCCTCTCTACTTTCTCTCACTACTTTCTCTCTCTAGGAATTCATCTCTTTTCATCTATTTTCTATATCTAATCATCTATATATATGGGACAACAGCATGCTTTTAATCCAACTCAGCAATATTGTGATGTCACCACTTAAACCAACGAAAATTCGAATTTTATTAAAAAACATGTCTGTTGTGAGATTCGAACTCGGGACACTGTGCCCAGCATGCAATATACTAAACCATTGGAGCAGGCTGATGATTTTGATATAGCATTCAAAATCAAATTCAAAAACCCTCGAAATCATTCACTGCATCAAATACCCACCGTTTCATTCAATCCATCAGTAGTCACAGCATCATTCGGGTGGTAATCATGAATTGAGTCGTGTCACTCTACCCAGCTTATATTCATATCCAACCGAGATCTTCCCCCATCTTTGTATTTGTTTTTCAAAACCCTAATCATTAACCCCTAATCAATAAATCAATCACATATTTTTAAACTATGTAATGTATCTCGCAAATTGCTTTGGTCATGGCGGCTAGAATGATGTCAGAGGCTTCAGGTAAACTATATAATCTACAATTCACATCTTTTAAATCATCATTAGGTGGAAATTCGATGTTCAATTAGATAGTTACCCTTATTGTTTAAAATTTAAAGGGAAAGAACAATTTGGGAGGAAATTGGTATGTAAGTTTTAATTCATTAATAGTTATGCTAATTTAAATTGTAATTCAATATTTATATATCTGATCAAAAAATAGAATACAATTCGAATATGTATTAATGTTAGGAGGGCTTCGATTTGGCAGCCCCAATACCAGATATATAAGAAGATGAAGATAGACAAAAAGTTTTTCATTGTTTTTCTTATGTTAATTAAGGCTTATTTTTGTTTTTTTCAAGTTGAAAGTGATAAAATTTATCTATGTATATTGTCTAACAGTTGCAGAAGTTACCCAAAATCAATGTTGTATATGTCCCCATTGGATGCTTGGAAGATGCTTGGGAAATAAGAAGATCATAAAAGTGGTCAATTTGGTGAATCTTTTGGAATAAGTATTTGAAGCTAGAGGAGCAATCAGAATACCCAATTGTGTATAAATGAAAGCGTTAGTTCAGTTTGTTGGTCAGAACATGGAACTAATCTTGCCATTAGTACCATATGTGGTAATATTTAGGTAATGTTAATCATCGATAATGCTGCCAAACTCATGCTATATATCTTTTTCTTATAGAATATATTTGTTTCAGTTATGGGATGCAATTTATGGATGGAGATACCATTCTTGGAACCTTGGCTTGGAGTTAGTCAACGTTATATTCAGGAAGCCATGATACAAGTATTCTTCAACGTGACCAACGTGCACATGTATGTTTTGTTAGTAAGTTAAATGGTCGCAAGTCAGAGGTGTGCGAACTCCATTGGTGTGTGATAACTGTCAATTATAGCATCAACCGGGAGTGATAAGGAGGTACGCAGTTAATTTAGTTTGATATAAATACATATATACATTAACAAGTCTATTGGCTATGATTCAACTAAGTTAGAGGATATTAAACAATAACTTAATATATATGTGAAAAAATATTTTTTCATTGTTGCACAGGACCTTGTGGCAACACTGGAAGCCAAATATGGTGTGAAGCTTGATGGAAAAAAAACAGTTCTGGCTCAGATCTTGAAAAATTACAGGTAACTAAAATTAAAATAAAATATTCTTCTATTAAATTACTTATGCACATCTTTTGTATATTGTGACAGATATGCACACCTGATAAACAATTAAGAATGTCCTTTTGTCATTACTACACAGCCCCCAGTCATGGCCAAAATGATTATATAACCAAATTAAAATACGGTTTTCCTTTAGTATCCCCATTGGACGATAAAGGATAGTTCACTGAATATGTGTTTCTTTGAACGTATTTGTCAACTAATTGTCTTTCTTCGTCTTTCCTAAAAACCTGTGAAACAAAGTTTACTTCATAGGGGATGCTAGATATAGCATTTTCTGGGTGCAAAATATTTTAAGGTGAAACTAATTTCGAAGACTTGATACCACCAACGATGGAAGGTCTGGATGCATTTTTAGCTGTACATCTATAGGCGAGTTTGCAGGCGCGACTTTCAAGGATGGATGATCACATGGGCCTGGGAAACCCTCTGGCTTAGAAGATAGGCGAGTTTGCCTATAGAATCCAAGGTCCAGTTGGTGGAACCATTAGCAGAGATACAGATATAGGTGTTTGCCTATAGAATCCAAGATCCAGTAACCCCAATGATTATCAAATGGAGGTGATATATTATGTTGCATTGAGATGTACAGTTACCTCTTTTGACAACGTTAATCCTTTTCTATGCATAAAAGAATCAAACAACAAAGAAGACCAAGTTTATGGTTTTGGACAATGAAGAGGAAAAGGATGACAGTGATTATCAGGAAGATGAAGTTATGTTTGTCACTATTTGTGCATTCTGTGACAATGGCGTCGACGTTCTGCTGTAAGTTTATAACTCAATTATATATTTTTTGGGTAGATAAATGTGAAATGATGTCAATGAATTGGTAGTTAGGATGAGTGACCTTCCACGCCGCTTAAATTCAATGCATTATTATTTTTGTACTGAATTTTGTTACTCAAATTTGTAATGTGCCTGTGTATAGCTGTTTTCTTGAAAGCAGCTCAAGAAGCGCCTTTGAAAAAAAATCGTTGTAACTTCCATTCCGAAATATGACCACCACATCCTTCACAAGCCAAAAACAAACGACCATCATTTCTGAACTTAGGACCACCACGTTATGAAACCAAGAAAACTGTATCAGATGTCACAAAAGAAAACGTATGAGAAAAGAGATACAGACCTGGATATATTACAGCGTAAAGGATTAAACAAGCAAAGAGTATGAAAGGGGATCTTTTAGCGGAACTATATGAGGTAACTACACTTAATGATTCTTTTCTTCTAAAAATATTAACTATAAGCCTATTTTTGAACGTGTAGATGCATAATAGGAGACCCTGACAAAACTCTGAGCCATTATAAGTAGGGTAGGCCCGAAGCTGATTATTGATAGGTGTGTAAACACCCATCTTTTCTACCACTTAATTACAATAATAAGCGGGCCAAAACGTGTATTTTATGTCTTTTATGTCAGAATTATTCGTGGTTTGTGTTTTTGTTGTGATTTAGGATGAAGAGGTGAAAAGTGGAGAAAACACGGACATTCACGGGCATTTATGGACTTTTATTGAAGAAAAAGATGAAAGACGAAGTCGAGAAATCAAGAGTGGAAAAGAAACGGAAGTCGACGACCAATTCTGAAGATTTATCGAAGAAAAAGTCAAAAGACGGAAGTTTATCAAAAGCCGAAGAATTCAAATCTATTTTATTGAAGAAATTAAAGACGAGTTCAAAGAAATCCCGAAGCCAAAAGTCCCTTAAGTCCAAGTTTAAAGAAGATTAGAAGAAAAGGACTAATGACGCAATTAATGAAGACAAGCCGATTACCCGCGCATAGCGACGGAATTTCCTGGCGAAAGATAATTAACGATACTCTATATTGCGGTAAGATCAAATTGTAATTGCAAAATTTTGTAATGTGCGATAGCTCAACTTTAGACAATATATTCAATAAGCATATATCAAACAAAAAAAACATTCAGTAACATATCGTAAATGTAATTGCAAAATGTCGTAGCATGCAATAATTAAACTTTAGTAAAACAGATGCGGTGTTACCGGTGTACACGAAGATATAAATCAATGCACCTGGTAAAACAAGTGCAACTACCACCAATAAAGTATCCTATCTTAGGATTTGTCTTGCCAAGTTTAATCTTAGTTATCTATAGTCTGTATGATCATAAACCAAATATCAGTATAATACTAATTTCAACAAACTTGATGCTACATTTAATTATTACAACAGATTAAGTACAAACAATATCAATGCTTAATTGAAGCAATTATTGGCAAGGTCATATAGGTGAAGGGTCTTGCAGATCACTTATGTTAACAATACAAATAATAAATCAGGTAAACTATCATTCACATTACTAATAAACTCTGAAGTTGCAGTCGTAAATTTGTGCATTTTCGAAATTCCTCATAAACTCTACAGATGGTATAGTTTTGTAAGATACCGTAAGTCTAATGATTGGTCCTGAGAGCAAATCTAAGTACTTCACAACAACTCACCTATTACTCTACAACGATGAGCTTAAGTAAACATATCGCTGGCAAAAAATTTGGCCTTCTATACGAGTTAATTGTTTGTTGGGTTATCCATACTTGCTCCCCCGTGTGTGTGCTCCATTAAGTATGAAATTCTTTTGATATAAAAAGCCACCATTACACCACTGCACATTAAAACTAATAAGTGAAACAAAATTGGACATTGATGCGAAATAATTCAGTAAACATGCAAGAATATGATGATATAGAGTAAACTGTAACACAAAACCCATTTCATGCAGCAACCTGAATGCATCCATTTTGACCCATACCACTCTTTTTTGACCCATGACCTATACCCACCCAACCTATTTCGACTTGCACTTGATTATTATCTGTGTCGTGTAAATCTGTTTGACCCAAGACCCAACCACCTAACACATCTTGAGTTCCATCTTTTCACTCACTGATAGTCAATATATCTAATGATTTCATGATTAAGAGAACTTGCACAAGTCATAGAAAGTTGAAATAAAAAGGTATTTTATTTATAATAGTTGTAATCGTGGAAAGAAACCATCATGCAGCCTATGTTAATACAATTATGGGTCTGGCAATCATGTCTAAAACAAATTCAAATGCTTAATTGAAGCCATTAAAAGACTCTATTTGTCGAAAACAGAAATTTTTCTCATTATGTCGTTAGCGCTAACTGGGTAGTGGTTTACTTAAATTAAATGTGTTGATTTAAGTTATAATTTTTTATCACCTGTAAGTCAGTTTCAGATTCCCTACTATCAATTTCAAGAAAGGCTTGAATTTCTGCTATTGAAGGTCCTTCATCCTGCAAGAGACGTATTTCGTTCAATGTTCCTCCATTTACAGAATAAGTAGTAGCATTATTAAGTAAAAACTACCCCATTTGTTCACAGGATAGGTGTCAACAAACGCACCACACAAGAGAATAATTTGTAAATTACCTTGTGACGCAGTGTTTAGATTAAAGTTTCCTCTTCTGTAGTTTTGGACCGATGCTCCCTACAACATGCTCCTTAGCTGCAACAAAATTAAATGTCGGGCTGCAACATTACACAGACATCATTTATTGGTAATTTCGTAATCCAAGAAAAGACTCTCTACTGACTTAACTAAAAGTCACAATATTTATAATTAAAATAGCAATCATATGTCAAAATTGTACAAAATAAATAATAATATATTAACCTTGTGACTTATGCTACAAAGCAAGAAGCCAAGAACACAAGAATTCCCAATCACTGAAGTAAGTTAGGAATACGTGCAACTATCTACTTCGGTTGAATTTACCTCCTGTACACATTTTAATTACTAAAAAGATGTAAATGAATCTGATAAAGAGAGATAAAGACAGAACGGGATCAGAAGCAAGCAATTGCAGCAACAAAAAACTAGACATGTTGCAAATGAAAATAGGCACCTCTTATCTCCTCCCTCTGAAGATGTCACTTTATTGGCGTCACTTGATATTGTTTCTTTATTGATCTCTTTTGAACTATCTGAATATGCAAGAGAAACCTGAAATTAATACCCAATATCATAAAGAACAAAATAAAGAAGCAAGAACATTAAAAAGTATCAAAAGTTTATATTCCTCTAATTTACAAGAGTTATAGGATAAAAAGACAATCCCTAAATTCGTAAATAAGTGTGCTACTGTGCTTGACTTGTTGCATACTGCATGAAATGTTTGAGGGTACGTCAATATATTAGTTACTTCTTAACATGACTGTTTTGATACAGACAGACTATACAGGGCCAGCTTTTGCATGTGACGATGAGCTGAGTACATAATCAGCTACTTCACATGATCCCGTGCAGATACATATAGATCATCTATAATAGCTTTGCAAAAGAAACAAATGACTGCCTATAAGCATGTCAAGACTCGAGCAGCCTATTTGGATCGGAATCCAATCTAAAACTGGAAAGGAATCTTAGGCCAGCATGCGTCTAGAACATGCTCCATGTGTTTCTAACTTCAATACACAAGAGAACAGTATTAATATGTTAACACGTCCTTTAAAACTTAAAGCGATTGTTTACCACTGAAGATTAAACTCATATGGGAAAAGCTGTGTCTACAAGCTATACCAATGATTCATTTAGCTCGTCACATGCGTTAATCCAATTAAAATCGCAAATACCATGCAAAAGGGAAACTAACAACATCGATAACCAGCCTTGGACCAACCAAGTTGTTTCCCAAATGGTACCCACCCGATATGTTACGTACTAAGTCAGGTTTTATATTCTATTAGTACGTTTCGGCCCAAATGTTACCCAAAGTCCCAAACCTTAAAGTATAACTTCCAATAAAGTCCTTAGTGATATGATACTCCCAAACTTTCCCACCTTAAGGAAACAAAGCTGTAAGGAAATATATCATCCTTGCTAATTCAATTGTCTTACACAGCGATAACTACAGCTAGGCTTTTGAGTAATTAATTTAGAAGTCTCGGCCCGATTTTCATTATAAACCAGCAGTTTCACCCATACCTAATAGTATAGATGAAATTAACATCAATTTTAGGCTTCATCTGTAACAGTATACATTATACAACAATGTTGATCTGAAATATACAATTTAACATAATCCTATCAACAATAAGACTTCCAGTAAGCTTGAACTCTATGCATCTTAATTAGTAAAGTTATAAAACATCAGTAAATCCTTGCTTCACCGAACAGAAGCATCAACTGATCATAGAACAACAAACTAAACTACTTTAACGATCAAATGCCTACAAAGCTATAAAACATTACAATACATATAAGCAGCTACTTGACTAACCAAACACGCTCTTAATCTATAACAATATGGCAGCCAACAGAACAATGTCGACGTCAAGTGTACAATCCGATTCAGTGGTGCCAGGCACTTTTTCGTTTCTGAGGTTAACACGTTGGATGGAATGTTTTCATAACAGATGGATCTCGTGACTCTGTTAGGGGCAGCTTCGTAACTTGTTATTCATAACACTAAAGTTGTTTCAACCGCCGGTATATTGACCTCAAAAAATTCAACCAAATCATATAAAAGATAAAAAGGGTCTAATTACGTACCTGTTGTTTTAGAAGCAATGAGTACCTAACCCAGTTCAGGTAAGTGCAATTACAGGATAGAGTGCCGCACTACACATTCAGAACAAACGCGACCCAAAAAATCAGATTGGCATGGACGATCAGGATGGTAGTTCTTCTGGTAATAGGCTCAGAGAGGGAAAATTCAGCAAAAGGAGGATGCACCCGCCATGGCTGCAACCCCGACAGGTTGCCCCGCCATGATACGGACAATCTCAACTTTAAGTCATCCCGTTCAAACTCATCACAGCCTTACAAAAGCACAGAAACCACGCCAGGAACCGCATATATCATACATACTGTTTTACGATCCAAAAAATTTACATGACGTACACAACAATCACTTTTTTACTCAACACACGATTATTGAACTCACAAACCTACAACTTTCCCTGAAACCGTATGACATTCGACCGTAGTAAACATGTAACTCGGTCAAGTAGAAAACTTGTGCGCAAACATTTCGAAACTGTTACTTATAGGCTCAGATAGAGGAACGTTCATAAGATACGAAACACTCCCCATGGCTGCAATATCCCGAAGGTTGCCACGCCAAGATACGGGTAGATTTAGCTATAACTGGGACCGTTGAACATCATCACGCCATGGAAACTATAACATATTATTAGGAAAAGCTTATGAACAACGTTTACTTATGTCATTAGTATACCTTTTTTTATTCCTTTTAGTTACATGTGACATGCAACCAAATAACTTGCTTAACTAAAAGAACATATACGTGTTCTAACATCACTAATTCATGTAGGAAATGCTAGACACCAAATGAGAGTGTCGTATACATTCAGACCAACATATTTTCTGGTATAGGCTCAGATGGGAAACGTTCATAAGAGAGAGGAAACACTCGCCATGGCTGCTAACCCCGCAGGGTGCCCCGCCAAGATACGGGTAACCTCAGCTTTAATCGAGCCCGTTTAACATCATCATAGCCTGAAGACTACGGTATTCATTGTTTTAATCGATCAATCGATTGCTTGCCATATAAATTCGGACCGACAGCCACTCTGTTTCAGAAGCTAAAAAAGCAAATACTATCGCATTCCAACGGTATGGTGTGTGGATAATATTAACACACACGCAACATGTAGGGTCAGGTTGCTACTTAATGTTGGCCTTAGGATACAACTGAAAAGAAGCCGGTTGCATAGCGGTGGTATGTGCTATGCCTTCCGACGAATGCGTCACCGAGCTAGGTTCGCAACTTCTAAGGACAATTTTAACCACATCAAATTCCAACCAATTGACTAATCGATTTTAAAATAAGAAAACACTGTTCATAAGCTTTTCCTAAAGTATAATATGTTATAATGAAGAATTTTGCACCACTTTCTTATCCACCGAATAGTAGTTAAAAAATTTAACTATCTGATAGTTGTTCTAACCGTAGCAACGCACAATTATTAAGTAACTTATTAACCTAATTATCAGAAAACCAACACCCTAATCTTAATTAATTCAATCAGTTGAATGAAACAATTGAATGAAAAACATGAAGAAAAGTCAAAGCAAACAAAAGGAAAAAAATTTAGGTCACCAATTAACGAAACTAATCTTAATTCATTTAAACAATCGAATGTATCATCTATGAGATTCAACCATTCACATCAATCAACCAAAAACTAAAATAGCACAATTGAATGTACCTTGTATGAGGTTCAACCATTTACCTCAAGCAACAAAAAAATGAAACAACACAAAGTACAATGGCACAATCGAATGTACCTTGTTGACCGTCACCAACCCAATAACCCAACTCAATTAGGCCAAGAAAAACTCCAATTCATTAAATACATATACCAAAACCACCAGCCAAATCCACCTACAGTGGTGGCGGCAGAATTAAACGGTGGCGGCGGCAGAATATGATATGTGTGGCGGCAGAGAGAGAAAGAGAAAGATGGAGGCTTGTAGAAACTTAAACCAACAACCAATACCTTCAACCGGAACTACCTGAAACCACCTAAACCATCGAAAGATGGTGGCGGATTGGCAGATCAAGAAGGAGGCAATATAATTGTGGCGGCTGCGTATTGTTTTTAGGGTTTAGGCAGACAAATAAGATGGTTGTGTGTGTTTTTTTATGTGTGAGATGTGAGATATAGATAGTACAAGTATTTTAAACACATGGTGGGACCATTCTATTTTCAACATTCAACCATAGGCATTTTTCCTTTATAAAGGAGTAAAGATTAAGAAAAGGAGGGACTTAAGCTTGTAATTAAGAAGAAATGAAAGAGGGGAGGAAGCTTCCTTAATCCTCCCCTATAAATAGTCATTAGATGTAAACATTTCATTTGGTTGGCTAAGTGTGACAATTAGTCTTCCACCATTTACTTTTCTTGCACCTTTAATTACCTTGTCAATTTAAATACTTGTCAAATTTAATTACCTTGTCTTGCACTTAATTACCATTTAATTTCAAGTAAGTTTTTCTTTTAATTCTTGTTAATCTTTATCTTTATCTTGTTAATCTCATTCTACCTTTCTTTAATCTTTGTGTTGATTTGTTTATGTTCATGTTCTTAATTTTTGTTGATTTATTTAAGTGGGTTTTGATTATTTTGATTTAGTTTTGTTAGTGTTATTGTTTTTGGATTGATTGTTTATGCTTAATAGATGCTTTGTTGTTGGTTTGATTTAATCTTGTGTTTGTTTTAGCTTTGTTTTGTCTATATTCGTGCTTCATTCTTTGTCCCGTGTTCTTCGCTGCTATTCCTTTCCAGGTTCTGATCTTTATTTATTCCGAGTAAAGGGATCTCTGAGTAGTCTATGCGGAATAATCTTTATTCCGTATAAAGGTTTTTGCTAAGCTAGTCCATGCGGAATATTTGATATTCCGCATAAGGTGATTATTCCGAATAGGCTCAGATTCCGCATAGGACTTTTATTCCGAATAGGAAATCATTCCGAATAGGGGGATTTTCCGCATAAGGTACTTTATTCCGAATAGCCACACTATTCCGCATAGAGTATTTATTCCGAATAGGGACAGATATTCCGGATAGAGACTTTATTCCGCATAAGTGTATTATTCCGAGTAGAGGGTTTTATTCCGAATAGAATTGAGGATTCCGAATAGGCCATTATTCCGAGTAGGGAATTATTCAGGATAGGTGACATATTCCGAATTGCCATATATTCCGAATAGGGTTTATTCCGGATAGAGCTTGTTTTCAGTCTCTTTAATTTAGTTTTTAAGTTTCTGCCCTTTTATTTTTAAGCTTTATTTTTCCCGCCTTTTTCCTTAATCGCACTTTAAGTTTATTTGCCTTAGTTTAAGATTTAGTTTTAGTTGCGGTTTAAGTTTTCCTTAGTCAGATTTAAGTTTGCGTTATTTACATTATTGCCCTTTAATTTTAGTCGCGCTTTAAATACTTGCACTTTATTTTAATTAGAGTTAGATTTACTTTAAGAGCACCTTTACGTTAATTGTTTTGTACATTTATTTTAAACACTACAACGACACAACTTTGTTTCCACCAAAGATCAACTGAGTCACACATTAAACACAAGTTTTTCAATTCGAAGAGACACACGACAAAGAATCTTTTTAACCTAAGTAAAATCGAGTTATCAAATGGCGCCGCTGCCGGCTCTTTTCGTAAAGATCAACAGTTTTCTGTGAGAGACACGTTGCTTTTTGGGATCCGTTCACTTGTGAGCGTTATTTTTCTTTCATAAACAATTCAAAAACTCATAAAAATTAAAAATTGATAAAAATACATAAAAATTAAAAATTTCAAAAATCCAAAAAGATTTTATCTTTCTTGTGTATATATATTGTCTTTGTGTTTGGTTTTGTTTTCTTTTGCATTTTCAGGTGTATGCGTACTAGATCTTCTAATTATCAAGAGCCCGAGCCTCAAGAAGATTTAGATATGGCAGGTGTTAACAACAACAACATTCCACCGCACCTCAATAATAATAATAATAACAACAATGCTCTTCCACAGCCCGATCTTCGGACCATGGAGGAACTTTGTCAACCAACAATGTTTGGACGAGGAGGACCGATTGCGCCGATGCAAATCAACGCTCCTGAGTTTTCGTTGAAGCACCACATGATTCAGCAAGTACAAACAAACCCTTTTAGAGGATTGCCTGATGATGATGCCAACAAACACCTCGACAAGTTCATTACAATCACCCAAAGCATGAAGTTGCCTGGGGCCACAATGGATGTACTCCGCCTACAACTCTTCCCACATACTTTATCGCATCATGCCGAGAAATGGTTTGATCGTCTCCCGAAGAATTCTATTCACACTTGGGATGATATGACTCAACGCTTTTTGTCGCGCTACTTTCCACCATCCATGGTTACAAGCCTTCGCAATCAGATCAGCGGTTTCATGCAAGACCCTGATGAATCTCTTTTTGACGCTTGGGAGAGATATAATGTCTTGATTGACCGTTGTCCAAACCACAACATGCTTCTCGTCACACTGATTGATACTTTCTACAACGGATTGACTTTTCGAGATCGTGATACGATTAATGCAGCCGTCGGTGGCACATTCATGAAAAGGAGACCCGAGGAGTGTAGAGAGTTAATTGAGAACATGACTACTCATCACAAGAACTGGGATTCTTTTGCTTCCTCTAGGAACAACCCGAGAGTCAATGTTTCTTCTACCTCGGCAAACCCTGAGATGACCGAGCTCACCCGCATGATGGCTGAAATGAGCAAAAGTATTACGCTTCTCGCTTTAAACCAACAACAACAACAAGTTAAAGCGGTTGCTAATCCTTGTGAAACATGTGGCGGTCCTCACCCATACACCGATTGTCCTTCGACACAAGGAAATCCGGAAAATGTGTATGCAGCTTATGGTAATTATTCACCGGAAAATTACCAAGCTCGACCTCAAGGGGATAGAAATCTGCTGAGTTACTGTTCCAACAATTACCTTTCACCCGGTTTTTCTCCTCAAAACCAAAACCCCGCCAACAACTACAATAGAAGCAACCAAATCCCACCAAGAGCTTCTAACCCTTATCAACCACCCACCCAACAACACCCACCCATAAACACCGATGTTGATGCCATCATGAGAACTCAAGGTGAGCAAATCAAGAATCTACAGAGCCAAATAATCAATTTGAAAGGAGATATCCTGAAGTAAGGTAATGACATCAGAACCGAGGTTCGTGATAATATTCAATCCTCCTTCATCACTCAAACAACTGAATTAAAGACTCTATTGGCTAGTTTCTTGCCCGAAGCTCAACCTTCTTCTTCTTCGGGTTCTCTACCTTCAAACACCGTCACTAATCCGCGAGCTAATGTGAGTGCTATTACTACTCGTAGTGGAGTCACCATCGTAGGACCACCAATCCCACCCCCATCATCTACTCCTCCTACACCTAGTATTAGTGCACCATTACCGTCTCCGCCTCGTCATGACGATGTATCTCGGAAGGACCCTTCAACATCTCAACCTTTACCAACTACACCTTTACCTTCCGCCTATAAACCCAGAATCCCATACCCTTCTCGCATAGGCAAGACCAATGATTTAACAAAGGAGGACTCTCAAATAACAAAATATATCAATATGATTTCTCAAATGGGCTTCAGCATTAGTTTTCTTGAAGCACTTGTCCACATGCCCAAATTTGTTAAAGCATTTAAGGAATTGCTTAACAAGAAGGAGAAGCTGATTGAACTCGCCAAAACACGCTTAAATGAAAACTGCTCTGCAGTTATTCTTAAAGAACTTCCGGAAAAGCTAGGGGATCCCGGTCGTTTTGTGTTGCCTTGCGTGTTCAACAAAACTGAAGAATTTACTGCCCTTGCTGATCTCGGGGCTAGTATTAATCTGATGCCTTTGAGTGTTTGGAAAACACTATCATTACCCGATCTCATTCCAACAAAGATGACTCTCGAACTTGCTAATCGCAATCTCGCTTACCCCGTTGGTATAGCCGAAGACGTATTCATTCAAGTTGGCGCATTTACTTTCCCGGTCGATTTTGTCGTAGTTGATTATGAAATGGACCCTCGTATTCCTTTAATACTTGGTCGGCCATTTTTGAGAACCGGACGTGCTTTAGTAGATGTGGCTGAAGGTGAGTTAATCTTAAGAGTCGGGAATGCCTCACAAAATTTCAAAATGGGGACGCCTACCGACAAATCTTTTGGACGAGAATCAGTGAATATGATAAATGTGCTCGATGACTTTGTCGTCTATGACAATCCTCTATTCGAGTCTTCCACTGATAATCCACTCTTTGAAGATAATGTGGATGATTCTCGGTCCACTTTGGAACCTTCTCCCATTTATGATTCTCCACCGGTCTTTGATGCTTATGATGATAATGATTCTAGCTCAGATTCGGATGATTTTGATTGTACTTCTAAGTATCCCGAGCTGCCCACTTTCGATGATTTCGATGAGGCTGATACTCTCTCGAGCGATTCTTCACATGTTGAAGATCCTCCGCCATCACTCGATCCTATTTTGGACGATTATTCATTTGAGGAAGACTTCTCTGAATTTCTCAACACTTACTTCCCTTATGAGAGTGATGCTCCTCCTTATGACTTTGAAGATTATCGTCTTGATCCTACTTTGGATTTGAAGAGCATTCTGTCAAAGGAGAAGAAACCGGTCGACATCGAAGTCCGTTGCACATATGATTTGACACCTCTTTGTCCCCCTTCTGAGGACGAGGTTGTGCTTCTTTGCGGATCTTCTTCACACTCGGCTGAGCCTGAGTGCTATTTTCCCTTAAAGTAAAAGGTGTTCGACCCTGGTATTGAAGTCTTTAAGCCATCTCAGTATCCACCTGATGAAATAAAAGGAAAAATCTTTGGAAATTTTGAAGACATGCTTGCACCGCTTCCTACTTGCTTCCACCATGATCCATCGCTGCTTAAGGGAACCCTGCCACTTCTTCTTTGGCTTGCCTTGTTCGTCTTAAGCTCGTGCTTATTGATGGATGAAAACTATGTCTTTGATCCTGGTGGATATGTTTCATGCTTCTTCCGTCGATGATCAAGGTCGAGTCAGGCTCACGACTCGGTTAAAAAAAATCAAGCGCTTCTTGGGAGGCAACCCATGCATCTATCTTTTCGCTTTCTTTACCATAAGTGTAGGGGGGACCCTTTGGTTTGTTTTCCTCTCCTCACTTCTTAATCAGAGATTCGAGCTTCAATGATCCACTCTTGATGATTCTTGACGACCCGTGATTCCGTGTTCTACTTCTTCCCGGTTCTATCCTAAATTCTTTTCGATTCACTATTTTATATTTTCTCAATATTAAAATAGGAATCTCTTTAGTTGTCTTTTCCTTAGCGAGATTTAAACAACGTGCACAATGTCCTAAGTGTAGGGGAGTTTACTCCCATATGCTTAAACATTGAAGACAATGTTTATTTTAAGTGTAGGGGGACTTCTATCGAAGTTAAGTGGTCTTTTCCTTGTTTTTGTCCTCATTTTAACCGGAAAATCAATTTTTCGACATTTTTCAAAATTTTTGATCTATTTTGGCCTATTAGTTTTTACCATTGTATAGTTATTTTCTTTCCTTATTAGTATAAATGTATTAATAAGTGGTTTTAATTTTCAAACGTTGTGAATCTTTTGACTCAATCCGAGTTTACTCTAGCTAGTATCCTTAACGTGTTTAAGTCAAGTTTTGCTAGGCTTTTATATAGGGAGCTATAAAACGCGAAAGTCTTAACTCTCACGGGTTAAGAACAAGAACTTTTCGCAAGTTCCTATAATTGATCCTAGAGAGTCGTTTATCAAGGGAACTTTAAAATGCGATTTCTAAGCTTGAAAAAGTCCAAGAATTTGCAAGATCCTATAGGCGACTCGAAAACCCAAAACTTTGATTTAATAGGCTAAGCATCCACGAGTCTCATTACTTGAGATTTTAAACTGTGGAGAACGAGAGATGATAGAGCCAATTATAAGTTCGGTATTCTTTCGTGAATTTATGTGAGTTAATTATAAGCCTATTCTCCCATCGCTTGCTAATAAATTTATCTGCTAATAAATAAGGTTGTACGATTTGAAAGGTTACTTAGCTTCTAGCCCCAGATCGTTTAAAAGTTGCTCGGTATGGATTAGAGTTCATAGCCAAGGCATAACTTATTGAAGCGGGACGCGAAGATTGGCGAGTCCGAAAAGGCCCTAACAAGGCATGAGGGCTATATTTTGTTGCTAAAAATCCAAAGTGATGTGAAGAATCATTTATCGAAAATCAATATGAAGGATCGAGACACACGACGAAAAGCAAATACTCCCAAAAAGTCATGGAGAAGTGTATCCGAAAAGACCCTAACAAGGTATGAGGATAAATAGATCCAAATCATAAAAGGAGGCGGATCGTTGTATATCAAAGTCCAAAATAAAGATTGGAGAAAAATGAAGAAGTCGTGGTCCAAGTATGAATCTCTCAAAACTTCAAGTGAAGAAATTCCTATATGAAGAGAAGACCATTATTTCATGAACGTCTCTCAATATTTGAAGTATGAAGTCGCTGCCAAATATCGGTTCGAGAAAGGTCTCAAATCGCGAAGCGAGTTATGCCAAGATATGAACTTTATGAGGTCCCGAGAAGTAGTTTTAAAAGATTTGGTCCTTTAGCTAACTATTGATTAAATCGTTCACTTTATTTTCAGACTTAATAACTATCGAAATAAGTCAAACAATGCATCCTCGTGATCATTCAAGACAACAATAAAATATAAGAGATACACCTAGGAATAAGGGAGTCTAAGTGAGTAATTGGCCCACATGAGTTCGTGTTAGTTTACTAACTTATAATAACAATGATCTCGTTTTTAAGCTTGGTTTGGAGAAAGTGAAAACTTGAGGATGATGATTATTCATAACATTTTAAAAACCCAAGGTATGCTTTTGATTTCTTTACTTTGCATGTTTTTGATTTTCTATCTCTT
The DNA here is from genome assembly GCA_025667525.1 of Glebionis coronaria. Taxonomy (NCBI): domain Eukaryota; kingdom Viridiplantae; phylum Streptophyta; class Magnoliopsida; order Asterales; family Asteraceae; genus Glebionis; species Glebionis coronaria. The sequence goes on from CM046876.1 coordinate 135,875,762, forward strand.
GAATAAAGGCCAACGTGGATTGATTATGATGAAAAATGTAAACGTGCTTTGTAACTAATGCATTGCATGAGGACATTGCAATGGTCAAGTGTAGGGGATTTGATAGGTGTGTAAACACCCATCTTTTCTACCACTTAATTACAATAAGAACCAGGCCAAAACGTGTATTTTATGTCTTTTATGTCGGAATTATGCGTGGTTTGTGTTTTTGTTGTGATTTAGGATGAAGAGGTGAAAAGTGGAGAAAACACGGACATTCACGGGCATTACGGACTTTTATTGAAGAAAAAGATGAAAGACGAAGTCGAGAAATCAAGAGTGGAAAAGAAACGGAAGTCCACGACCAATTCTGAAGATTTATCGAAGAAAAAGTCAAAAGACGGAAGTTTATCAAAAGCCTAAGAATTCAAATCTATTTTATTGAAGAAATTAAAGACGAGTTCAAAGAAATCCCGAAGCCAAAAGTCCCTTAAGTCCAAGTTTAAAGAAGATTAGAAGAAAAGGACTAATGACTCAATTAATGAAGATTAAGAAAAGGAGGGACTTAAGCTTGTAATTAAGAATAAATGAAAGAGGGGAGGAAGCTTCCTTAATCCTCCCCTATAAATAGTCATTAGATGTAAACATTTCATTTGGTTGGCTAAGTGTGACAATTAGTCTTCCACCATTTACTTTCCTTGCACCTTTAATTACCTTGTCAATTTAAATACTTGTCAAATTTAATTACCTTGTCTTGCACTTAATTACCATTTAATTTCAAGTAAGTTTTTCTTTTAATTCTTGTTAATCTTTATCTTTATCTTGTTAATCTCATTCTACCTTTCTTTAATCTTTGTGTTGATTTGTTTATGTTCATGTTCTTAATTTTTGTTGATTTATTTAAGTGGGTTTTGATTATTTTGATTTAGTTTTGTTAGTGTTATTGTTTTTGGATTGATTGTTTATGCTTAATAGATGCTTTGTTGTTGGTTTGATTTAATCTTGTGTTTGTTTTAGCTTTGTTTTGTCTATATTCGTGCTTCATTCTTTGTCCCGTGTTCTTCGCTGCTATTCCTTTCCAGGTTCTGATCTTCATTTATTCCGAGTAAAGGGATCTCTGAGTAGTCTATGCGGAATAATCTTTATTCCGTATAAAGGTTTTTGCTAAGCTAGTCCATGCGGAATATTTGATATTCCGCATAAGGTGATTATTCCGAATAGGCTCAGATTCCGCATAGGACTTTTATTCCGAATAGGAAATCATTCCGAATAGGGGGATTTTCCGCATAAGGCACTTTATTCCGAATAGCCACACTATTCCGCATAGAGTATTTATTCCGAATAGGGACAGATATTCCGGATAGAGACTTTATTCCGCATAAGTGTATTATTCCGAGTAGAGGGTTTTATTCCGAATAGACTTGAGGATTCCGAATAGGCCATTATTCCGAGTAGGGAATTATTCAGGATAGGTGACATATTCCGAATTGCCATATATTCCGAATAGGGTTTATTCCGGATAGAGCTTGTTTTCAGTCTCTTTAATTTAGTTTTTAAGTTTCTGCCCTTTTATTTTTAAGCTTTATTTTTCCCGCTTTTTTCCTTAATCGCACTTTAAGTTTATTTGCCTTAGTTTAAGATTTAGTTTTAGTTGCGGTTTAAGTTTGCCTTAGTCAGATTTAAGTTTGCGTTATTTACATTATTGCCCTTTAATTTTAGTCGCCCTTTAAATACTTGCACTTTATTTTAATTAGAGTTAGATTTACTTTAAGAGCACCTTTATTTTAATTGTTCTGTACATTTATTTTAAACACTACAACGACACAACTTTGTTTCCACCAAAGATCAACTGAGTCACACATTAAACATAAGTTTTTCAATTCGAAGAGACACACGACAAAGAATCTTTTTAACCTGAGTAAAATCGAGTTATCAATTATAAAAGTTAAAGAACTGCACGTTCAAAAAAAAAACTGCACGTGCAACTTATATTCTGTAACAAGGCTATGGTATACATGGGTTTGATGGAATCATTGAGTGTGGTGTCTCTGTACCTTTTATGGGCCCATTTTGCTAAACTAATTTGCTGGATGTGACCTTATTTAAAAACAAATCGTTCGAACCTATCTCCTTGCCACTTTTATACCATTCGTTGGACGAACCATATAGGCCGAGGGTAACTGATTATACATTTGCATAATACCAGGATGCATAGTAGCATTTTTCCTATAATACAATAATACGCCACAAAGCTGTAAGGTTTATCTTTCTGGGCATATATCGGTCTGCCACCATCTGGAAAGTGTAGGTCCATCGATGTCGCCTTCATGATAATCCATCACGATCCCAACTCTTACTTTTGTCATCATCAAACACACATAAGGCCAGTGGTAGTTAGGGGTGTCAATATTTCCGACCCGACCCGAACCCTACCCGACCCGAACCCGACCCGAGCATATTCGGGTCGGGTTACTCGGGTTGAAATTTCAATTCGGGTTAGTCGGGTCAACCCGACTAACCCGAATTCGAAATCGGGTCGGATATCGGGTAAAATATTTATGCCTAATTCGGGTTCGGGTCAACCCGATTGACCCGAATAAGAATTTTTTTTTTTTTTTTTATTTTTAAAATGTAAATTAAATATAAATTCTATTAAAAAAATTAAAAATAAAAGTTTTTTTTTTATATTTTACCCGTAGTCGGGTTGACCCGAACCCGAATAGACCCGACCCGAGTAGACCCAACCCGAATAGACCCGAACCCGACTAAGCCGAGTTCAACTCGGGTCGGGTTCGGGTAAAATATTTTTACCCTCAACCCGAATTCAACCCGTCCCGAATAACCCGAACCCGACCAACCCGACCCGATTCCCACCCCTAGTGGTAGCTACATGGGTGCACAAGTTCCATACGGAGATCGGTCCGAATCCACAATGAAATTTGCACTACGTTTTTGTTTCTCTAACTGAGAACATTGTAAGCGTGATTGAAAAAAGTGGTGTGATTATTAAGAAAATAAGGCAAGAAGCTGGTGCGTCTACATTTAGTTTCTCCAAATGTATCTGCAAAGGAGGTACTTGAAGAATTTTCACCAACAATTGATGCAGCAGTACGCATTTATGTAAATTGGATGTTTCATTGTCGACTGCAGGTATTTGGTGCAAAGATATCTAACACTCTATACTATTTTATTTGTTTTTTACAGCATTTGGAAACCATCATTAAGTCACAAAATTTCAGGCCTTCAATCACTAATAAACAATACATAATTGAACTTGATCCAAAATTGAGTCGTCTTAGGAAGCCCATTGCTACTGACCGAGTTAGCACATCCTTTTTATTTTTATATACATATTGAATAAAAGGTGCTCTACAGAAACGAGGATCTGAGTGCATAGCTTTCTTTTTCATATTTCTTTCATTTGAAATGAAATCTCAAACCATTTGTTTGTGACTGGGTTGCTTTAGAGGGTGTTTGGATTAGCTTATTTTTTTACTGTAAGCTTATTTGAAAAACTCAAAAGCTAGGTTTTTTGGATGGACTTATCAGATTATCAACTTGAGCTAATTGGTTATATAATCTCATGACCTTAATTAATAAGCTTACAATCTTGAAGTTATTTGTTTAGTTCAAACAACTTATATCGCTTAAGATCCTTCTACTTCTTGAAAAAATGCCTCAAAATGCAAGCCAATTATTTCTAAATCTACTGAAATCTCAAAATATACTTTGTTAGTGCAAACATTACGATGTTTAATCAAGATGATCCCTTCATGTTTTGGTGATGACAAACGTATAACTCGCAACACATAATGTAAAATGTGTAAGGTACTCGTAATCACTCAAGCATACTGATACTTGGATTTTTTCTAGTTGAAAAAGTTCGTTTCTCGGTGTCTAATCGAATTGATTTCCGGTTAATTATGTGAGATTAGTTGTTCTTGGTGAAACAAGTATTTTTGGTTTTGGAAAAATAAATGAGCACCACTTAATAATAAATGACGAGAAATTAACACTAAAACAAGTTAAAATGTAAACGGTGCGATATTTAAAACTTTGAAAATAAATGACGAGAAACGAAAGGACGTAAAATTAAAACTTAACAAAAAGTAAATGATGCGAACCAAAAATTAAACTAAAAGGAAAGCAAATAAAAATTCAAATAAAGCTTGAAAATAAAAGACAAAAATACTTAAACAGAAAAACCACAAAGAAAACTAGACAGAAACCTTCATTCGGAAGTTTTGAAACTTCCGAATGAACTGGCTTGATCCGTAACTTCTAATGTTCCGGATGAAGCTTGTTTCATTCGGAACTTCTAATGTTCCGGATGAAGCTTCCTTCATTCGGAACTTTTGGACTTCCGGATGAAGGAGTATTCATTCGGAACTTTTGACTTCCGGATGAAGCTTGCTTCATTCGGAACTCTTAAACTTCCGGATGAAGCTTGCTTCATTCGGAACTTTTAACTTCCGAATGAAACACTCGATCCGGAACTTTATCGACTTCCGAATGAAGGACTCTTGATCCGGAAGTTTCCTGGGAAATGATAAGATACATAAACAAAGAACCCGAAGAACAGGGGGATACAATAAACGTGATTTATCCTCAAATTAATCAAAATCAAACAAAAGATTAAACCAAAACAACCAATAAGCATCAACTAACAATAATCAATCAAAACAACTCATCAAAACTAACAAACATAACCAAATCAATCAAAACCCACTTGATCAAAATCATAAAAACTCAAGAACATGAACAATGATGAATAAGAACTAATCAAACAAGAAAGGAAGAAGATGATAAATGAAAAGCTTAATTAAAAAGTAAGGATTCAATAACAAAAGCTTAAACACAAATTAATCTAGAGAGAGAAAGCATAAGTTTAGAGAGAGAAACTACCTACTCCTAATCTAATCCTAAAACTAACCAACCCTCTCACATGTTGTGATGGTGGTATTTATAGGAGAGGGGAGTGGTTGGTGGCTTCCTCTTTCTTTCATTCTTTCTTGGTCCTCAGTCTTTCAGTCTTTCAGTCTTCTTAAATTCTTCGACTTTTCAGACTTCGTCTCGGGATTTCTTTGAACTCGTTTTGTAATTTCTTCATAATTTAGACTTGAGTTCTTCGGCTTTTAGTAAACTTCCGTCTTTTGACTTTTTCTTCGATAAATCTTCAGAATTGGTCTTGGACTTTCGTTCTTTTTCCACTCTTGATCTTTCGACTTCATCTTTCGTCTTTTTCTTCGATAAAAGCCCGTGAAAGACGTGTTTTCTCCACTTTTCACCTTCTCGACCCTGAAACACAATAAAAACACAAACCACGCATAATTCCGCCATTTACGACATAAAATATACGTTTAGGTCCCGTTTTAATGTAATTAAGTGGTAGAAAAGATGGGTGTTTTCACACCTATCAAATCCCCTACACTTAACCATTGCAATGCCCTCATGCAATGCTTAGTGATAAAGCAAGGTTTACACTTTCCATCATAATCAACCTACCTTGGCCTTTATTAAACAACTAAGGAAAAGATAGAAAATAACAAGATGCAACAAGGAAGAAACATGTAAAGAAATCTAAGACTTACATTAGGGCTTGTGTGTCATGAATGATTATCACCCTCAAGTTTCACGTTCCCCATGCCAAGCTTAAAAACAAGATCATTGTTAGTACAAGTTAGCATAACAAACATTTACTCATGCGGTTCAATTAATCACTTAAACTCCCTTATTCCTATGGGTATCTCTTATATTTTATTGATGTCTTGAATGATCACGAGGATGCATTGTTGGACTTATTTCGATAGTTTATTTAAGCTGAAAGCAAAGTAGGACGATTTGATCAATAGTTAGCTAAAGGACAAAATCTCTTAAAACTGCTTCTCGGGATATCAAAAAGTTCATATCTTGGCATAACTTTGTTCACGATTTGAGACCTTTCTCGGGCCGATATTTAGCATGTACTTCATACTTCATATCTTGAGAGACGTGCTTGATATAATGGTCTTCTCATCGTTCATAGAGTTTCTTCACTTTGGAGACTTTTGAGGGGTACTCCAACTTTGTTGACCACGACTTCATGATTATTTCTTCAATCTCTATTTGGGATTTTGAGATACAACGATCCGCCTCCTTTTCGGACTTGGATCTATTTATCCTCATACCTTGTTAGGGTCTTTTCGGATAGACTTCTCCATCATCTTTATGGGAGTTGATTGCTTTTCGTCGTGAGTCTTGATCCTTCATATTGATTTTGGGAATAATGCTTTTCACATCACCTTGGATCTTCAGCAATAAAATTGAATCCTCATGCCTTGTTAGGGCCTTTTCGGACTCGCCAATCTTCGCGCCCCGCTTCATAAGTTATGCCTTGGCTATGAACTCTTATCATTACCGAGCAACTTTTAAACGATCTTGGGCTAGAAGCTAAGTAACTTTTCAAATCGTACGACCTTACTTATTGCAGATAATTTATTAGCAAGTGATGGGAGAAAAAGATCATAATTAACTCACATAAGTTAATGAGAGAATACCAAACTTGTAACCAACTCTATCATTTCTCGTTCTCCACAATTTAAAATCTCAAGGAATGAGACTCGTGGATACTTAGCCTAATAAACCAATTAAGGTCTACATGGTTAAGGATACTAGCTAGAGTGAACTTGGATAAGTAAACTCGGGTTGAGTCAAAATATTCACAACGGGCCTAATATATCTAAGATATCTAAACTTGCTAAAACCATTTTATTAAAATGCTAGAAAGTAACAAAAATAAAGGAGACTACAACTAGGCCAAAATAGATTAAAAATTTTGAAAAATGTCGAAAAATTGATTTTCCGGTTAAAATGAGGGCAAATAAAAGGAAAAGACCACTTAACTTCGATAGAAGTCCCCCCTACACTTAATATAAACATTGTCCTCAATGTTTAAGCATGTGGGAGTAAACTCCCCTACACTTAGGACATTGTGCACTTTGTTTAAATCTCGTTAAGGGAAAGACAACTAAAGAGATTCCTACTTTAATATTGAGAAATATAAAATAGTGAATCGAAAAGAGTTTAGGATAGAACCGGGAAGAAGGGAACACGGAATCATGGTTCGTCAAAAGTCATCAAGAGTGTGTCTTTTAAGCTCTAATCCCTGCATATGATAAGAAAGAGAACAAGAAACACCAACGGGGCTCCCCCTACACTTATGGTGAAATAAGATAGATAATTGGGTTGCCTCCCAAAAAGCGCTTGTTTTTGTTGACCGAGTCACGAGCCTGACTCGTCCCCGAATTAAATGGTCCATGGGGAAGCCTCGAATGTGATACCGGGATCAAAGACCTTGTCCTCGTTCCCGGTGGACATTAATAAAGGAGAGGCGGGGGAATAAGTCGTGAAAGGGAGAAAGGTCCTTTCAACATACGTATAGTATGTGAATTCAAGATCCACGGGAGGTGGGTTGGGTATAGTGAGCACATTGTCCTCCCCCAAAGACAATGGAAGATGAGCAAATGGCAAAGCCGTGATGGTATCAATCATAGCATAATCAATGTCACCTCCCGGGTCAAAGCACTCATCCTCATTTCCCGGTATAAAACGAGTAGAGTAAAAGTGATACATCACCCGCTTGGGTGTGCACGTGGGAGGATGAGGTGGCAATATAATATGAGAAGTATGAGAACAATTACCTTCCACCTGCGTCCCTTTTTCAGAAGATTCACATCTTTTCACCTCTGGGATAGAAGGTGTAGTGTCATCGTGTAATAAATCCTCTAGAAAAAGTATATCTCCTTCCACATCAGAATACCCGGATATGTATTCCATGGGTGTATCAATATCAAGAAACTCATCGATCTCAGGAATGTGAAAACCATCATCACTAAGGAGTGAAGTATTTTGCTTTAGAAATTCCTCCTCGTCGAAAATAACCTCAATATCGGCATCACTCTCCTCATTATTTATAGGGCCAATAATATGCTCAGGGATATGGGTACTCGTCTGATCTTGCTGCTGTAAAAATGACTCCATACAAGTTCGCAGCGTGTGTAAAAGCTCTTTTGATTGCGCTTGAAAAGCTGTAGCAAGATCGACAATTGGTTCTTGGTAACTCATCCCGTGACGAGGCTGATGATCGAGTGAGTGCGGTGGGGGCTCAAGATTTTGAAAACCGGAATTATAGCACGGTTGTGGCTCATAGTTGTTCATCGGTGGAGAATAATTAGAAACCAGGGTTGGTTCATAATAATCCATAGGTGAAGAAAACTGAGGACACGGATTTGGCTCATAACAATTCATTGGTTGACAATAATAGGTATCGTGAGGACCCCCACAGTTGTTGCAAACCGGGTATGGAGAAAAATCAAGTGCATCTTGTGGATAGCTATTATCATTGTCATAATTGTACCCTGGTTCTTGCCCGTGTCTAGACGGGTATTGAACCGGGCACGAAACATGCCAATGAGAATCACTTCCACAATAGATGCACGGGGGAACAGGAGGTGGGTTCAAAAAGAGTGAATTAGTCGAGTTGCACAAGGGACAAAATCCGAATTGTGTGTAGTCGATATCGTTTCCGCACCGCTCACATGTACACCATTGACAAGAGTTGTTCCCAGATAATTGTTTCCCACACCAGACGCAATGTACATAAAAATCCATAAAGAAAGATAGATAAGCAAGAAGAATATTTTTGGTGCAAAACTTTGAAAAAGAAATGCTTTTTATGATTTTTCAAATGTTTTTGGATTTTTTAAAATTTTTGAGCACGAAAAATAACGTTCACAAGTGAACGGATCCCAAAAGCCAACGCGTCACTCGCAAAAACCTTCGATCTTCACGAAAAGACCCGGCAGCGGCGCCATTTGATACTTGGATTTTTGCTAGTTGAAAAAGTTCGTTTCTCGGTGTCTAATCGAATTGATTTCTGGTTAATTGTGTGAGATTAGTTGTTCTTGGTGAAACAAATATTTTTGGTTTTGGAAAAATAAATGAGCACGACTTAATAATAAATGACGAGAAATTAACACTAAAACAAGTTAAAATGTAAACGGTGCGATATTTAAAACTTTGAAAATAAATGACGAGAAACGAAAGGACGTAAAATTAAAACTTAACAAAAAGTAAATGATGCGAACCAAAAATTAAACTAAAAGGAAAGCAAATAAAAATTCAAATAAAGCTTGAAAATAAAAGACAAAAATACTTAAACAGAAAAACCACAAGGAAATTTAGACAGAAACCTTCATTCGGAAGTTTTGAAACTTCCGAATGAACTGGCTTGATCCGGAACTTCTAATGTTCCAGATGAAGCTTGTTTCATTCGGAACTTCTAATGTTCCGGATGAAGCTTCCTTCATTCGGAACTTTTGGACTTCCGGATGAAGGAGTATTCATTCGGAACTTTTGACTTCCGGATGAAGCTTGCTTCATTCGGAACTCTTAAACTTCCGGATGAAGCTTGCTTCATTCGGAACTTTTAACATCCGAATGAAACACTTGATCCAGAACTTTATCGACTTCCGAATGAAGGACTCTTGATCCGGAAGTTTCCTGGGAAATGATAAGATACAGAAACAAAGAACCCGAAGAACAGGGGGATACAGTAAACGCGATTTATCCTCAAATTAATCAAAATCAAACAAAAGATTAAACCAAAACAACCAATAAGCATCAACTAACAATAATCAATCAAAACAAATCATCAAAACTAACAAACATAACCAAATCAATCAAAACCCACTTGATCAAAATCATAAAAACTCAAGAACATGAACAATGATGAATAAGAACTAATCAAACAAGAAAGGAAGAAGATGATAAATGAAAAGCTTAATTAAAAAGTAAGGATTCAATAACAAAATCTTAAACACAAATTAATCTAGAGAGAGAAAGCATAAGTTTAGAGAGAGAAACTACCTACTCCTAATCTAATCCTAAAACTAACCAACCCTCTCACATGTTGTGAGGGTGGTATTTATAGGAGAGGGGAGTGGTTGGTGGCTTCCTCTTTCTTTCATTCTTTCTTGGTCCTCAGTCTTTCAGTCTTTCAGTCTTCTTAAATTCTTCGACTTTTCAGACTTCGTCTCGGGATTTCTTTGAACTCGTTTTGTAATTTCTTCATAATTTAGACTTGAGTTCTTCGGCTTTTAGTAAACTTCCGTCTTTTGACTTTTTCTTTGATAAATCTTCAGAATTGGTCTTGGACTTCCGTTCTTTTTCCACTCTTGATCTTTCGACTTCATCTTTCGTCTTTTTCTTCGATAAAAGCCCGTGAAAGACGTGTTTTCTCCACTTTTCACCTTCTCGACCCTGAAACACAATAAAAACACAAACCACGCATAATTCCGCCATTTACGACATAAAATATACGTTTAGGTCCCGTTTTAATGTAATTAAGTGGTAGAAAAGATGGGTGTTTTCACACCTATCAAATCCCCTACACTTAACCATTGCAATGCCCTCATTCAATGCTTAGTGATAAAGCAAGGTTTACACTTTCCATCATAATCAACCTACCTTGGCCTTTATTAAACAACTAAGGAAAAGATAGAAAATAACAAGATGCAACAAGGAAGAAACATGTAAAGAAATCTAAGACTTACATTAGGGCTTGTGTGTCATGAATGATTATCACCTTCAAGTTTCACGTTCCCCATGCCAAGCTTAAAAACAAGATCATTGTTAGTACAAGTTAGCATAACAAACATTTACTCATGCGGTTCAATTAATCACTTAAACTCCCTTATTCCTATGGGTATCTCTTATATTTTATTGATGTCTTGAATGATCACGAGGATGCATTGTTGGACTTATTTCGATAGTTTATTTAAGCTGAAAGCAAGGTAGGACGATTTGATCAATAGTTAGATAAAGGACAAAATCTCTTAAAACTGCTTCTCGGAATATCCAAAAGTTCATATCTTGGCATAACTTTGTTCACGATTTGAGACCTTTCTCGGGCCGATATTTGGCATGTACTTCATACTTCATATCTTGAGAGACGTGCTTGATATAATGGTCTTCTCATCGTTCATAGAGTTTCTTCACTTTGGAGACTTTTGAGGGGTACTCCAACTTTGTTGACCACGACTTCATGATTATTTCTTCAATCTCTATTTGGGATTTTGAGATACAACGATCTGCCTCCTTTTCGGACTTGGATCTATTTATCCTCATACCTTGTTAGGGTCTTTTCGGATAGACTTCTCCATCATCTTTATGGGAGTTGATTGCTTTTCGTCATGAGTCTTGATCCTTCATATTGATTTTGGGAATAATGCTTTTCACATCACCTTGGATCTTCAGCAATAAAATTGAATCCTCATGCCTTGTTAGGGCCTTTTCGGACTCGCCAATCTTCGCGCCCCGCTTCATAAGTTATGCCTTGGCTATGAACTCTTATCATTACCGAGCAACTTTTAAACGATCTTGGGCTAGAAGCTAAGTAACTTTTCAAATCGTACGACCTTACTTATTGCAGATAATTTATTAGCAAGTGATGGGAGAAAAAGATCATAATTAACTCACATAAGTTAATGAGAGAATACCAAACTTGTAACCAACTCTATCATTTCTCGTTCTCCACAATTTAAAATCTCAAGGAATGAGACTCGTGGATACTTAGCCTAATAAACCAATTAAGGTCTACATGGTTAAGGATACTAGCTAGAGTGAACTTGGATAAGTAAACTCGGGTTGAGTCAAAATATTCACAACGGGCCTAATATATCTAAGATATCTAAACTTGCTAAAACCATTTTATTAAAATGCTAGAAAGTAACAAAAATAAAGGAGACTACAACTAGGCCAAAATAGATTAAAAATTTTGAAAAATATCGAAAAATTGATTTTCCGGTTAAAATGAGGGCAAATACAAGGAAAAGACCACTTAACTTCGATATAAGTCCCCCCTACACTTAATATAAACATTGTCCTCAATGTTTAAGCATGTGGTAGTAAACTCCCCTACACTTAGGACATTGTGCACTTTGTTTAAATCTCGTTAAGGGAAAGACAACTAAAGAGATTCCTACTTTAATATTGAGAAATATAAAATAGTGAATCGAAAAGAGTTTAGGATAGAACCGGGAAGAAGGGAACACGGAATCACGGTTCGTCAAAAGTCATCAAGAGTGTGTCTTTGAAGCTCTAATCCCTGCATATGATAAGAAAGAGAACAAGAAACACCAACGGGGCTCCCCCTACACTTATGGTGAAATAAGATAGATAATTGGGTTGCCTCCCAAAAAGCGCTTGTTTTTGTTGACCGAGTCACGAGCCTGACTCGTCCCCGAGTTAAATGGTTCATGGGGAAGCCTCGAATGTGATACCGGGATCAAAGACCTTGTCCTCGTTCCCGGTGGACATTAATAAAGGAGGGGCGGGGGAATAAGTCGTGAAAGGGAGAAAGGTCCTTTCAACATACGTATAGTATGTGAATTCAAGATCCATGGGAGGTGGGTTGGGTATAGTGAGCACATTGTCCTCCCCCAAAGACAATGGAAGCTGAGCAAACGGCAAAGCCGTGATGGTATCAATCATAGCATAATCAATGTCACCTCCCGGGTCAAAGCACTCATCCTCATTTCCCGGTATAAAACGAGTAGAGTAAAAGTGATACATCACCCGCTTGGGTGTGTACGTGGGAGGATGAGGTGGCAATATAATATGAGAAGTATGAGAACAATTACCTTCCACCTGCGTCCCTTTTTCAGAAGATTCACATCTTTTCACCTCTGGGATAGAAGGTGTAGTGTCATCGTGTAATAAATCCTCTAGAAAAAGTATATCTCCTTCCACATCAGAATACCCGGATATGTATTCCATGGGTGTATCAATATCAAGAAACTCATCGATCTCAGGAATGTGAAAACCATCATCACTAAGGAGTGAAGTATTTTGCTTTAGAAATTCCTCCTCGTCGAAAATAACCTCAATATCGTCATCACTCTCCTCATTATTTATAGGGCCAATAATATGCTCAGGGATATGGGTACTCGTCTGATCTTTCTGCTGTAAAAATGACTCCATACAAGTTCGCAGCGTGTGTAAAAGCTCTTTTGATTGCGCTTGAAAAGCTGTAGCAAGATCGACAATTGGTTCTTGGTAACTCATCCCGTGACGAGGCTGATGATCGAGTGAGTGCGGTGGGGGCTCAAGATTTTGAAAACCGGAATTATAGCACGGTTGTGGCTCATAGTTGTTCATCGGTGGAGAATAATTAGAAACCGGGGTTGGTTCATAATAATCCGTAGGTGAAGAAAACTGAGGACACAGATTTGGCTCATAACAATTCATTGGTTGACAATAATAGGTATCGTGAGGACCCCCACAGTTGTTGCAAACCGGGTATGGAGAAAAATCAAGTGCATCTTGTGGATAGCTATTATCATTGTCATAATTGTACCCCGGTTCTTGCCCGTGTCTAGACGGGTATTGAACCGGGCACGAAACATGCCAATGAGAATCGCTTCCACAATAGATGCACGGGGGAACAGGAGGTGGGTTCAAAAAGAGTGAATTAGTCGAGTTGCACAAGGGACAAAATCCGAATTGTGTGTAGTCGATATCGTTTCCGCACGGCTCACATGTACACCATTGACAAGAGTTGTTCCCAGATAATTGTTTCCCACACCGGACGCAATGGACATAAAAATCCATAAAGAAAGATAGATAATCAAGAAGAATGTTTTTGGTGCAAAACTTTGAAAAAGAAATGCTTTTTATGATTTTTCAAATGTTTTTGGATTTTTTAAAATTTTTGAGCACGAAAAATAACGTTCACAAGTGAACGGATCCCAAAAGCCAACGCGTCACTCACAAAAACCTTCGATCTTCACGAAAAGAGCCGGCAGCAGCGCCATTTGATACTTGGATTTTTGCTAGTTGAAAAAGTTCGTTTCTCGGTGTCTAATCGAATTGATTTCCGGTTAATTGTGTGAGATTAGTTGTTCTTGGTGAAACAAATATTTTTGGTTTTGGAAAAATAAATGAGCACGACTTAATAATAAATGACGAGAAATTAACACTAAAACAAGTTAAAATGTAAACGGTGCGATATTTAAAACTTTGAAAATAAATGACGAGAAACGAAAGGACGTAAAATTAAAACTTAACAAAAAGTAAATGATGCGAACCAAAATTTAAACTAAAAGGAAAGCAAATAAAAATTCAAATAAAGCTTGAAAATAAAAGACAAAAATACTTAAACAGAAAAACCACAAAGAAAATTAGACAGAAACCTTCATTCGGAAGTTTTGAAACTTCCGAACGAACTGGCTTGATCCGGAACTTCTAATGTTCCGGATGAAGCTTGTTTCATTCGGAACTTCTAATGTTCCGGATGAAGCTTCCTTCATTCGGAACTTTTGGACTTCCGGATGAAGGAGTATTCATTCGGAACTTTTGACTTCCGGATGAAGCTTGCTTCATTCGGAACTCTTAAACTTCCGGATGAAGCTTGCTTCATTCGGAACTTTTAACTTCCGAATGAAACACTCGATCCGGAACTTTATCGACTTCCGAATGAAGGACTCTTGATCCGGAAGTTTCCTGGGAAATGATAAGATACAGAAACAAAGAACCCGAAGAACAGGGGGATACAGTAAACGCGATTTATCCTCAAATTAATCAAAATCAAACAAAAGATTAAACCAAAACAACCAATAAGCATCAACTAACAATAATCAATCAAAACAAATCATCAAAACTAACAAACATAACCAAATCAATCAAAACCCACTTGATCAAAATCATAAAAACTCAAGAACATGAACAATGATGAATAAGAACTAATCAAACAAGAAAGGAAGAAGATGATAAATGAAAAGCTTAATTAAAAAGTAAGGATTCAATAACAAAAGCTTAAACACAATTTAATCTAGAGAGAGAAAGCATAAGTTTAGAGAGAGAAACTACCTACTCCTAATCTAATCCTAAAACTAACCAACCCTCTCACATGTTGTGAGGGTGGTATTTATAGGAGAGGGGAGTGGTTGGTGGCTTCCTCTTTCTTTCATTCTTTCTTGGTCCTCAGTCTTTTAGTCTTTCAGTCTTCTTAAATTCTTTGACTTTTCAGACTTCGTCTTGGGATTTCTTTGAACTCGTTTTGTAATTTCTTCATAATTTAGACTTGAGTTCTTCGGCTTTTAGTAAACTTCCGTCTTTTGACTTTTTCTTCGATAAATCTTCAGAATTGGTCTTGGACTTTCGTTCTTTTTCCACTCTTGATCTTTCGACTTCATCTTTCGTCTTTTTCTTCGATAAAAGCCCGTGAAAGACGTGTTTTCTCCACTTTTCACCTTCTCGACCCTGAAACACAATAAAAACACAAACCACGCATAATTCTGCCATTTACGACATAAAATATACGTTTAGGTCCCGTTTTAATGTAATTAAGTGGTAGAAAAGATGGGTGTTTTCACACCAATCACATACTTATGTATACTTCTCTCGACACCTTGAAGATTACATTCGTCATGAAAGACAAGAAGGACACGCGGTTCTCTTATAGAACACGCGGTTCCTTAGTGATATCGAACCGCGGGAAGATATGGAACCGCGGGCAGTCAAGCCGGTTTAGGATAACTCAAGATTTCTTGAAGCTTCTAGAAGATGGAGGGAAACTAATAAATTCAAAATTCAAATTTTGAATTTGGGCTCCAAGAATAAAAGGTGCATCCTTTTATCCAATGGGTAGTCCACTCTTTTATCCAATGGGTAGTCCACTCTTTTATCCATTGGGTAAAAAGGTGCTCTCCAAGGCAAGGTTTAGCTATAAATAGAAGACTCCTCTCTTTCATTTCACTTGCACAAAAAACACACAAAACCTTCCAACATCCCATTCCTCATCCTCCTCAAGAGCAATGAGAAGAACACTTTCACCCTTGTGAAGTGTTAGTGTCTAGAGTCATAACATGATGAAGATCTCTCTAGATCAAGTCATGATTATTGTCTTCCTACTATGTATATGTAGAAGATCCAAGTTGTGGGTACACTTGGATGTGTTTGTAAGGGTAGAATATCCAAGTGATGGGTATCCTTGGATTAGGTGTTAGTTGTGTAGATCCAAGTCTTGTTAGTACTTGGATATAGTGTTAGAGTTATAGATCTAAGTGTTGTGTGCTTAGATCTATATGGTTTATGTGTTTAGGCCATAAAACACAAGGTTTGTTATGTTGGGCCATAAAACATAACTAGTGGGTAGATTAGGTTGTGTCTTGGTAGTTCTCACTAAACTCTAAAGTGATGTGGTTGTGTCTTGTGAGTTCTCACTAAACTTTAAAGTGACTAGTAGTTGTGTTGGGTGAAGTTCTCACTTAGCTTCAAAGTGAAGAGTCGTGAAGATTGGTTCTAGCTTTCGATTAGAACTCGACATCTAGCCTTGTGTCGTTAAATGGTGAAGTAGGCAACGTTGTGTAGATTGGTCCTACCTAGGATTAGGACTCGACATCTAGCTTAGTGTCGGAAATGTGTAAGCGACGTTGTGTATGGTTTCTCCACCTTAAGGAGTTTGTTGACTAGTGAAGTAACTCTCGAGTAAGGTGTACTCGAGGAGTGGAGTAGGGAGAAGAGGAGCTTCGTGACCGAACCACTATAAATCATCGTGTCGGTAACTTCCTTTACATTTATGTCTTTACCTTTGTAGATGTATTTATAGTTGCATACTTGTGTTGTGTGTCTTTGTGTGCATCACATAATCTAAACATCTAAGTTGCGGAAAGCTATGGCTTAGTACGTGTGTGCTTCATGTTTAGATTATGGTCAAGTGTACATCACTTAGTCTAAACATCCTAGTTGCGGAAAAGCCTGTGCTTAGTACGTGTGTGCTTAGTGTTTAGACTATTGCTTGATGTACTCTTGATTTGATGTGCTTGTGTGTTTTCTTACTTGTAGTATTTATCTTTCAATCAAACACATCTCACATCTAGTCAAGATTGATAAGGAATTTGATACAAAGGACTGTTAAGGTTTCAAATTAACAATGTTGCTACGTCCACTGTCGGCGGTTCGTTATTGGACCGGCGGTTCCTTATCAATAAGGAACCGCGGGTAGAGATAAGGAACCGCGGGCAGTGGATTGAGCCGAAATGTTTTGAAAATGAACTAGAAACTATTCAACCCCCCCTTCTAGTTTCTACAATTGGTATCAGAGCGAGGTTACTCAAGATCTTTGAAGTATATTGTACTTTAAAGCTTGGATCGATCTTTGCTCTCTTTTTCAAAACAAATGGTTTTTAAAAATGAAAACGGTTTTTAAAAATAGAGACGATCTTTGTATCAAATTGTTCATGAAGAGTGATTACTTATGACATGTGTTTCGTTGTTTCATTCGTACAAGTTTTGGTGTTAAATAAACTTTGTATAATAGCTTGAATTAAATCTTTTCATGTTTGGAAGTATAAAAATCTTTTGTGTCATAATTAACTCTAAAATACGAGTTCTATGTGTCTAAAATGATTTTTTAGAGTCCTAAGTCCTTCCAAAAAGTTACCAAATGATTTTGGCCAAAAACTCATTTTTTGTCCTCTGACCGCGGTTCTTTATTGTTCTCCGCGGATCCTTATCAATAAGGAACCGCGGTCAGTCTGACTCAGATTTTTGAAAACTTTGAAAAATCATATAAAATCAACCGTAAGTCCGTAGAAGTCGTGCCACCCGTCATTTCGAACGTAATTGAATTTTCTTTCGATTAAAAATGCTTCCAAACCTTTATTCAAACTTTAAAATTTGGATGGTTTCTAACTTCCATACTTTATCCAAAGTATTGAGTGTCGGTTTGTCGTAAAACTTGTGTTTTACTCTTTTCCATTAAGTTGGACATCTCTTGGTAATATATCTTTGAAAATTGATATATTTACAAAGTGTTAAACTTAATTAAATTTCAAATGGGTCAAAGACTATTTTCAAATAAAATCAAGCTATGAATACTTTGTTGTATCTAACACTCAAAACATGGATGAATGGTTTTATGTGTTAAACTAATTGTTTGTGTATGTTTCCTTGTGTGTTATTATTATATGTAGACATTATTAAGTGTTCCTTGCTATTTGTAGTAGTATTGCTTATATGTCTAGTCTCTTGTGCCTTGCTTGGTATTTATTAGTATCTAGTTTTTCCTAATTAGGATGTATGCTAGATTTCTTGCATTTTGGTTGCAACATTATTTGTGCATTGCATATGGGATCAACATCTCTAGGTTTATATATGTTATATAAACATCATGTACACCTCGTTATGTTTATTAACACTCTTAGGTTTGAAAGCTTTGGGAGCTTATCAAATCTATTGATTTGGGTCGTCTTACTCGATCATTGTGTTATTAGTTCAAGTAGATAAATGTCTCACTATAAAACATGAAACACCCTTTGAAAATCTTAGCTATTTTCTCTTAAAAGAGTGTTTGTGGGAATCAAGAAAGATTTCGATTAAATATCAATACATTATTCAAACTATGATTGGTATCATTATCGAATCTAATTGACATGTTTTTTAGTGTAGACATGAATGTGGTTTATTAATAATATACATCGGATCATAACTCACACTTGTGTTGATGGTGTTATATTGAATCTACTTGTTCAAATTGTTAGACATATTTTGTTTAATAATTACTTATAATACACAATAGAGTCGGTTTTATAACTTGGATGTTTCATCCGAAATACTCAAGTAATTTACATTGCTATGCAATTTATAAATGTGTCATTTCCGAAAGACCAATCAAGAGTGTTCTATCAAATTGTGTAAACTTGGTTTGTACAATTCAATGTTATTGTCCTCAAGATCTATTAAGGTAATTAACCTTAACTAGACTCTTTTGTCAAGATATGCAATGGTGCATTCTTAACCCTCATTAGGTCATGCATTGTGTCGCCATGCAAGTTTCATCCTTGCTAAACTTTATTAGGCAAATGTTGGAATTACACTTTGTCTAACTTGAGAATGACTACTAGAGAATTTATGCATTAGGATCTTAATTTGACCTAACGGTTGAATTACTTCCACGTGGGAAGTTGAGTTGGTGTATAACTCGTAAAAATGGTCGTGTTTAGCCTTAATTGAGCACCTCTAGTGATAGTCTCATACGCATTCTCTAAATTGGCTAAATGGCTCTTCCTATATATGACTAATGATAGTTTACTTTGATGAACTTTGTATTTCATTAGGAGTCTTTTTCTTTTGTAGCCATTAGGTTTTTCTTAGCTTTCTTCTTACGTGCTAATTGAACCTATTTGTCTTTCCTTTGTGTGTGTTCTAGTTTTTATTGCTCTTAAGCATGACTTTATGATAAGTTAGACTAGAAAATTAGGATTTGCTTAATTGGAAAATCCTCCTTCACCACCTAAACCAAGCCTCACCACCTTAACCAAGCCTCTGTAGGCGGTTCTTTAAATAGACCGCGGCTCCATATCAATATGGAACCGTCGGTGGAGATAAAGAACCGCGGGCAGAAGCTCTCAAATTCGGGTTTTCTGAAACTTCCCAATTGTTCCAACACCCTTTGGAATCTTTGTTTCAAACCATTGATCACTCCCAAAATATCTTGGGCTTTCCCTTTTTAACCCTTTACTAGTTTGGATCATCCCCTCACCCTTTTAAACCCTCCTTGTTAGCCTTGTTCTTCACACCTCAAAACATTCATCCTTACCCCTTAAACCACCCATTACTACCATGGTTTCTACAAGAACCTTTAATTCATCCAAAACCTCCTCTTCAAAGAGGCACCTCAAAATTAAGATTAAGTTACCCAAACTTAACTCTTCACCCTTTCACACACCCAAGAATGAGATTGTTCCAATTCTCATCTCTTCATCACCCTCACCAACTCTTGCTCCATGCAAGACTACCTCAACCCATGGTACCAACCATTCACATGGTTCTACCTCCTCTTCATTCCAATCTAGAATGAATGAGATAACCTCACCCTTCACTCCAAGTACTCTCTTGGATGTGACTACCCAACCTCAACCCATCCAAAGCATTCCCATTGTGAATGACTTTGTTGATACCTTGGTGACTTCACCTTTTACCCCTTCAAACTCACCCACATCACCCATCCAAAGCATTTCCATTGTGAATGACTTTGTTGAACCCTTGGTGACTTCACCTTTCACCCCACCAAATTCCGCTACCACCCTTGTCTTTCATTTAAGCATGTGGATTGCTTATTGCTAAGACATCTAATTTAAGCAAATCTTAGGATTCTAGTGTAACTAAGATTAAAATTATGCTTAAGTTTTAGGCTTGTTTTTTTATATACATCTTTGTATGATCTTTATTCTCTTGTATTTCCTTTCATGTTTTTCAACATGATTTTTCTTTGAGTCTTAGATCTTGTTTTTATTTTATTTCTTTCTTTTCTCTTATTTTGAGTCCTTATCTTAAACTAATAAGAATTAGGAATCTTCTTGGAGATTTACATTACATGTAGCTTGATTTGCGATATCTAGATAGATAACTTGCTTGTATGCTACTTGCTTATATATCTTATTGCTTATCCGTATGCTATATGCTTAATTGATTAGTTATTGAATGCATGCTTATTATAAAGGTTTTGTCTTTGTCAAGCAATTCCGATATAAAATCCCTTAGATGTGTCTAACTCATGCATGTCCTTAAATGCTACGTGCTAACTTGTTTTACTTAGTCTTCTCTTTTTAAGTAATCATGTTTCTTGCATGCCATATGTGTTAATTGCGCACCTTCTCTACATTGGTTTATTGTAGACTTCATTAGGCATTGCATGAATTATCCTATCTGCTTACTTGATTATGTATTTGATTTTGTACTAACCCTTCATGTCTTATTGAGCTTCTTTTGAGTTTCTTCTCTCATTTTCTTTCGAGATTTCACTATCACCTTATAAGGTATAGTATTCATGAATCAATTTGTGAAGTTATCCTTAACTTCTTTGTTGAGTCTCTCTCAATTCATTTTAATCATGCTCTTCTAAGTCGAGTCTCTTTCTTCTAGTCTTTCCGAACTAAGTTGAGTCGAGCCTTACCCTTTCCTCATCATGTAATTGTTCTTTGAACATCCACAATGATTGAGAAGAGCTACGAAACTTTGAGCATGTAGTTTATCGTATGCTAAACACCACTTGGTGTCGACATTCATACGCATTTTTGCCTATAATGTCCTATATCCCAATTTTTTCTTAAAGCGTCGACTTATCCGCTTTTGGTTTTCCTTTATTTTTTTTTGGTCAAAAATGTCTCTAGGTTGAGATATTTTTGTTCCTCTTTTTAAGAGTTGATTGCGGTTAAAATTTACAATTGGTATGGGTGATTCCATCAATTCTAAGTTTTTAACCCCTTGAGATGATATCTTCAAATTCTTGGATGTTTCTTTTACTCCAACAATTTTGAATTGATTTCCTCAAAATCCTCTTCTTGTTTTTTGAGAGTTGAGGGTTAAATCTTGAATTTTCTTGGGTGATTCCAAAAATTCTAAGCTTTTTACCCTTTGACATATTATCATTACAATTGGGTGATTCCAACAATTGTTAATTGATCTTGTCAAGATCCTCTCTTTTGACTTGTTTTTGGATTGATAGCATCGCGTGCACACTTCTTTCTTCAATGCTTGTCATTGTTTGTGCAAACGACTTGTTTATCATCCTCTTTTTTTTTTCTTTTCATCATAGTCATTCTTTCTCTCTTTTAGACTATGTGGAATTGTTTTTATTGTTCATGTCATACTCTTTTTAGATTGGTATTTTTGCCAAGATATTAAAGCGGAGTATGTCCTCTCGACAATATATTCTCTTTTTATATATGCTCTTGTCTACTAACCTTGTTTTGTAGGATACTTCTAACCCATTTCGTAGCTCGTCACTATTCTTGCTTTGTTGGTGCCTCAAGCAAGGGGGAGCTCATATCAAGGGGGAGCATTTTCAAGAGTTCAACTCATTACATTTGCGATCGTTCACTCACTTAAATTGCATTCATTGAACATCTTGCAAGTAATGAATTATGGGATCTTGAAGACATGGAGGTGGTTAACCTATGGTGATTGAAGACTTCACTAGGATGACGCAAGCTCAATATCTTTGGATGATGGGATTACGGTTCGGATTCTCTCCTCTCAACCAAATATCTTTTGGATGCAAGCTATCTCAAAGTTGATTCTTCTCTTCTACAAACGACGACTACCTTTGGATGCGTGATCTTCCTCAAATGATATGGATTCTACTCTTCCTCAAATGACGACTAACTTTTTGATTCGACAAAAGGGGGAGAAGGAAGTGTAAACGAGTACGTTTCACATTTTACTATGCGTTACGGTTTACTTGTTTGTCATCATCAAAAAGGGGGAGATTGTTAGTGCAAACATTACGATGTTTAATCAAGATGAATCCTTCATGTTTTGGTGATGACAAACGTATAACTCGCAACACATAATGTAAAATGTGTAAGGTACTCGTAATCACTCAAGCATACTTATGTATACTTCTCTCGACACCTTGAAGATTACATTCGTCATGAAAGACAAGAAGGACGCGCGGTTCTCTTATAGAACACGCGGTTCCTTAGTGATATCGAACCGCAGGAAGATATGGAACCGCGGGCAGTCAAGCCGGTTTAGGCTAACTCAAGATTTCTGGAAGCTTCTAGAAGATGGAGGGAAACTAATAAATTCAAAATTCAAATTTTGAATTTGGGCTCCAAGAATAAAAGGTGCATCCTTTTATCCAATGGGTAGTCCACTCTTTTATATAATGGGTAGTCCACTCTTTTATCCATTGGGTAAAAAGGTGCTCTCCAAGGCAAGGTTTACCTATAAATAGAAGACTCCTCTCTTTCATTTCACTTGCACAAAAAACACACAAAACCTTCCAACATCCCATTCCTCATCCTCCTCAAGAGCAATGAGAAGAACACTTTCACCCTTGTGAAGTGTTAGTGTCTAGAGTCATAACATGATGAAGATCTCTCTAGATCAAGTCATGATTATTATCTTCCTACTATGTATATGTAGAAGATCCAAGTTGTGGGTACACTTGGATGTGTTTGTAAGGGTAGAATATCCAAGTGATGGGTATCCTTGGATTAGGTGTTAGTTGTGTAGATCCAAGTCTTGTTAGTACTTGGATATAGTGTTAGAGTTATAGATCTAAGTGTTGTGTGCTTAGATCTATATGGTTTATGTGTTTAGGCCATAAAACACAAGGTTTGTTATGTTGGGCCATAAAACATAACTAGTGGGTAGATTAGGTTGTGTCTTGGTAGTTCTCACTAAACTCTAAAGTGATGTGGTTGTGTCTTGTGAGTTCTCACTAAACTTTAAAGTGACTAGTAGTTGTGTTGGGTGAAGTTCTCACTTAGCTTCAAAGTGAAGAGTCGTGAAGATTGGTTCTAGCTTTCGATTAGAACTCGACATCTAGCCTTGTGTCGTTAAATGGTGAAGTAGGCAACGTTGTGTAGATTGGTCCTACCTAAGATTAGGACTCGACATCTAGCTTAGTGTCGGAAATGTGTAAGCGACATTGTGTATGGTTTCTCCACCTTAAGGAGTTTGTTGACTAGTGAAGTAACTCTCGAGTAAGGTGTACTCGAGGAGTGGAGTAGGGAGAAGAGGAGCTTCGTGACCGAACCACTATAAATCATCGTGTCGGTAACTTCCTTTACATTTATGTCTTTACCTTTGTAGATGTATTTATAGTTGCATACTTGTGTTGTGTGTATTTGTGTGTATCACATAATCTAAACATCTAAGTTGCGGAAAAGCTATGGCTTAGCACGTGTGTGCTTCATGTTTAGATTATGGTCAAGTGTACATCACTTAGTCTAAGCATCCTAGTTGCGGAAAAGCTTGTGCTTAGTACGTGTGTGCTTAGTGTTTAGACTATTGCTTGATGTACTCTTGATTTGATGTGCTTGTGTGTTTTCTTACTTGTAGTATTTATCTCTCAATCAAACACATCTCACATCTAGTCAAGATTGATAAGGAATTTGATACAAAAGATTGTTGAGGTTTCAAATTAACAATGTTGCTACGTCCACTGTCGGCGGTTCGTTATTGGACCGGCGGTTCCTTATCAATAAGGAACCGCGGGTAGAGATAAGGAACCGCGGGCAGTGGATTGAGCCGAAATGTTTTGAAAATGAACTAGAAACTATTCAACCCCCCCTTCTAGTTTCTACATACTTTTTTCTTATAACCTTGGTTTATTTGAGTGCCCTTTTTTTATTTCATAGGAATTTCAGGTTGCTATTTTGTCGTTTTAGGTCTGTCGCGTGTTATTTGTATTGACTTACACACACCAGAAACAGAAGTCACCCTGAAGGTTTCAATCCAAAAATCTTCATATTATCGAAAGTACCTTAAAGTTCAATATTGATAGTTGCCTTGGATTTTATCAAATAAATAATGTATCCACCAATTCCTCAGAATATACATTTGATGAGCTTATAACTGCAGTCTTTTCACTAAGTAACAAATAAGGCTTAATGAGAACCTGATGAAAGACACATGAAAGACAGGTTAACATTTTAGTAACCAAATAAAGACAAAAAAAAAAAATTAGCTTTTACTCTAGCTAGATAGTAACAAAAAAAAGGATGAGCATTAATAACAGCTGCAAGTACGGACTTATTATATAACTTTTTACCTTAGTACTATACTACTATGTGTGTTTCTCATGTTTGATATTCATTTGTGTTTTGCAGCCGGTGTGGAGCTTTTGAAACCTCTAGATATGGAAGGTTTGGATTCAATTCCGCTAGAATTTTTTAGCAACAGTTTCCTAATGGTAAGAAAGCTGTCTTACAAGATTAAATCTCATAGCTAAAAATATGTACATGGATTATTATTGAGTGTCCATTGTGTTTTAGAAATGGCCAACATGGATTCAACAAAAAAAATTGTTGAAGCAGATGACACCGTACCCATAACCACTTCAGTTAACGACGATGATATGAAGCTACTTAAATTGGCCGTTGCCTGGCAGTGGGCGGATCTAGGATTCTGTAATAGGTTATGCTCTTATAATGCAATTTATATAGTAGTAGTGGACCGGCAGGACATAATGTTATATAGTAGTATGATTTTTCCTTGTAAGACTTCAGCTTGAGATTTTCTATTTTGATTTAAGCAGAACAAAATCAATGTTGTAATTCTTTTAAAATCACTAGAACTGAATACGGTTCTTTACACATCTATCCATCTATGCTTAATAAGGAACTTTTCAAAGGAAAATGATAAGGCAAAAGGAGCAGATCTGACTACTGAGTCTAAACAGCCAAATGGATATGGATCGAAGTAGGACGTATTTGATGAAGCTGAGCGTAAATTCGGAGTAATCAAGAAGACGATGTGAAGAATACGAAGCGGAGAACATGAATATATGGAAATGCAGAAAGGAAACTGAAACCGAAGACACCTTTACTTTATATTCTGAAGAAAGCAATAATGAGGATGGTACTTGTGATCAACATTAACTTCAGCTATCCATGGATACAATGCCGTCACTAGAGATCACACTTGTGCTTACCGATTCCATTGACAAACAGTAAAGTCTATAATAATTTCTAATAAAGAATCATTGACTTTTGTTCTTAATTCATTTTTTAAGTTAGGGCTAGAAATCACACTAAATATTCACATCGTAATTTATGTGTATGTGAAAATCAGATCGTTACTCTGTTTAGCACTTATTATACTTACAGTGTCAAATTTATTTGTTGTTGTCAGGGTTGTGCTAAAGAGGTGCAAATGAGGTTATGGGGATCATGTATAGGGTGTGGCATAAATGGAGAAGATATATTGCTTTGCTTACTGATAAGCCTTCAAGAATTGTGGATTACTTGATACAGTGATTAATCTCTTGAAATAGCTTCAATTGAAAACCAAACATAAAATACGTTAAGGGAAATACAAATGTAACTGGCTTCAGTAATAATGTATGTTTACGTGTTCATGGAGCTGATTTTGAAGCCAAAGTTATAAAGCTTATTGAACTGGGGTTCAGTAGAGATGTAGGCCATGCGAAACTATAGTGTATTTTTTCGTTAATTTTGAGCCTTTTTTTTAATGTGCCCCCCACTCGAAACTCAAACTGCCCCCATTTACATATTAAAATCCAATATTTAACACTCTAAAACTTAAAAATCTCTCATTTTTAAGTTAAAATACTCGATTTTTATTTGGATTTTAAGTTTTTCGTCTTGCTATTGTAAAAAAAATTTGCCCCCCACAGTAGGGATTTCCTGCGTCCGCCAATGGATGTAGCTGGATACCTTTTTGGTGGACAAACCTGGTACATGTACTTTCAATTTTCGAGTTTATTTGCAATCACACTTTTTTGTTTTTGGCAATTTAAAATGTACTCCTTTTTACACATCCAAATTTGTACTTTAATTATAACATTAATTTGTTGGTCAATGGCTAGCTTAATATTTCCAGTTTATACAAGTAGACATATAATTGAAGTTCATCATTGTGAGTAAACAGCTATATATGGTTCTTAATTATTGTTTATCTCTTCAGAGTATACTACTATAGTACTTTATACACATCCAAATTTGTACTTTAATTATAACATTAATTTGCTGGTCAATGGCCAGCTTAATATTTCCAGTTTATACATGTAGACATATAATTGAAGTTCATCATTGTGAGTAAACAACTATATATGGTTCTTAATTATTGTTTATCTCTTCAGAGTATACTACTATAGTACTATGTATGTTTAAGTGGGTAACGAAAGGTAAGATTTTAAATAGTTCTCTAATAAAGAATGGATTGAAAATACGCTTTATCTTTTCAAGTGAAATAACCAAAAAATAGCTTAAAAGGCAAGGAATGTCGTTGACCTTCACCCTAATGACCATGTTACATACATAACAATGTCATACCATATATTGCTAGAATTTCTGATATTATTTACAAAGTTTACCTCTACACAAATGATAAAGATACTTGGTTACTGAATTTCGGAAGTAGCGGCTGTGACCAAAAAGTTCAAAAGACAAGTAAGAGCATCCACTATGGTTATTTTTTAAGAGGTTTATAAAATTATAAAGAGGTTTATCATTTTATTAACCATAGTGGAGAGAAGGTTTATGCTTATGTGGAATGAAAAGGTCAAATATTTTAGACCTCTTTAAAATTTAATGCACTTGAGTTCATTATATTTTTCTATAGGTTTATACAAGTTTTAGCATAGTGGAGAAAAGTTTATAACATCAAAAAGTTTATAAATTAATATATTAAGATGATTTGACACAATTATAAATCTTTATAAAGATTTATTATAGTGGATGCCCTAAGTGAAATAAATTACAAAATAGTTTAAGATATTAATGACAAATTTTATCAGCGGTTATCTTCCTTTTTAAACTTTTCTTATTTAATGTGCTTGCATAAAAGAAATGAATCGTTGGCCAAGGTTTTGTTCAATGGGTGACTACTTTATGTGTTTCATTAAATGGACACGTGGGAAAAATATATGTACTCTTTGTAAATGATGTCATAACGTTTTTTTTTCTTTTAGCGGCGAGTTAATAGTTAGTAATTTGAGCAGATAGTGAAATTCAGTTGGGCAGTATGCAAGTCTTGAACTTTCTTTTTTAGATGATAAACCTCAATTCTGCTTTTATTTAATTCGGGCCTCTGATTAGCTTTAGTGAGACTCGAACTTAAGAACTCTAAAAAAAACCTCCCCAAATTTACCATTGCTGAATAATTGGTGTCTCTAATATTATCGCTCATTTTATCATTAGTGTCAAATTAAATTACGTTCATTATTAACTACTTACTTTTTAACTTGGGCCTGTAGTTGAATGTTTTAAGAGACTTTTATTTTATTTTAATTAGTAGCTTGATGTAGTGTTGCAAATTATGTTTGAATAAAGAAAACTAACATCAATATTTAATTTAAAAAAATATAAACCATACTTACAAGACCTACTAATATTATGCTGATTCAGTAAAAATTTATATATTAAAATCTCCAAGACGAATGTTCCGAGTTTTACAACCTCTTATGTATAAGTTTTTTTATAAAGACACTTCTCTAAAAAAACAAACATTATATTTTACAAAACATTTAAAAAGTGATAATTTATAATTTTTTTATTACTTAGTGTTAGAGTCTTTTGATACTTTATCGTGTACGTTTTTCCAGAAATTTAATATAATATTCTATACAATTACTTTTAAAACTATAAAATATAGTTAATAATATTATAATCGAAAACCAACCAACAAACTTTGGTACTATGCTTAAGTAACACACTGTAAAATAGAAAATTTTTAACACCAATATTTAACTAATAGAACTGAAAACGACAATCACAAGTCACGTCCGCCTATTAGATGTAACAGACTGACTTGTCAACTTTTATTTTCTTCTAAAAGATGAAAATTTGTTTTGCTTTTTCTTAAAGCATTTCAACTATTTAATTTTATAAATTAATTCTATACGCTTAATTTCAAAACCATAAATATACGTAGTAATATAATAAATGCAAAGAATTTGACAAACACTGCTACTATGCTTAAAAAATCTTTGTAAAGTATACAAATTTTTAACATCAATATTTAAGTAAACAATAAAAAGTAAACAATAATAACAAGTCATCTCAACTAATAATAAATAAAAAAGAAACTATACTAAAAAAAAGTTTTCAAACAGATACTTACCAAATTAAAAAAGTTAAACGACAATCATAAGTCATACCCGTCCATCGGACGGGTTTTGCCACTAGTATATATATATATATATATATATATATATATATATATATATATATATATATATATATATATATATATATATATATATATATATATATATATATATATATATATATATATATATATATATATATATATATATATATATATATATATATATATATATATATATATATATATATATATATATATATATATATATATATATATATATATATATATATACGTATATATATATATATATATATACGTATATATATATATATATATACGTATATATATATATATATACGTATATATATATATATATATACGTATATATATATATATATATATATATACGTATATATATATATATATATACGTATATATATATATATATATATATATATATATATATATATATATATATATATATATATATATATATATATATATATATATATATATATATATATATATATATATATATATATATATATATATATATATATATATATATATATATATATATATATATATATATATATATATATATATATATATATATATATATATATATATATATATATATATATATATATATATATATATATATATATATATATATATATATATATATATATATATATATATATATATATATATATATATATATATATATATATATATATATATATATACTAGTGGCAAAACCCGCCTGATGGGCGGGTATGACTTATAATTCTCGTTTACATTATTTTCTTTTGCTAAATATTGAAGTTGAAATATAGTATATATTGAACAAATATTGTTTACGCCTAGTAACAATGTTTGTTAAATTGTTTGTGTTTATTATATTAATAAGTATTTTTTTAGTTTTTGGATTAACTATTTAGTATTTGGTACTTCATTGGAAATTGTACATGATAAACTATTAATAGACATATACATTAAGTAGTAAAAGAAATAAAATTTGTTATTTTTAAACATTGTTGTCCACTATAATATTTTCTTTTGAAAAAATAATTTTTTTTTAAATTGTACATAAAAAATCTAATTTATGAATTTAAAATTGTTGAAAGAGTATATAACTGTTAAAAAGAACGTTATAATTAGTGTTAAAAAAAAGTGACCATTCTTTAATAGAAGCCAATAAATACAAACTAAAAACAACTATAATAGAAGCCCATAAATACAAACATTGTTGTCTACTATAATATTTTCTTTTGAAAAAATAATTTTTTTAAAAAATTGTAAATAAAAAATCTAATTTATGAATTTAAAATTGTTGAAAGAGTATATAGGTGTTAAAAAGAAAGTTATAATTATTATTAAAAAAAGTGAGATTCTTTAATAGAAGCCAATAAATACAAACTAAAAACAACTAAACAAATGATTATAGTAATTTAATTTTGCTTTCTTTAAACTTTATAATAAAAATGCTCATAATATTAAATAAATTAAAATGAATCTAAATATTGAGGGAAATTTACTTCTTACATAATAGAATAACGGTTTTGCATTCGAAAGCCAAGTCTCATCGTGTTCATATGCATAAAATAAATTGTTGATATTAATTGTTTCAAACTTGGTTCGATTCGACCAGATGAATTGGTTTACTCGGTTTTGGTCAAAAAACAGGTCATATTAAATTGAGTTTCATATTTTCGAAACCCGGTTAGACCCGTTGGGTTTAGTGACTCAGATAAACCCGGTTCTCGAGACTTGAGTTTCTATTTGTTCATGTTTTTTACACATAAAGCATGTAAATAAAGCGTATTTGTTTTTCTACATATTATATTTGTTGGAAAATAGTTTATACGTTATATATATGAAATAATTCATTGTTTTTATATATAATTTTTGTTAATTATTAAAAATATGATGTTTTTTCTAAAAACTTGAGTAAACCTAGGTCGACCCAAGTGGGACTGGTAAATCGATTATTTATGTAAACATTTAATAATTGTAAAAAATCTTTTTGCAAGTGAATCACGGTTGATTTAGTACTTACCACATACTATGAGTTTATTTATAATAATTTATAATAATACACCAGATTTTCACATAAAATTATTTAGTTACCTTATGTAAATCGAGATTTTCACGTAAAGTTATTTACTTACCCTAGTAATAGGGAAAGCAAATACTATAGAAACACATGAGAAAGTGTAAAACTAACAGTAAAAAGTTGAGCTCCTTATTATTAATAATTTATTATAGAAATTATTTTCAATTTTATTTTAAAATGTTCATCTTCTACAACCTTAAATGGATAAATAATTATATCTGTGAATAGTTTTTAAGCTAAAGACAGTATGTCATTTGGAGAGACACAATAAGAGTTAAAAGCACATGGACCTTGCGTGGTGTTGAAGTTTCCATGATTTTATGATATAATAAAATAACGTCTAAAATAACTTACGATTTCGTTCAAACATGAAACATCTTGATAACTACTATATATAATAAGGGTAATAGCTTTCTGTTTAGGACGTAATTCATAAGGCTTTCGAAAGTGGTTTCATTTCATACTCTCAAACATTATCTTATGGATAATGGATCTATCTCACCCCAATCTATTGATTCTATTGTCACACTGATGAAATTATGAAATAATTGTGAACAACATAATTGTAAATACATATCACCAAGTTTTTTCAGTTGCCTCTTTGTTACATCGCATTTGAGGTAGGGGAAAGACTATTTCTAATTTAAGAACAGTACTTTGGTTACTTCAAAACACAATCAGATTAAATGTGCGAGTTTCATTACAATTGAGTAACAAACACCAAAAAGTTAATACCTGTAGACAGCCTCCATCCATAACTTTTAGCTTTTGAACTCTGTCGAGACTTCCATTAATTAGTAATCAGGAGAAGAGGGCTTCTTGGGCTTAAAAACTCAGTTTCATTTTTTAGTTAGTCCACCCAAAAATTATTTAACATGTATATTGGCTATCAGCAAGAAAGGATCAGCTCATATCAGCAAGCCCCAATGAGAGGTTGTGAGATACCGATCAGAAAGCCCCTATCAACAAATCCAAAAATATCAGATATTATTATTATATACGCATATGACCTTGGTACTTGTAGATATGTGTGACCAAAACATTCATAGTTTATATGTTATCAGAATGCGAAACAACTGATACTGTAACTGCCCTGACCAAACTATCATGTATACTTGATATGTACATAAAACAACGCGCCCCCACCCCCTACAATAAAACAGCGATGATACTTTGGACGTGCATGTTTATGAAATTGTCTTTTATACGTTCTTCATTCCAAAAATAGGAATAGTGTTACTGTTGATTACTTGAGCTACTTGCACCCGAATACATTATTAACTGAGATTCCTGCAACCTGATGGTGTGACTTTCTATTCAGTGGCATAAAACTTGAAGAATACCTCAATAGATGAAACATGAGTGAGTCCATCTCCTACCTGCACGTTGGGTATAAAGATTTGACCCTAACAGCTTTGTGACCATTTCCTCACTTCAGGAAGTTTTAAAACTACGCAAAATTTGTCGAGTGATATAGTAAATACGATTAGTTTTTTGTGTAGACCTCCATCAAAGTTATAATTAAATAAGTTTAATAAAATTAACATGCCTTCCTTTTGGAAAAGTCTTTCATGATTTCACCCATTGTTGTGATAAATATGTCCCACCGGTAGCAATCTTTCCACAACTTTCATCAGCTGCTGAATTACAGATCAACTTTTTATAAGGTAACCATTAGCAACTAAAAAATAATGAAGATGCTGAAAAATAAAATCATTCATTTAGCGTTTTTCCCCAGAAGAACAACCATTTGAAACTGGTGAAAAGTACTAAAATCATGTAACGTGAGGCAGTTGCATGTATTTTGGCTCTCAACTCGGAAATAGTTGTTAGCCTGCCTACCTTGAATCCCAACAGGAATCATATATGTATCATCAGGGAAGAATACAATTTATGGGGCCGTAGTGTCTGCGTAGGCGTTTTAACCCCAATTTGTTGCCTTTTCATGTTCATCATATATTCATTATCTTTTTATTCAAATAATGAAAAACTCCCGCCAGTAAGGACTATCATTACTATTTATTGCTTGTCAAGCCAAGGGTAGCATTTTACTTTATACTTAATAAAGAGAATTACGACATGAAATGCTAGAACCGGAAATCATGTCTAATGTTCCTAACAACTACAATAAATGATTCCATTATTTCAATCTGAGGTTTGCTAAAATTGAACGAACTTTCTCTATTTAGTAAGATGATATGGCTGTTGTAGAGAGATTAGACATAGCATATCAGCTACGACACCCAGGCTTCTACTGTGTATGTGGATTAAAATTTATGTGCCTCAATTTCAGTAAAATATGAAATTTTTTTGCAAGTATTCATGCAGGACAAACTAATAACTGCTCCAAGAAATATATTATACATCCAAACAGACTTTTGGAAAACCATTTGGATGTTAGGTTTGAAGCATGAATCAATAACACATGCTTCACATAACACTGCTAAAATATACGTATATGAAAATAGTCAGTGACAACTTTCATCATCATTTCTGGAGAATGTTGTTACCTCGATGTTGTTGATAAAAATATGTGATCTTTCACCTACTTCTCCGCCATAAGTCACAGATCCTCCTCTTTTCAGTAAAGTAGCTGTTGATGGATAAAACACCAATGGTGAGAAGAAATAAGGGTTAAATATCATAACCGTCCATATATATAGGTCTTGATATAATAGTAACATAAGAATGCCGTTATCACGGGCCGAAAAACATGGGAAAGTATCCCTTATCAATACCGACCTACTATAAAATGTTAAGTGGGAGGGGAAAAACCCAAGTGCCCGAGTGACCGCGAGACATCTTTCGCTAGCTTCACCCTGTTCTTCTCAACTTTTTCCTATACAATCACACAATTTGGCAGGTACTTTTATGTTCCATCATTATTAACATAATTTTCATACCATGAACATTTCATCTATCGTTTTTTCATAAGTCTACCAAAAATTAGAACTTTCACTATATGCTTTTAAGCAAACTTTTAAAGTTTGTATCAGCCACTTAAAACTTCTAAGATACTGGCATAAAGTGACCAAGTCGGACCACAGAGTTGATCCTACCTTCATAGTATATATAGTATCATAACAAAATCTACCAGCATCTGTGAAGTTTATTAAAAAGTAACCAACCTAGGAAAAAGATACATAATGTTTCCCTGATTGTTGTAGCCAATCTATCTACTGCCTGAAAGGTTGAAGCAGTTACTATATGATTAAAGGAAAAATAGATACTCATAAAAATAAACATATATGATGTAATGTTACTACAAATAGCTAGAAACACTGTAATAAACTGAGATCGAAGCAGCTGTCGTCATAAAATTCAACATTTATAAGCATGCAGACGATTGAAGATTTTACAAAATTGGACGTACGACTTGGTGATTTTCCTGCTCAGTGTGTAATTTTCTTTTAGATTGTGTATAGAGAAGATATTGGAACGGATGTTCGTGGTGCATATCGATCAGTATGGTTAATTACCAATCTTAGTCTGCAAATATAGAACGAAAACTAAAAAGTTAGGCTTAGCCACAACCATAGTTAAGGTCAGGTTGTCCCGCCATACTGACTTCAATAAATTACGCTATTAAAGTATATAAAAACAGATAGGAACATCATTGCTTCAGATAATTTCTTTAGGAAGAAGTCGCCGATATATGCTTTCAAAGCAAGTGCCAATTAACTATAGGTAAATAAAGCTTTTTTTTTGCTTACAATGCCATTTTCGTACCTAGAAAGGAGAAGTGTTGGCAGTTCTGGACATCATATCACCAACCTTGAAGCCATGAGGACCTATGCTAGATGCATCTTGTGGCATCTAAACCTGAAGCATATAATTTTTATTTTGGTATACATGATCATACGCAGTGATCTTTTTGTTCTTCAGAATCACACGCAGTTTGTAAACTATTAATTTTTTTTACTATCCTCTATTTAAGAGTTTCTGATCCTAACTTACAAAAGATGCTCACTTGAATCTTATGAACACAACTGTTAAACACTCACAAATCCAAAATGTTTAACCTTATATATTGCATATTAAAGCTAAAAACTTTCAAACATCCAGCCATTTGATTACAACACAACAAAATCAAACCCTATTGGATGTAGTTCTAGTTGTGTGCAAGTCAACCAAATGCCACAAATCATAGAAAATATAATTATTAGACCACAAACAAACTCAAGTAAGATCTAAGAATTCATTCTTTTGTCTCTTTTGTATCTTTGTCTATATTGGAACCTATGCATATCATACTGATAATAAAAACAATTTCAGTCATGTTTTTCAACCCAAAATACCCAGAACGCTATCAGACTGCAAGATTAAGTTGCGCAATTCCAGATTTCAATAAACATGTCCAAAAATCATATTCAAAATATAGAATAAATATGTTCAAAAATCTAGTGACCGAAGTATCATGAAAATATTAAGTTGTATAAGCAACTTGAACATAGTATACCATGAATAGCAAAAAAGAGAAACAGGTCAAAGGCATCAAGCCTTAATAAAAGGCTACTGACACTCTTAGGGAATATACCTTTTGTTCTTCACCAAATGAATAACACTATGATTAGAAAACACCAATTCCCGATGTGCTTATTTTTATAAGCATAAGCCTAAGTAGAGAACTAATTTTGTATTCGTGTATTGCTAATACCTTTTGAAACCAAAAAGTAAAAGTTCATTCAATACATGTTATGAACACCAAGGTAAGACCTTTACTCTAACTACTCGTAGTTGCTAAACATAGAACATAGTTTTGGGTGATTTTCAACATTTAAAAAATGAACAATTTAGCATTTTTAATGTAGATCTGCTGACCTCTGACATTGGTGATTTGTAAAAAATTTAGATCATAAATGTGATAGCAATGACCTGTGTTTTGTCTAGAAATGGCAAAACAAAAGTCAGTTGTATGAATGGATCTAATATGAGCTAGAAACGACGACTTTACATGCCCATCTGATTAATATACTAACCAACATACGTGCTTTCATTCATCGAAGCTTGCCTTTTTAAAGCACTATCACAGGGAGAGGTTGACTGGAAATCTTGTGCGCTTGAACTTTGAGTGATAACATGATTTTTTTAAGTCCCTCCAAAGTTCATAAAGGGTGGATACTTCAGACGCAGACTGGTTGAGTGCCCTGGGCTGCAGGCCTAAGTCAAAAGGAAAAACAAATACGGGAACCGTTGGTAACCTTTAATACACAACTCAGGCCTGAAAACTTAAAATTTTTATAATCAAAATGCAAAAACTTTCAAACACCTTGTGCAAACTTCCTTTTAATTGAAGCTTCTTTGACATCAGTTCTCTTATTAACCATCCATTCTTCTTCAAAAACCCTATCCTTAATCAGATCGGAAACGTCTTCTGTAGAATCCTCATCCTTAGATAAATAAGAGTCAACTAATAAGGTGTAACTTCTTATGATACATACCTTTTATCTATCTAGACTGGATTACAACCGAATCATGGGCGACATGTCATTCACAGGGCTAAAAAATCTCACATATGAAGGCGAGATAGTTGTTGTAGATTACTAATCAGGATCAGTTAAAACACCAACTTTATTATCAAGTAACTGAGTCACAACCTAGTGTTCTTATTAACATTTACCTTCTAAGCTTTCGAGTTAAGCACATGTTTACAAGTTAAAAATAATAGGACTTACATAGAAAGCAAATACAACTCGCGAAGTAAAACCAGGTCAAGCTTTATTGCAGCACCAAAGAATCGATGGTAAACAGGCAAGATTTGGCATCTCTACTTGCTGCGCTTTAGCTAGATATCTGGTCTTGTGTCCATATGCAGAAGATTGTGTAAAGTAGTCAACTAACTATGCCAGAAGACAATAAATTGGACAAATGAAAGCTGTAAATGATGTGACAGCATGTCGAGATATGTAAGTCGCTATCTTTTCTTGTCACCTCATATTTTTAGAAGTCTTTTCCAATCACCTTTGTTTCCTTTTATCGTTACCATGTGAATGTGTCCTGCCTGCACGATGGAATCAAACTTTTTTATAATGATCACGATTATAAACGTGTATCTTGTAGTGATTTTGTTAAAACACTTATGGTTGGCACTCAAAGGTTGAAATTTTTTGAAAAAGAAATAATAATATCTGCTCTTTGAAATTAATCTAGACCCTGAACACAAAAACACGGTAAGATTTAAATACATAACCATACACACACTCACACATACAAATTGTATGTGTACTTTCATTACTTATGATTAGAAATACCTTGACTATGTTCTAGAGTTTTATTATTTATGTGTAGTTTTGTCTAGACTGATGAAACGTATGATCAGTTACTTACTCGATAAGGCTAACAATTTAAAAGTTTGGTGGTTGATTGTATATAGCAATCCAATAAATTGACATGTATGAAAAAAACTAACCTGAAATTCTGTCACCACCAAAACCAGAATAAAAGTATCCGGCACACCATCAAGACCCCATGACTCGATTATCCATTTGTCGTTTTGGTTAAATGTAGTAAGTCGATTAAAACATTGAGTATCCTTCATGCTTCCCTTTCATGTAGAAGCATCCCGCTGATGTAGTGATCTAATTACACCACCATGTGTCACTACCACGACGCGCTACCTGTAAAAAGTTAAAAGTATTTAGTGGTAATATACAATTCATTGCAGTAGTGAATTACTGAAGTTAAAAGGATGGTACGAAAACTTTTGTTTGCTGCACATATTTGCACGTGTGTAGTTAAGTACTCAATCCATCCTAAACTCAGAAATCTCAATGTTAGCAATCCAAACTCAGAAGCATTATTTTACGCTAAACAGGGTAATAAACAAATGAATATAAATTTCCCCAATAATAGCCAATTCAATCTTGTGATTGCTAACCTTATCATCTGAAAAACTTATACGGTCATCACTGTCGGTAACCAATTCACCTATTGGTAGATCAACGAAAGCCCTGTCATACTTCTCAAAATTAACTATCTCTTCAGTTCCTGGAAGAACTTAATCACCAATCATATCAAACTGCTTATATCCAACTATCTATAAAGTTCCTGGTATAGAAAAATCAGATTCTAATAATTGCATGCTAAAATTGTATCGAAAACAAAAACAAAACCAAAGCAAAGCAGAAAACTGAGAAAATGTTTTTAGGGGATACAATGTGATGTCCAAGCAGGCATGCAATTTTCAGGATGATAAAGGAATGATAATATGTTTAATCATCAACCCAAAAATCATCATACTTGAAATATAAAAACAAATCATACCTTGGATATCATATTGAAAATAACCATTCAAAACAGACTCGGGCTAAATGAAATCCCACGCACTTGAAAACACTGGAAAAAATTAAAATTCTGAAACATGGAGATAATCGATTATATATGTTTAAGGATGATTGAAAGCGAGAAAAATTAAGATCCTGATTGCCGTCATTTGTGGTTATTGATGTATCGAAACTGATATGCGTTCTTCCTGGACTTGATATGCATAAATCAAATCCATAAATCAGCAAGATAAATACAATATTTCGAACTCAAATACATTTTTTCAAAACAAAATTTAGTTAAAAACAAATATTTTTTAAAATAGTTATATACTATTAAAAATAAAAAATAAAAAATAAAAAAGAGCTCCACCTTCAGCAAGGAAAAACGAATGAATGATAATACCGTATTAGGGTTTTACATGTTTTTTGTTACGAATGATATTAGTAGGGTTTTAATGCGAATTGTAGTTATCTGTTCATGATTATTTGTTTCGGAGGTTTCGGGAATTTATAGGATAATATATGGTTTATCTATTTTAATTTAAAAATATAATCCAAAAATAATTATTAAAAAATGAAAATTACAAAATTACCAAAAATAAAAATGATGACATGGATTAATGGATGCTTATGTGGCATATCCCTCCTCTTATATATAATGTAAAGATATATATATATATATATATATATATATATATATATATATATATATATATATATATATATATATATATATATATATATATATATATATATATATATATATATATATATATATATATATATATAGTTTTTGTATGTTTTCTCCCCTAGTTATAAAACAGTAAAGATGGGGCCATGAACTCATCTTAGTGATACAGATGTAGGGATGATGTCACTAAATAAATTGGCACGGTATGGTCACGAAGTGATGAAATTACCTAAGTAATTTAAATGACTCAGTAGATGAAAAATAATGCATGACAAATGTACTGATGAAAATGCATGATCACGAATTAATAAGTTGTTATGATGTTTGAGCATTTCAATTTATAATGTGCTGCCAATGCATATAATATATTTTTAGTTTCTAAAAATATATTTAGATTATCACATCAAGGGTTATAAATTAAATAGATAGGTTTTTATCTAATTTAAATAAATGTAAGAAATTAGTATTCTATTAATTTCCTTAAGGCATTAAATATATTAATGTGATTTGTAGGTTTATAAGGTTTCGTAAATAAATCTAATAATTTATTTAATTATCTAAAATGACTTAATTTAATTTATTAATAAAATAATTTATTAATACCTTCAACTAAATTAAATTTACACGTGGGTCCTTGTAGTATAATAACTTACAAAAATAACCTTTAAAGTTTCGTTCGTTAAGTATATTGCGTCGTTAGTCCTTGTCTGTTATATTTATTTTCAAAAATGCCCCTAGGGCATATAAAACTTTGAGGAAATGACAAAACACCCCCACCTAAGTCTCGGAATAATTAATGTGGGGCTAGGGTTTGTTTTAAGTTTCCAAAATGGCACAACTAGTCCCTAATGTTTCGAAAATATCTATTTGAAGCACAAAAAGTGACCTAGGGTTCGTAATAAGTTTCCCAAATGACACATTTGGTCCTTTAAGTCTCGAAAATTTATAATAGGGTTTTTAGGGCTTGTAACAAGTTTCAAAAGTGACACTTATAGTCCTTGAAGTCTCGAAATGTTTAACGAGAAAGCTGGGGCTTGTATTAAGTTTCAAAAATGGCATATATAGTCCTTGTGGTTTTGTTTAGCCCACGGTTTCCACACAAACGCACCCTATACTTTCGGTAGTGGTAGTTTTGGTCCTTTAAGTTCTTTAAAAGTCACGAAATATATTTATAAGTTTTGTTATGTTACATTTTCGATCCTAACATTCACCAATTGGCTATAAATGCACGGAAAGTCTCCAAAAACAAGTTTTAGGCTTGGTTGGCCCAATAGGGTCACGATTTTGATTAATGGACCTAACGGGCTAACCTTTGGGCTTAACTAGTTTTTACTAAGCATGCTAGTTAAACGTGGGCTTATGGGGTTATTATTAGGCTTACAAGTGGGCTTATATGTCGTGGCTTAGTTAATGTTTTGGGGATTATATGACTTAGCTTATACAATCTTTTATGTCTCGGCTTATATTATGTTTTAGGGCTTATATGACTAGGCTTATATAGGCTTATATGTTTCGGCTTATAAGATTTATGGGCTTTTATGACTAGGTTGTCTAACTAGGGCTCATACTAGTTTCTATAAGCAAGTTTCCTTACTATTCTCTAATGTTTTGAAACTAGTTGTCCACGAACACCATATAAGTCGTGGGCATATATGTAATTAGTGGTTTGTCTAAGAGAAATTTATGTGTGCATGCATTCTTAGCTTCATTTCCATGGCTTGTATATGCATGACAAGTAAAAAGAGTAATGAAAAGATAGAAATGAGGTTAAGGAGGTCTCACACTTACTTGTTTCAAGGAAATATGGTGGATGATCAAGAACTAGCTAAATCTCCTCGTTTCTACTTTAGTTCTACACGGACATTGTTTATAGTCAAGACCTAAGCTCTTTGTTTTTCCTTGTGAGCCACGAATTGGGAAAGAACTTGCACTAAATGCTCTTGGGACAATGATTTGGTAGTAAATGAGGTTGGATATGTATCTCGTGTGTATGGGATGTAATAGACCCGAATATAGGTGAAGTGTGTGAGAAGTGAAAGTTCAATGCAAGCTAAGTATCAAAGTTTGGAGAGTATATGTGGTTTGGGGTTATACCACGGCAAGAGGGAGGCAAGGAGTGATATTTGCTAATCTTCATAGTACAAATATGATATAATCCTAGGATTTTGAGGCACAAGGTTATTAAATGAAATTGTGGGTACACTTGGCTTTTGGGGAGTTTTAGCCGTCGTATACATGTATCAAAAGGGGACAAATAAGACTTGCATAGTATTAGCAATTAAAAGGAGTGTTGTACATTGTCTAGGTTTTGTGTGGTGTGGTTCATTCACACGTCTAAAAGGAAGGAAGAGTGTGCTAGGTGTCCTTTTGTTATACATTGTATATCTAAGTCTAGATATAGTTAGTACACTCTTTAAATGCCAAATATGTACACAAGGTCATGGTTTTGGGATATAGCCGACGTTTTTAGGTTAGTCAAAAAAGTGGCTAAAATAGTGTATGGTTTAATGGAGTGTGTTGTACAAAGTTTATAAGGTCAAAGTATATTTGAAAGAGGTTTTAGGTATGTATAGTTGTGTATGTGGTGTATATTCGGCTAGTTAATGAATCTAAGGTGGTTTTATGTTCAAGTTTAGTGTCTTGGTATGGTTACTAGGTGTCTAGGTATAATATAGTAGGAGTAGGTTCAAGTCTTAGTTCATTTGGTTAAGTTTTTGGGATCCTTGGTGAAAGTATAGTCGTAATTAAATGAGAGTATAATTTACTTTATAAAAATGCTAGACAACTTAGTTTAAATAAGTTAGAATGGTTATTTGAAATGTTTAATAATAAATAGTCGTGGATGTCGTATCGTAGTATCATTCATGAGGTGAGGAATATATATAGATATATATTTTAAAGCTTAAAATAGTTCCTAGGTAAATGTTATTAATTGTGATCATGAGTTTGGATTTTTGTAATTCAATATGATGAATGCTTATGATCATGTGTTCAGGTGACTTAGATGTCCCAAAAGAAGTGATTGTTTACTGTCCCGTATGCTCATATAATGTAGTCATACAAATGTGGCTATGTCTTAATGATTAAATACTCATGATCATAATATAATGCTATGTGATCCAATGTTTCCATGTTCTGATGATTAAAATAATGTATGCTCATGTATGATGCATATAATTGCTCAAAAGATTTCATGCAAAGGTGGTAATATATATATAGATATCATGAGGTGACGTGTACAATGATGACATAGTAAAAACCTGAAATTTATAGGTTTTACACATGAGCCACCCAAGAAGTGAGTATATGACTAACCTCGTTGTTCACGAATTTCTCATTTTGATCAAATTTATTTCACCCAAACGATTATCAAAACCATCGCATTCAACCTCTTCCACACTTTATTTTCTGAAAATTCGTCAAACTCGCTACGAACTTCCGTGCTTTCCACATTACTCTCACCAATATCGACAACACCAATATCTTCATCATCAGATAAGGACCCTTTTATCATGGGTGAAACTTCTTCACTTGGCCATGATAGAACGGTATCTAGTTTCTCTTCAACATTCAGCCCTTTCCTGCAATTGCCTCAAAACGCGTCTCCATTATACGGGCTAAGGAAAAAGTTTACCCTAAAGTTGTAGGGGCTGACCTTGAGAGTACACATTGTAGGAGCGGTTTAAGTCCACATATATAAAAATATATAAGTAAATCCGTAGACATTTTTGTAACTCCATCTGCAAGTATCATAAACTTACTCTCATAATCGGCCACCGTACCCTTTTACAAGAGCTTAGATAGCGTGTCCCAAGCGTTATTGCCCGATGTCATAGCAACCGAAAAACAATAAAAATAAAATATCTTTTTGATTTTTTCGGATGAACAGTACCCGATGAACAGTAGCGACGATGAATAGTACCAGGTGAACAGTACCTGTCTGATGAACAGTACCCCCGTCGAATGAACAGTGCGTCAGATGAACAGTACTTTCCGATGAACAATATTTTTTAATTATTATTTTTAGATTGGAATCCTAAATCAAAACCCCTCAACGAGTTGAGGGCTCTCAATAAAAGCACCAATTGATACGACCCGGTTATGGTGTATCAGGATAGAGCACCCCTTCAAGCGTGATGCTAGCTTCTTAAAAAATAAAGATGAGAAAACCAGACATTTTATTTGATTAACTTTGATTGATTGATAATATGATTACATTATGAAACCTTAAATACTAGTTGTGTGATAAACACAAAGATA
Source organism: Glebionis coronaria (assembly GCA_025667525.1). NCBI lineage: Eukaryota > Viridiplantae > Streptophyta > Magnoliopsida > Asterales > Asteraceae > Glebionis > Glebionis coronaria. Next base: position 135,918,702 of record CM046876.1, read on the forward strand.
AATGATAATAATAAAAGATACTAAACATATATGTAAACAAATAAAAGATATCTTAGTTCGTTTGGATATGCATATGACCTATCATTAAGAAATAAACTGGCGTATCATAATTAACCTGGTATACAATCTCATACAACCCATATATTCCTATAAGAAATAACCCTAGATAATGTGTAGCTTAATGTGGAAAAGGTAATAAGAAAACGAAGATGGATAGAGGGTATCTATCTTCCTCCACTCGTATGAGACTATCAGATATGTGGCATAGAATAGTTAAAAGAGTGCATTTGTACTCTCATCCTGGCTCCAACTTGCATTCCCATGCCAATAATACTAATTAATTGGGAATATTTGTCAAGGCAATTTGTCCCATGCTTCTAACATATATATCTTTAAAATACTCATTACAAAACTGCTACTGGCGCATTTGAAAGGCTCACAATTGTTAATAGCTTACCCGAAGCCATGAGCATGTTTCAACTTAATTAGGCTTAATTAACAACCATGTTAAACGCTTTACAGGGAATAGAGGTGGCAATTTTTGATCAATGGTTAATTTTTAGGTCAACATGATTAAATTGAAAAAAGAAAGAAGTTTAGTTGAGTTTCCCTTAATATTTTAGATGGATCTAGATGGTAAAAAAACTCTTTCTTAAAATTATAAATGGGTCCTACTTAGTTACCTCATATGTCACATGGGTTAGATGAGTTTCCCTTAATATTACAAAATAAGTCTACATGAGTCAACCAATAGGTTTAACGATATCAAAAGAGTTTTTTTTTTCTATTTTTTTACAAGCTTGTCAAATTTTCACACACTTGTTAGTTTTTTACGTATTCACCGTATTTTTACTTTTCATCATAAATTTTACGTTTTATTCAAAATTTTACGTTTTCATCAAAAATTCTACGTTTTCGTCAGTAAATTTACGTTTTTTTCAGGAATTTTACGTTTTCATCAGAAATTTTACGTTTTCGTCAGTAAATTTACGTTTTTCTCAGAAATTTTACGTTTTCATCAGAAATTTTACTTTTTCGTCAGAAATTCTACGTTTTCGTCAGTAAATTTTACGTTTTCGTCAGAAATTTTACGTTTTCATCAGTAATTTTACGTTTTCGTCAAAAATTTTACGTTTTCTTCAAAAATTTTACGTTTTCGTCAGTAAATTTACGTTTCGTCAGAAATTTTACGTTTTCATCAGAAATTTTACGTTTTCGTCAGTAAATTTACGTTTTTCTCAGAAGTTTTACTTTTTCGTCATAAATTTTACGTTTTCGTCAGAAATTTTACGTTTTCATCAGTACTTTTACGTTTTCGTCAGAAAATTTACGTTTTTTCAGAAATTTTACGAAAACGTAAAATTTTTGACGAAAACGTAAAAATACGGATAAAAACGTAAAATTACTAGCGAAAACGTCAAATTACTGACATAAACGACAACCTGCTGACGGAAACGTAAATTTACTGAGAAAAACGTAAATTTATTAACGAAAAATAAAAATACTGACGAAAACGTAAATTACTGTCGAAAACGTAAAAATACAGATAAAAACGTAAATTAAAAAAAAGTAATGTTAAAAAAAATCGTTTAAAAATGTTTAATTAAAATTTTTAAAAATATAATTTACAATTAAAAAAAATAATAATATGAGAATTCATAAAGAAATGCCATGATCATAAAAAAAAGTGATTAAAAAACTCAACCTTCTCCTTAACACCTAAAGAAACCCAAAAAAACACAAAAACTCAACTTTTTTTCTAAAGACCCATTTATAACCAAACTCATATAGACCTAAACTCATCTAAACTCAAACTCATCTAAACCAATCCTCCTAAAAACCCCTTTAAACCCAAACCCATATAAACTCAAACTTATCTAAAACCCATGACCCAACCCAACTCAAACTAACCATTTTACCACCTCTAACAGGGAAGTAAGCACATCTTTTATATTCTTAAATGTTAATACATAGATGTTAGGGGGTGTTTGGATTAACAGTCACTTGCGCTGCGTTTAGTTGGATGTAAAACCTTATTTTCTACCAAATGTTTTCTAAAAAATAAGGAAAACAGAAGGCGCGTTTAAATTATCGTTTTCTAAAAATATTTTTTAGAAATTGCAAAATCCTTGTTTTACCCTTTTGCACATAAAACAAAAAAACTTTTTTTTTTGTTTTCTAAGTTTTCATTTATCTATATACTTTATAAAACATTTAACCTTTTTTATTTTTAGAAGTCTTAAAAAATTCAGCCTTTAACATTTCTAAATTAAGAAATAATTCAAAATTTTTGGAAAAGACTAGATAAACTCCATAGTTGTAACAGCCGAATAAATTTTTTAAATGTGACAAATAATTTTTTTATAACCTAATAAAGCTGTAATAAATGGAAAAAAGTAACAGTAACAACTCATCACAAATCATATACTCCAATAACATCTCACTCTAATTCTCATAACACAACACAACCCAGTCCCATCATAAACCGTCACCTGCCCTCCATGAGCAACAAAAACAGATCTGTCGCTGATCACGTGAAAATCTGTCACTAAATCGTCGCTAGCAGGTTTAAGGAACTTAACCACGTTAGCATCAATGGCTGAAAGATTGATGGTGTAGAATTGATTCGATGCCGTAAAATTCAGCTTCTTGGGTAAGTTCAGTGACGGAAAAAGGGCGGGTTTTTTTTTTTTTGGGGGGGGGGGGGGGGGGGGGGGGGGTGGTGGGGGGAATCTTACTCTCGTTTGATGAAGATGGGCTGATCGTTGGAGGTGCTGCTGCTGGTGGATAAGGCAGAAGGGAGTTTGGGCCACCGGATTGGAAGGTGGACAGAGTGGTTTCAAGAATGATGAAACTCTCTCTTTTATTCTTATATCTGTACAATGCTCCATACCTTTTAAATTATCTTGCAACAGGCTATTATATGTTTTCTTTTGTGTTAACTTGTTTTTTGTGGCAACAATCAAAGGGAAAAGTATTATATGAAACTCTTTTTAGTTTCATGTGCAAGTTGTTGTAGAAAAAATAAACAAAATGTCGTCGATATATAACAACTCCTACAAATTTGTATAGTTATTGTTTCAAAAATATGTATAAACAAAAATAATTAGCTCGCCTCAAATTTTATCGACGGGTACCCGCCGCCGCATTGCGCGGGTACCCTGCTAGTACATAGAAAATTCATTTCCCCCTTTGTTTCTTTTATAGTTTTGGAAAATGAAAAACACAAATTTCTTCAATTAAACGCGTTTTATAAATTTTTAAATGTTTTGTGGGAAAAAAAATCTATTTTCTTTTTCTACAAAATAGAAAATAGAAAATGATGGAAAATGTTTTACAACTAAACGTACCCATGGTGTTTCATAGCTTATTCGACTTTATATTTCTTCGTTAAAGTGTCAGATAGGTTTCATAAAATCAATAAATAAGCAAAGAAACATCCATAATGGAATTTACCATGAATTGAGTAAAACATGTGAAAGGTTTGTATGAATTACAAGAACATTTGGATATAACCTCTGCTTCAACATATAAGAAAAAAAAGTTAAACCATGTGTGTACTACGATATTCAGAAGGATAACGATCACTCTTCAAATTGTCTTGCCATATTCTTTCGCAGCATTTACTACAATGTTGTTTGCCTCATCCTGAAATCGTTGTATTTGTTTGTCACCACCAAAGCCTCCTAAAGTGTAAATTACTGCAGTTGCACATGGAAGTATTTTTTTTAACCATTGTTTTCGTTCTTTAAGCTGACTAATCAGCAGGGTTTACAATAGGAAGTAACATTTCCTGGAAATGTAACATTTTGGTGGTCAACAAACTTAGAATAAAAAACGAAATAAAACAAATCGATAAATGAAGCTTCCTTCTAAAGGCAAAGAAAGTCATGACGTAGAAAGAAGGTCACGTAAAAGAGAACGCTACAAACAATAAACAATTATGTCGTCAAATACAATTATATATGTTTTCACACGAAAAAATAAAAAAAAGAAGTTGCTTTTAAAATTCATTTTAGTTTGTCTGTCTGAAAAGTTGTCCTTCAGACTACAAAAAAGTATTAGACAATTAGATTATGACTCAAACCCGATTGTAAATTTTTTTAACTTTATGGTTTACATTACCTCGAATATTTTTCCAACGGCATCATATATATCATCTATAATTCAAGCAAGTCGCCAGGAAATAAAAGTAAACACTAGAAACAAAATATGAAACCACACGTAAAGAGGCAAGTGTCTAATGTAACCTAAAAAGCTCCATACTCGAAAAAAAGAACACATTCTGCATATATTATCAACTCATAATAGAACGTAGTTTCATTGTTTGAGAAGAACATCAGAAATCAGTTTCTCAAAGTTGAGGTAGGACGATCCACCAAAAGCTATAGCTTCTTCGGCTTTCTTCTTCCACTCTAAAGCCTTGTTTCTCATTGTCTCCCCTTTCATTCCATCCATCATCTCCCTCACTTGAGCCTCTACCTCCTCGCTATTCACATCTGTATCGATTTCCATACCAATCCCCCATTCTGTACAAAGATAACGACAGTTCGTTTGTTGCTCAGCAAAAAATGGCCAACAGATCATAGGAACACCGTTGCTAATACTCTCAAGTGTCGAGTTCCATCCACAATGTGTCAAGAACCCACCGATTGCAGGGTGCTTCATAACCTTCACATACATAAACAAAAGGGAAAACATTTTAGTTTCAGAGTTCTATTTATATAAGTGCCGTGTTTAATATGTAGATATGAAATGACAGGCATAACTAATAATCATTTTCTATAGGTCAATAAATCATATTGTCCTTTTGCATCATTTCCTTTCACAGTATTTAAAATGTTAAAGCTTGTCTTTAGCTTATTTCTTAATTCTTGGATATTACTGAAATTGAATTCAATACCTCTTCTTGAGGGCACCAACTAGTCACCATGCCTCTCTCTTTCGTCTCCTCGACGAACTCTGGTGGCATCATGGCATAATCACCTCCAACAATATCGGGTCTGGTTATCCACAAGAAATGCTTTTGGCTATTAGCAAGTCCCCACCCGAACTCGATTAGCTGTTCTTTTGTCATGACTGTTATACTTCCAAAGTTCACATAAACTACTGAATCAGGGTCTTTTGTGTCTAGCCAGTCGATGCAACTTAGATCTTCCTCCCAGAGGTTCGACCCAATATGTTTCACCCGATCATCGCAAAAATGTTGTTGCATCATGACTAGTGGGCCAATAGTGAATAATTGCGGGTTTGTGACAGCTAAAGCATTAACACTGTCATGTTCCAAGGCATCAAATGTGTTAAGTACAATAGCTGAGCCTCTAGAAATAGCCGCGGATTCCCTCAACATATAGTTCAGCATGGTGTCATCTATGTCTGTAGTTCGAATGAAACTTGGGAAGTCCCTTAATCGAATGTTATTCATACCAGGAATCCAGTCCAATGTTGTTTCAAGATACCCGTTTGTTATATCGCTCATGTCTGTAGAATAACTTTGGTAAGGGTAATCAGTTTCATCCATAGAACTCAAATTGAAAATTTCATATGTTGTCACAGCTAGTGCTCATAAAATACAATCGAGCAATCAACTACGTATTTAATTACATAGTATGATATAAGATCTTCAATATTTTTAATATTGATGCCATCATTTTGCGTGCATCTCGCGTATTGGTTTCGTAATAAAAAAACATGTTTACTAGACTCTGTACATTTAAACGGCACATGGTAAGATAAAGAAATTTATTAGTTGTCAGATTATGTAACTTAATCTATACATAACTCATGCACATGTTTTAGTCAAATCAAGCTTTTCAAGATCACAATCTTACTATGAGTTGTTTTTCCTTTCATGATCAGAGGATAGTATGATCAAATCGAGATTCTAAAAATCTAGTTATATGTTTAAAAGTCTAACTTTTTAAAAAACTCATATCCAAATGCGAATTTATAACAAATTTATAAAAAAAAATAGTTATGAAAATAACATAATATAATAAATATGTTATTCTTATAAAATATTTATAACGATTCTATAATAAAATTACGTTTATCTTTTTGTTTTACCATAACGTTTCTCATTCATAATCAAAGGTTTATTAGTTTATTTATTTAAGGAAAGTGATATATTCGTATGATCTTATGGTAAGATCGAGATCCCAAGATCCAATGGATTAAGATACTATGAAGGGTCCTCACTTTTTTAACGGGATTGTAAAATCGAAAGATCTTAAAAGCTAGATCGTGATCTTTACTGCTATGAGTCAAATACTCCCTTGTTTCATAATTATATTATATCGATAAAACACACGCAGGTTAAAAAAACATTATTTTTATACTTTTTACTATTTAGACAATGATAATTTTACTTTTAACTAATTAACTACAAACTTTTTTAAAATTGTAATAATACAGTCAAGTGATAATAATATCCTAAACTTAATCTAGATTATTTATTTATTTTTTAAAATGGACAATTATTTTAGAAAAAGAAAATAAACCGCAATTATGAAAGGAGAGCAAACTTGTAATTGTAATTAAATAATCCTAACTTTATTACAGTATATATAATCACAATTCGTACGTCTTCTAATATTTAATTTTTTTCAATCAATACTTCAGTATTTATGTAGTTATTCGAAACAAAAATGAAAATAAATAAACAAAAATATACATATAAAATCGGTATATATATTTCCAATAGTATGTATTTGAGCATCTTAATTAATAAGGTGTTTCAAGAATAGTTTTAAAATTTTATACAAAAAATTAAAAGTTTTTTGCCATCGTGAGGAACCAATTTATGTTTATGAAAAGATATATGATTTTGAAAAAGTATAAAACATTGTTTGTATTTAATTCAAAAATAAACGATTTATAAACTTGAAAAGGTTTAATCCATATAGTTACAAAATCTAACTTTGCAATATTTCGATTCAAAAACATGCTTAACTATGACACAACCATGTTAATTAGTTTTTAAGAAACTTCACCTTTGAGGGGTATATATCCCCTTTGGACAAGATCACGATAGTGTGTATATGCCAAAACCCCACAAGCACTAGGCGTCCAGAAAAGCACTTCAAGCAACCCAAACCTGTCAGCAGCTTCAAGAGTAAAGCTCATGCTCCCATCAGATATTATACACCTCACAGGTGGAACGTCAGCCGCGTTATTAAGACTAGTTATGAGCTCACAGAAAGGCTCCAAAGAGTGCTTAGGCAGGGATTCACCAAGTTCAGGGATTGACTGGGTCGTGTTTGCATCACATGGTGGGAGGCCATCGGGGATCGAGTAGAAACGAAAATCTGGCAGGCCGTCTAGAGCGGAAGGACCACGAGATCGAAACAAGCGGTTATGGTTGTAATGGGTGTTGACAAATGATATGTGGAAGCCTTTAAAATGAAGGAGCTTAGCAAGTTTCATCATGGGGTTAATGTGGCCTTGTAATGGGCAGGGAATACAAACGACATGTGGTTTTTTGTTGCGTGATATGGAACCCATTTTGCTTTGTTTGATGTATTCGTGTGTTTAGAGTGATATTGGTGGTGTAAGCACATGATGTTTCTGATATATCTTCTCCGGAAAAAATCTTCATATACTTTTAGTTTAGTATAAACTCAACCAATTAATCATAACCATCTATTTTTATCATGTAAAAAAAACTCATTTTTTAAAAATTAAATATCTCACAAATCGTTACATAAAACAAAACATATCATCGCGGCGAGAATTAAATCATCTATCTATCAAGAGGCACATGTATATACTTTCGACGAACTTTTTTTCGAAAGTCGTGTCTGGAGAGAATCATATATGATTCGCTACGAAACATATATGATTCATATCACGAATCATATATCATTTTCTGAAAATCATATATGATTCGTGACGAATCATATATGATTTGTGACGAATCATATATGATTCTTTCCAGACGTGACTTAAGAAAAAAAGTCGAAAAAAAGTTCGTCGAAAGTATATACATGTGCCCCTCGATAGATAGATGATTTAATTCTCGTCACAATTGTGTATTTTTTTCGTTTGACGATTTACAGTTTGTGAGATGTTTAATTTTTAAAAAAGTGATGGGAAGTGGGGTTTTTTTTTTTAAAATGGGTGGTTAAAAATTGGTTGGATAAGTTTATGCTAATTTAAGTGTCTATATATATCTTAACTCTACTTCCTCTCTTTTAATATATGTTCACTTTAACCTTTTCCGGTCATTTATGTTTAACTTTAACTTAAAATATTTACGTTTGTGTTATATAATACCAGATGGAAAATACATGGATGGATTGGAATTTTAAATTAATTTTTTATTGATATATAGTTTTTTTATCAAGTATTATATAACACAAAAAATAATATTTAAAATCAAAGTTGCACAAGAAAAACTATAAAAATTTAAAATATACATTTATTTAAAAACGGAGGGAGTATATATATATATATATATATATATATATATATATATATATATATATATAGATTTCGGTTCAAATGAGAACTTTTTAAAGTTCAAAAAATAAGAACCATCTAAAATCTCACAAATGACACTCTACTTCAAACAATTTTTAAACGAGATTAACTAAAAGTAAGTTTTTTAATAATTTGATGGGCTTTCTTTTGAAAATTGACGAATTCTAGGTGATACATCTTGATTTAAGGTGTGATTTGTATCATGTCTTGGTATCGTGTATCATGTTATTTAGTGGTGGTTGTGTATCAAATGTACCATTTTATGTATAAGATATTATCTTGTTGAGATTTTGACGTATGTGTATCACATTTTTAATTGTGTATCAGTAATACGCTACACACTAAGTCGTCGTTTATTAGTCAATAAAATGTTAAGTTGTATAAATAATGTATAGTTTGTTGTATTATTGGTAATATGATTATGTATCAATGTTTTATTGGTGTTTTAGATTAGTTCTCATTTTTACAACTTTAAAAAAGCTCTCACATTAACCTTCCTCTATATATATATATATATATATGAGATCAGGAAATGGACATGCAGTGTCTTCAACGAAGGGAAGCCCTTAAGGTATTAATTTATGGACTTGTTTGGTTTCTAAGTAGGATTTGATTTAAGTTTAGATTTGAGAAAGATATTGTTAGAAATACGTTTTTACGTATATTAGAAGTATCGGTCACTCCACAATATTATTTATGTTGTAATAGCTCGTAGTTAGAGTATGCTTATTAAGTTAAGTAAGAACCGGTCCATGGGCTTGTCATGGACCGGCCCAAGCCCAATGTTGCTTGGAAGTATAAATACCCCTTTCCTCCTTGGAAAAGGGGTTGGTTGTTGAACATTTCTCATTTCCACTTAATGAAATAACACATAGTTTTCTCTCACTTTCTCTATCTAGTTTCTCTCTCTAGAAATCATCAACCCACTTCATAGATTCATAGGTTATCAATATTCTACATTTGGTATCAGAGCAACACAGCTCTGAACCCGCGCTTCATGAGATGGGAACCGGTGCTATTAGTTCCGGATTAGTTCCCAATAATCCTACTTCTACATCATTTTTACCACCAACAAGGCCCGAGTGGGATAAACTGTTTCAACCGTTGTTTGATGAATTCTTCGATCCCCCGACTGATGAAGTTCCAGCACCTGTAGTAATCGCTCCAATCCCTGAAGTGGTTGCTCAAGCTAATGAACCTTTATCTAATGCATCTTCAATTAACATTGAACCGGATGCACCTTTACCAAGTGATTCTCAAACTACACCTGAATCATCACCCCTACTTGTGCCTAATGATGTGGAAGAGGATTCTACTGATCACGACTTGGAATATGCTCACTTAAAAGAGCTTCCTTTCTTTGGTATACCGTTCCCTGAAAACCCTTCAGCCGCGTCTACCTCAGAAGAAGCTCCTTCTATTGTTCACTCCAGACCACCTAGGATTGAAAATCATAGCACCAAATGGACAAAAGATCACCCAATTAGGAATGTCATTAGAGATCTAGATCGACCAGTCTCTACACGCCATCAATTACAAGAGAGTGCACTCTATTGCTACTTTGATGCATTTCTCTCCGAAGTTGAACCTAAAAATTGGCAGCAGGCTATGACTCAATCATCTTGGATTGAAGCTATGCAGGAGGAACTAAATGAATTCCAACGACTTGAAGTATGGGAATTGGTTCCTCTCCCTGACAAGGTTAACATCCTTACTTTGTTATGGGTTTATAAGGTTAAACTCGATGAGATGGGTGCAGTATTGAAGAATAAGGCTAGATTGGTCGCTAGAGGATATAAACAAGCCTTGGGTATAGACTTTGAAGAATCTTTTGCTCCTGTGGCAAGATTGGAGGCTATTAGACTATTCCTTGCGTATGCTGCTCATATGAATATGATCGTCTATCAAATGGACGTGAAGACGGCATTTTTGAACGGTGAACTAAGGGAAGAGGTCTATGTTCGTCAGCCGGATGGGTTCGTTAGCACGGAGTTTCCTAATCATGTGTACAAGCTTAAGAAGGCTCTCTATGGGTTGAAACAAGCTCCACGCCCGTGGTACGATCTCCTCTCAACATACCTCATCTCGGAAGGCTTCTCCAACGGCAAGGTGGACCCCACTCTATTCACTCTCAAGGAAGGCAACGACATGATTCTGGTACAAATTTATGTTGATGATATAATATTTGCTGCCACTAACATAGAATTGTCAAATCGATTTGAGAAGATAATGTCCACACGCTTTCAGATGTCAATGATGGGAAAAATTTCATTTTTCTTAGGATTACAGATTTCTCAAAATCCCAGAGGCATCTTTATTAATCAATCCAAATATGCTCTAGAATCTTTAAAGAAATATAACTTTGATAATTGTGACCCCGTGGACACTCCAATGGTGGAGAAATCCAAGTTAGATGAAGATAAGAATGGGACTATTGTAGATCTAAAACTTTACCGTGGAATGATTGGCACCCTTCTCTATCTGACTGCTAGCAGGCCTGATTTGCAATTTGCTGTATGCATGTGTGCCCGGTATCAGGTTCGGCCTACCGAAAAGCACTTACATGTTGTGAAAAGAATCTTTCGGTATCTAAAAGGAACACTTCATCGTGGTCTATGGTATCCGAAAGATTCCTCTATTTCTTTAATATCATACGCAGATGCCGATCATGCTGGATGTCAAGACACGAGGCGTAGCACTTCTGGATCTGTGCAACTCCTTGGAGATAGATTGATCAGTTGGTCTTCAAAAAGGCAGAAAAGCGCTGCAATTTCTAGCACGGAGGCTGAATACATCGCCATGTCCGGTTGTTGTGCTCAAGTCCTTTGGATGAGATCACAATTAACTGACTACGGTTTGGGATTCAACAAAATCCCGATGTATTGTGACAACAAGAGCGCCATTGCCCTTTGCTGCAACTATGTTCAACACTCCCGGGCCAAGCACATAGACATTCGCTACCATTTCATTAAAGAGCAGGTGGAGAACGGAGTGATCGAGCTGTATTTTGTCACTACTGAGTACCAGCTGGCGGATATGTTCACCAAAGCCTTAGATCGAGGACGAATCGAGTTTTTGATTGACAAGCTTGGCATGAAATCATTCACTCCAGCGACTCTCAAAGAGTTGGCAGAAGAATCAGCTGAATAGTGGTGGTAAACTATTCAGAGTATCTTTTGTTCGTGATAATGTATATTATAGTAAATATATAAACCACAAAAGCAAAATACAAAAATATAAAACCAACAAAAACCATAAAAAATATAAAACCTACAAAAACCATAAAAATTATAAAATCAAGAAAAACCAAAAATATTTTTCGTTTTTAAATCGGGCATGTCTTTTAGTACGGTAATATTTACGGCCTTAGAAATGTCGATCAATATTGACACGGTGTCATAAATAGAGTCCGTATAAAAGTTGTACATTTTTAAAACATGCCCATAATGGCTTGTAGTTATTTCAGACTGCAACCCGGTTTTCATATTAAAGTCACGTATTTCCTTGGAAAACGTTGGCTCACAACGGGAATTAATTTTCTCGGGCATGATTTACAAGCCAAATCATGCAAAGGGATCAAGTTTACTTTATAACTTGGTCTAACACGAATTTCTGTACGTCTCAGTGCATTAATTTGTTAAAATAAGAGAAATCTTATTGACACCACGAATCAATTTTTTTTCAAGACATTAAATTGGAAATGCTTTCATCAATATTTAACTCTTTAAACAATGACTACAGCTCTTTAAATAGAAAACGGGTCATCGTTTAAGGGGGAGAAAATATTAAATAATCTTCGTCATTAAATTGATTTTCAAAAGTGATTGTGGAAAATTAATGGCTAAATGGTAAATGAGTGGTATTGCTTTAGAAAACGACTTGTGCTCGTTCAATGTGATAGGCATTGCTTTAAGATCTTGGAGATATGCTAATAGGTTGAGATGCTTAAGTTGTGTTGGCGAAATTTAACTATGCTTAGGAAAAAATGAAAAGATAAGTTATAAACAAAAAGGAAAAGAATAAGAAATATAGGGACTTAAGGTGACATTGTGTGAAACTTGTCAAAATTTGACCTAAGTCAAATGGATACCCCCGCCCCCTTTTTCTTTTCACTCACTGTATCATTTTCATCTTGCGGCCATTGTTATACACATACACAAGCTCTCAAAATTCGCGTGTTAATCAAATCCATTTGTTTCATTCGATCTTAAAAGGTAAACACATCAATCTTTAATCTCTAAATAGCCTAAATCATCTCTTAATTCAGTTAAATGATTCGTTTAATTAGATAAAATCCAAATTAGGGTTAGTGTCTAAATTAAGCGGTAATTGATTAGGATTTGTGTTGGGTTTTATGCGGAATAGCTTTAGATGATGTGGTGTTGCCTTAGATTGCTTTAAATCTCACAAACGCGCTTAGAATTAATCATCATAGCTACGTTTGAAAAGTTCCGGATGAACATGGATATAAACTTCCGAATGAAGGAATTTTCTGAAAAACTTCCGAATGAAGGAATGTTCCGAACGAACTTCCGAATGAAGGAAGTTCCGAATGAAGAACTTCCGAATGAAGGAAGTTCCGAATGAAGAACTTCCGAATGAAGAAAGTTCCGAATGAAGGACTTCCGAATGAAGGAAGTTCCGAATGAAGAACTTCCGAATGAAGGACTTCCGAATGAAGGACTTCCGAATGAAGGACTTCCGAATGAAGGACTTCCGAATGAAGGACTTCCGAATGAAGGACTTCCGAATGAAGGACTTCCGAATGAAGGACTTCCGAATGAAAGACTTCCGAATGAAGGAAGTTCCGAATGAAGGAAGTTCCGAATGAAGGAAGTTCCGAATGAAGGAAGTTCCGAATGAAGGAAGTTCCGAATGAAGGAAGTTCCGAATGAAGGAAGTTCCGAATGAAGGAAGTTCCGAATGAAGGAAGTTCCGAATGAAGGAAGTTCCGAATGAAGGAAGTTCCGAATGAAGGATGTTCCGAATGAAGGAAGTTCCGAATGAAAGAAGTTCCGAATGAAGAAAGTTCTGGATGAAGAGTTGTTTAATTGATAGTTGTTTGCTTGCTCTAAGTACTTGTATGAAATGTGTTATGCTTAGAAGTAATACAGATACATATCTATATATTTTTGTGCATCAACCTTTCATGTCTTATCTTAAGCAGATACAATGACTAATCTAACTGTACAAGCAATCCAAGACTCTAGAGAAGCCGCTATTGCTAAAGCACGAACCCTTAAGTTCATACCAAATAATTACCGGCTGAAGCAAGTCTCAAAATCCACTCACCATGGATTTAAAGTAGCCATAGCAATCCTTGATCACTCTAATTTCAAGAACGCCCTTAGGAGTACAGCCTCGGTGCCTTATAAGTACATGTATGAGTTCTGGGCTACCAAGGAGAGTACTTCAAACAAGATCACCTTCACCATCGACAACAAGCAGCAGACGCTCACAGTTTCAGACTTCCGTAAGATTTTTGGTATACGGGATACACCCAAAGGCATGTCATTTTCGAGGGATCCTACTAAAGATGAACTTATGGAGATGTTCGAGGCTCTTGGATGTCCTGACATACGAGTTGCGTCTGAGTTTACCACTGCTAAAGTAGGACAACCTTGGAGAGCAATGTTGGGTATTCTCAGTAGATGTCTTACACCGAAAACAAGTGGGCATGATGCTTTGCGTAGTCCAATAATGAACCTCTTCTATGGCATGTACAAAGGTGCAAATGCAGATTATGCATTGTTGATATGGGAAGAATTCACCTTTCAACTCTTCCAAAACAAGAAGCTGAAGACAAATTTCTTTCCTTATCCTCGGTTTATCAAGCTTATCATTAATTATTTTATGAAAAATGATGCTACTATTGACAGGCGTGCAACAAGTCGTTATCACACTGAAGAAGCTGATGACACTGTGGATCTAAGGCATGAAGGACCATCTGGTGGTGTGATTCCTGGTCCTATTCCCGATTATCTTCTGACGGAGAAAATCAAAGGCTCTGCTGATTACAAACTATTGCTGTTAGAAATCAAGAAGCTGAAAGCGAGCCTTCAGACTGGAGAAGACTCGTCTACTACGGTCAAGAGTAAAGGTAAACGAAAGCAACCAACTGCTTTACCTGAACCCGAAACCAAGAAGAAGAAGACTGAGGTTAAGAAGGGAAAGGGCACTGCTGATGAGTTAGTTCTTCACGACGAAGAAGATGTTGATGATCCTACTCTTAACAAGGCTGAGAGAAAAGCAATGAAGATAGCTATGGAAAGGAGTAGGAAAGACACGGGAGGTAGTGGTTCGGGTGCACGGGTAAATATTGAAGAAGAGTACGAGGAGCCAGAGGATGTTTTTGAGTTTGGATCACCTGAAAGCTATTCTACTTCGAAGGAGACATCCATCCCCCCCGTTTCAGCAAGTGTTGAAAAGGAGTCCGGTGCTCCTACAATCATGGTGTCCACTCAACCGTTAGTAACTCAACCTTTAGCAACTCAACCTCCACCAATACAACCCTTACCAACCAGACCGGTTTCAACACCATTTCTTCCACCACCAATAACTCCCATCCTTAGTACCGTAGTAACAACCGAGCCTCTTCCCTCAACCCAGAGCAGCTCTGCAACGTCTTCGATGGCTGTATTTGTAATGGCCGAAATGTTGGATAAACATACGGATAATCACAAAAGAGAGATGGATGAACTTCGCTAAGAGCTACTTAGACGAGCCCAAAGTGAAGACGCATCTAAGAAAGCCCAAGAAGAGATGCTTGCTAAGTTCGCTGCAGAGATGGAGTTAACACGAAAAGCTCATGCAGAAGAACTAGCTCAGGTTAAGCAGGCTGAAGCTGATAAACATGCTGCACGAATCACCAGACTTCAAGCGATGAGGGATAAATATAAGGAGCAGAAAGAAGCACTTGAAGCTTCTGTTGAAGAGAGAGTGCAAGAATCCGTTGAATCCATTATGCCTAAACTGCGTGATGAGTTGAAGACACTAGAAGCTGATAACTTGATGATCAAGTCATCCAATCCTTCTGAATCCGCCTACAAAATTGCCTATGACTTGACGGATTTTGAATTGAAGAAGATCCTAAAAGCTCGAATGAGGGAACTTGGATCGTTTGATAAATCTAGGATTCAACGGGCTCTCTACAAATCCCTGAATGACGCTATCATGGAGGATGATAGGTTATTTAAAACGTTTGGAAGTGTGGTACCATACCACATTCTACCTGAGGAAGAAAGGGAAGAAAGTGAAGAAGAAGAGGGTACTGGTGAAGATGAAGGTGGAGAAGAAGAAGAAGAAGAAAAGGATGAGGAAGATGACGATGATGGTGATGATGATGAGGATGAGGATGATGATGATGATGATGATGGCGATGATGGTGGTGATGGTAATGAGGAGAGTGCTAGGGGGAGCAATGAGGATAACGATGAGGATGATGATGGGGGTAAACAGCCAAAAGAGGGAGATAAGGTTACCAGCTCCAAGAAACCTGCTAAGTCTGGAACCAAGTCCAAGAAAGATGCAGCGCAGAAGGACAAATCAACATCAACGGAATCAAGACGATCTAAGTGGCGCCACGATGTGAATGCTACTACAGCTTCATCGATTCCCGGTACTTCTATTGCTGTATCTATACCTGTTACCACTAACCCTATTAGTCCTGTTGTTGTTGCTCCTGTGATTGCAGAATCCGTAATGGAACCTGAAGCTGCACAACACTCACCCGTTCATGACACCGCCGAGATGCCTGAATCAGAACCAGCAGATGTTTGCGTTTCTACTCCTCTACAACAAGCACAACAATCTACGGTTCCTGAACCAAGCACACAAGACTGGGCAGACACGTTGGAGATTGACGAGACTGCACCGCCACAGGCTTGGATCACGGCAGCGGTGCAATATGATCCGATCACAGACGCTGACAAAGATGTTTTGTATCTCCGTATCCGCAGTCCGATTGACTTATGTGCATTTCTTGCTCATGAATATAAGACTTCGGTTACTCCATCTTTGGTGAAGAAAGCGCTGAAGGATAAGAGACTTCGCGCCAAAACCCGGTTAACCCAAATGGAGTTCGAGTATTATGCCGATGAGATCCTGAAAGCTCTGAATACCGTTCAACGGCTAGGTCTTCATGAATCAGAAAGAGCTCCACCTCCACTTGATCCCTCTCAAGATAATCAGATTGCTCTTGACTTCTTCGTCACCAATGATCTTGTGTATCTTCTGAAGGGGTCATCAAAGTACGCAACCTCCCTTACCTTGCTGAAAGCTGCCAACTGGGGGACAATATCCTTTATCGAGGAAAAGGTAAACCGACTCTGGGTCCCAAAGGTAAATCGTAATTATGATATGTATGCTGTCATAGGTGCATCACACTAGGACGAACGAGTTCGAAGGGCGTACAGGGGCTGCTGTCTAGTCAATTCAGGAAGTAACGTTAGATCCGATATCCGCATCTCCAGCATCTTAGGATTGAAAACAGAAGCCAAGAATGGCTATTATCATGTGACGGAGATTCGATTGAAAAGGGAGGATGACAGAGAATACAAAATCCAGCAGGGAGATTTTTCTATCATTCGCCTTGAGGATATCGAAGATATGCTGCTTCTGATGACCCGAGATCAACTCACACATATTCCTCGTGAAGACCTCATTGCCTTGAATACAGCACTTCGTATGTTCACACGAAGCATTGTTATCAAGAAACGAGTTGAAGATCTTCAGTTGGGAGTCGAAAGCTATCAAAGGAAGCTTAACCTAACCCGTCCAGTGAATCAAGTGTTACCTCAACATGTAGATAGATGTCCCTATACCGGCATTTCTGTCCTGAATTGCGTCATTTTCTACTTGAACAGTCGAGGTTTAATAAAGTTTATGAGGGTGGGTGAGCTTTATAAGTACAGTGATGGGACTCTTCTACAAGTCAGAGGAAAGTTGGAGCATCTTAACTCGGGTGGGACTTTGCCAGCGATGACGGAGGATTGGCATCCGGGTTATCGGCAGATGGCGAAGTATGTGATCAAGAAGATTGATCAAAAGCTCCGTGAACGTAGATTGCTGAGGAGTTTAGAAAGATTCGTTGGTGGTAGACCATATTTAGTGCACCACAAGCTACTGCAACGATCCATCTAATGGGTCGTACATTTCAGTTCCACTTTATATTGGTTTTTCAATTGTGAATATGTATATTTGTGAATATTGTGCTTCTATGGCTTGATGTAGTGTTAAGGTATGATAATTTTTCAAGAATTTCTCACGAGATTCTAAATCTTTCAAAATATATCATACTAAAGCACTACAATTATCCCTTATTAACTTAAGGGGAGCATTACCATGTTCTATGGCCAAACATCGATTTCATTTTTTACCCAAAGACCGGTTAATCCATTCAATATCCCAAATATTAATGGTTAACATTTTGGATAAGGGGAGAAAATGGGATTAAGGAGACATAAATGATACTTGGCTAAAAGATGAAAAAGACTTAACGATTATCCAACTTAATATGTGTAAAGCACGTGTTAAGGGGGAGCGTTTTTGATGAACAAAACACCTAAGGTACAAATCTTTTGATTTTAATATCACAAGTACCTTATGTGATTTTCAATGATTTTTCATGGTGGCAATTCCTTCCCAAAACACGCTTAATTCACGACGAATGTGGTGACAAAAGGGTGGTAGGAATAGGTTTAGTCCAATGATTCATCAGAGCCGATGGAATCTTCCCAAGGACAATTCCCTAGATAGAATTAGAAGTCCTAGGAAAGATGGAGAAAGAATGTGAACGTAGCTGAATGCCGACCAAGTACTTAAGCTAGAACTGGAACAATCACAACAAGGTGCTAGTGATGACGTATTGGTAAGCATTGAAGGGGTTGAAGAATGAAAAAGAATTGTAAAGATAAAGGGTGTAAAGAAAGAAGCCCTCCTTACAACTTTAGGCAGAAACCTGGTCAATACATATGCTATTGAGGTCATTTTTGCTAATGATTCTCGGTATTGAAGAAAGACATCATGGACCCAGTGATGCAATGCACAACCCTTCCCAGCTAACTCAAATATCTCTCAAAAGGTATTTGTTTTAATCACACGGAGATCAACACGTTATCTATTGGTTTATTCACTCCGAATAGATTGGTATTGAAAAGGTGGCACTCCTCTCCAGCCATCGCTCACTAAATCAAAACGCACTATCGAGTCTAGAGCCAAGAGATCATCAAAAGTCTCATTAGGACACTTTCCATTTATTCCTTGCTTTCTCACACACTGTGAAAAGTAAGAGATTTTCATGAGTCCTACGCAGTATTCCTGTAATATTGCCAGAACATCCGAGTAATACGCAAGTATTACAATGAAGATGGAAATCTTGCTTGAGCCAACATCAAACAAGCTCATGGTAGGTTACACGTGCGGTTCTTTTAGAACCAATCTTGTGAAAAACTGGAAAGAAAAAGTGGTTTAATTCTTAATTGAACTTAAACTCGTTCCAGGCCTCTACGCATTATCATATGATCTTGCCAGAACACTCAGAGTGACTCTTTATTGATCACAGTGACGAGTGGAAATCCTTCTAGTGTTAACATCAAACAGCACTTGGTAGGTGACGTGCAAGATTCTTTATGAATTGAGCTCGTGACAACTGGAAAGCAACGATGGTGAAAATCTTAATTGAAATTTACTTGTTCCAGGTTTCATGAATTGACGGCTTCAAATCACAAGGATAATTTATCTAAGTGATTCACTCTTTATGTTCGCAGTCAGCTTTGGACGGTCGAATAAAGAGAACGGGTTTACCCGCGAAATCCTGTCAGGAAGTTACTTAATTGAAACTATCCGTCACGGGTACGATATCTAATATCGTCCAACGGTCTTCACCGACCGGAGGTAAAATGCTACCGAATTAGAATAAAATGTTCAAAGCCATTTTATTCGTGTCGTTGTTGTGTACCTGTCAAAGACGGTGGCGTTGCTGTGTACCTGTTGAAGACGGTGGCGTTGCTGTGTACCAGTGAAGACGGTGGTGTTGCGGTGTACCTGTAGAAGTCGTTCCCACATGCTTATGTCTTTCTGCATCAAAGTTCAGCAAAAATTCAAGAAAGTACAAGATAAAGTCTTCCGCTGTACCAAACTCTGAAACTTTCGAGAATTCAACAAAAAGACATAAGTGTGTGGAACATGGAGTCACGAGGAGGCAAGTTTCACAAGAAGGCAAAGATCGCACGTGAAAGGCCAAAAGAACAATGCTCTCAAGCCAAAGCCTAAAAGATCAAACCAACATATTCACAACTAAAGAAAGAAAAGAAGAAAAGACTACGAGCTAAAGAACGAAGACTTAGTATAGTATGCTAGGTTTAGAACTTTGTAACGTGGAGTGACCTCCCTTAGGGGGAGATTGTTAGAAATACGTTTTTACGTATATTAGAAGTATCGGTCACTCCACAATATTATTTATGTTGTAATAGCTCGTAGTTAGAGTATGCTTATTAAGTTAAGTAAGAACCGGTCCATGGGCTTGTCATGGACCGGCCCAAGCCCAATGTTGCTTGGAAGTATAAATACCCCTTTCCTCCTTGGGGTTGGTTGTTGAACATTTCTCATTTCCACTTAATGAAATAACACATAGTTTTCTCTCACTTTCTCTCTCTAGTTTCTCTCTCTAGAAATCATCAACCCACTTCATAGATTCATAGGTTATCAATATTCTACAGACATAGAGAAAGAAAATTAATTATTTTATTTTAAAATTATTTATATACTAAATATCAATTAATTAAAATAAATGTTTTTTAATAAAATACAAATGAGGGAATTAATCATTTACATCGTGTGAATGGTAAATTTTTTAATAACAATAGGTATGGTAGTGTTATGGGTGGTGCTAAAAGGGTAGTGTCCGTCGTATTCCATCTCTAAGGTTGTGTTTGATAAATACTTAAACAATCTTAATTAAAAAATTAGTAAGTAAATTAAGTTATTAAAGGTTTGTTTGTTTTGTGCTTAATATTAACACATGTCTTTATAGAAAAAGCGATGAAATGGAGGGCCTCCATATTAAGTTTATAACTTAATTTATGAATTTACCTATTTACCCTCTAACTTCTTCACATATAATCCCATGTAATTTATTTTTAGAGTATAAAAGTAATTTTCTTTAATTCAGATACTCTATTCAGCATATAAAACAGATAACCATATATCAATAAAAAGCAGACATCATATATATAGACAAACGTTTTAATTTTACATGACTTAACAGAAAAACTAAACAAACATGCCCTAACTCAACTTAATTGGTAAGATTAAAACTATTTATTTAATTTATTTATTTTTATAATTTAAATATCTATTAAACCGTTAAGTGTTAAATGAAAAAAAAATATCACCGCGACGAGCATTTAATTATCTTTCTACCAATATGCACTATGATATATTTTTGAAAAAAAATTCGTTTTTTTTTCTTGCTGTTAAAATTTACGTAAAATATCATATATGATAATATGTTTCATCATATATGATAACAGTGTTAAATCAAAATTATTGTTAAATCATATATGATGTTGGTTTATATCATATATATAATAAGATATATCATATATGATAAGTTATAAAATATATGATAGTAGTGTTTCATCATATATGATAACAATGTTAAATCATAAATTATTGTTAAAACATATATGATAAAATATATGATATTGAGGTATATCATATATAATAAGTTATATCATATATCATAAGTTATATCATATATCATAAGTTATATCATATATCATAAGTTAATGCAAGTGATGCCTAAAAACATTATTAGTGTTAACTAATCTTTCTTAGTTTTGATCACAACAAACAATATAACACATTTAGTGTAAAACACAAAACGAATTATTTAACTAACACTATCATCAAGGTAATAATCATATCACTAACTTTTCTTAATCGTACTTAGTGATCATCAAAGTGATTATCCTTAAAACTCACTTTTGTTAATATGACAAAAGATTTTTTAATAAACTTTTTTTAAGAAAATGTTTTATTAAAATGGAAAATGGAATTTTG
The DNA here is from genome assembly GCA_025667525.1 of Glebionis coronaria. Lineage (NCBI taxonomy): Eukaryota > Viridiplantae > Streptophyta > Magnoliopsida > Asterales > Asteraceae > Glebionis > Glebionis coronaria. Next base: position 135,940,245 of record CM046876.1, read on the forward strand.
AAAATGGCATATTCCATATGCCATAAGAATATCCTTTGAAGGTTTAAAAAACCTCAGATATTCCTACCCCACTAAAAGACAAAAAAGGGAGCGGACCCTACTGGGCGGTACCGTAAATAGCTAGGCGGTTCCTTAGCGATATGGAACCGCCGGCTAGATAAGGATCCGCGTCCAGCTAGCCGTTGGACTTTGTCATCTATAAATAGTGGATCAAATCTCATTTTCTAATAAGCCTCTTGGACGTATTTCTCAGCCCCTTTCTCTTTTCTATAGAATAATCATTAGTAAATGATCACTTAATGTGTTAAGTATGTTTACATATGATTATCCTCTTGATCCCCTCCTTTACCTTGTCCAATGAGAAGATCACTCACTCACTAGTGTTGTGATAAAGATGAATCTATAAATTAGTCATGTTCATCATGTTAGCCTTTTTATTTTTGTTGATCCATTTGTATTTATGAAATACTTGGACTAGTTGTGTTCATCCAAGCTATTTGTGAATACTTGGATTTGTTGTGTACATCCATTGCATATGTGTTTGCTTGGATATGTCTAGTTGAGTTGTAATAGATTTGTGTAGTAGTTCTCACTAAACTATAAAGTGATGTGGTTGTGTCTTGTGAGTTCTCAATAAACTTGAAAGTGATTAGTAGTTGTGTTGTGTGAAGTTCTCACTTAGCTTCAAAGTAAAGTGTCGTGAAGATTGGTTCTAGCTTTGGATTAGAACTCGACATCTAGCCTTATGTCGTAAAATGGTGAAGTAGGCAACGTCGTGAAGATTTGTTCTACCTTGAGATTAGAACTCGACATCTAGCCTTGTGTCATTAAATTGTGAAGTAGGCAACGTTGTGTAGATTGGTCCTAGCTAATGATTAGGTCTCGACATTTAGCTTAGTGTCGGAAAATAAAGTAAGCAACGATGTAAGGCTTTCTCCACCAAGAAGGGAGCTTGTGGATATAGTGGAAATCTCGAGTAGGTGTACTCGAGGAGTGGAGTAGAAAAGAGGATAGAGCCTCGTTGTCGAACCACTATAAATCTTAGTGTCTTGTCACTAGGTTGTCTCTTTCCTTACTCTTTACTTATTTCATTATCATTATACTTACATATTACCATTGCTAATGCATTTAAATTGAACCTAATCATTATGCAACTTAGCTTTAAGTAAAAGATTGTTTTGATATACACTTAATTCAAAGTAATTTAAATTAGGTGACTAATAGAAGAGAAACTATTCAACCCCCCCTTCTAGTTTCTACAATTGGTATCAGAGCGATGGTCACTCAAGATCTTTGAAGTATATTGTACTTTAAAACTTGGATCGATCCATTGTCTCCTCAAATTAGAAGGTCAAGTTGTACTAAAGTTTCTCTTTGGTCAAAACTAGTTTTTCTTGGAAAATAGGTCTTTTAATTGGTAATATTTCATCCCTCTTAGATTAGTATCCCTTATGCATTTTAGATCTATTCTTGAAATGTATCTACTAGTTTGCATCTTGTTTTGTGTAGGTACTCGTGAAAATCAATCATTTAATTGGTTGTGGATTGAGTTACTTGCACTTGTAGAAGACTCATCTTCATTGATCTTCAACATCCTTGAATGATGATATCAAGATGATTGGGAATGATACTAGTCCTTGAAGACTTAGTACTCATCATAGTCATTGTTGGGCATTGCATTGATTCCTTGATGGATTGCTTTTTGTGGCCAAGGTACGCTTTCGTTCTTCCACACGCCCTTTTGATCATTCTTTTGATCATTACTTGACTATGTGCTTGTTCTTGGCATCCTTTCCTTGACATTTGTTTGTGGTTTGTGATTCTTTTCTTTTATCCTCTCAAACCTTCATTGCTTGGATACTTGACTCACTATGGTGATGTAGAGTGAGTTAGTAGTAGCTTAAAGTATCAAGCATGATTTCTATGGTTTGCACCCATACGGTTAGTAGGCCCTTTGTGGGAGAGAAAGTGAATCAATACCTTGCTCATATTTTGGTTTAGACTAAGACTATTATTGAAAGTGATCTTAGTCTATGCATCAATAATTGCTTTATGTTTATTCATTACCAAATCCGTTTAGCGTTTTGCCGGAAAGGCACGTCGTAAACCACTATATATGACACAAGCTCTCCGTCTCCATGATTTGAAGATTGTCTTTAATCCCTTGAGCATTGATCTTAGTCTTGATTCACTTCCCTTGCCTTTTCTCCACTTTGCCTTTTCGCTACGAGTAGTCGTTTGTCCGTTTCGGTTCTTTTCGATCTCGATTCAACTCGTAATCCTTCATTAAGGCATATTGCTTAGTGTTATGATGATCCAAATGATATTCTAAAATATTTAAGATATATTTTTAAGTATTTTAGAAAACTTGATTTTCAAATTTTTGTGTGTTTCATTGATAAAAACCACCCTCTGCAGGCGGTTCTTTATCTCTGGCGGCTCAAACCTACGGTTCCTTATCGATAAGGTACCACGGGTAGTAAAGTTTGTCAGAGCGCCAGTTTTATTAAAATAACCTTTTTCAAACCAAACCCTCTCTCTCCCAAAAACACACACCGACGGGTTTCACCTTTTCCACCATTGTTAAAGCTTAAAAAATCTTTAATCACTCAAATTAATTGATTCCAAGTTGTGGGTTTCACTCATCCTTCATCAAACATCAATTAATTGTAAGTACTTTCTTTTAATTTCATCTATTTTATTCTAGGGTTCATTCTTTCATAATTGGAGATTTTTAAAATTGAAATTGAATTAGAACCTTAATAGGAATATGGGTTGACATGGTTATTTTACTATGATTCCTTAGGTTCATATTCATTAAGATTTCACTAAACCCCACTTGTAGAACAAATTCGAATTTTGGCTAAATGATTTTGGTTAAAAGATGGAATTGAGATGAACCCATGAACAAATAGGTAGTTGCATTGTTAATGCTTACCTAAAAACCTTGTTTTGAAAAACCAATGTTCTAGTCCATTGTTGATCTAACATAGTTCATATGTTCTTGGTTAATAATGGAATAGACACATTGTGAACATGAGAATTTTATGGATTCAATCCTCTGTTTGTCAAGAAATTGATATAACACATTCTCATATTTTTGAGTTTTGATTTTATTTTTCATATGAGTGATTGAAAAAAATATTTTCTTGTGTTTATTTAGGTACTACTCATGCCTTTACAATACCAAAAGGATCATCAACTCACTAAACAGTATATGCCTAACCTTTCCGACTTTTGTCACTCATCTCACCTTGCCCGTACTTTTTCCTCCCTTCAATCCCGTTGTTTTCATGAGGGTAGAGTTGTCCAAAAGGATATTAAGGATTATGTCTACATCAAGTCCATGTTTGAAAATATTGGATTTGACTGTTTGTTGAACATTAAGGAAGACATCTATCCTCGATTCCTATTGGAGTTCTTTAGCACATACTCCGTCATTAAAAACGACGATGGAATATTTGTTAGGTTCATCTTGAAAGGTCAACTCATTCAATACTCTCTCGAAGTCTTCGGTGAAATTCTTGATGTCCCATTTGTAGGCACTTGTCGCTTCACGGATAAATGGAAGCTTGGTGCTCTCCTTGAATCCTACAATTTTCCTCCAAATGATCATGAGGAAATTGATCTTGACTTCATTGTTGACATTGTCTCCAAAAAGTGTAATCGACCCGTTAAGAGAAGCCTTCATACTAAGGTACGTTCGGTGAAACGTCATGAGGTTCTCTTAAGCGACCTTAATGATAATATGGTCCAATGGACCAATATACTTAGGGAAAATGTGTTTTGTCTTGGTGGAAACCGAGATCATGTTCCGGCGTGTTTAGTTCATATGTTATATTGCATCTTTACCAACACCAATTACAATTTGGCATATTTTATCGCTCAACGAATCAATTATGCTATTCACAAGCCTAAAACAAACCTCCCTTACGCAATGCTTCTCACTCTCCTTTTTAAAAGGGTTGGCCGTGATTTTCCAAATCTTGATCTTTCTCAAATTCAACCGGTCAAACGGGTCATGCTACCTATTCAAGAGGTATATAAGAGAAAGACAAGATGTGATCGTAAATCCGACCAACAAGAGTCCAATGATGAGGACATGGACATGCCAACAAGTGATGGTGATGGCAGTGGCACAAGTTCTCCCATTGATTCTTCGATTACTTCTCACCACTCCACAAACTCATTCGTGGATGTTTAGATGACATTGATTCCCCTCCTCATCATTCCACTAGTGAAGTTCCTAATAATCTCAATTTGGAGGAACTTTACCGTCAAAATCTTCGAACCCAAGGTGATTTACATGAACACCGGGTTGAGTCAAGAAAGGGAATCAAGTACTTAGGAAACATGATCAAGGGATTGGGCAAGAAGAGAAGATGAAGACTTTGAGTTGTTTCAAAGTATACATGTTGGTAAACATGTAATGTGATGTTGAACATTTGCTTCCATTTTTTTATCTTGGATGTGTATTAACTAAATTCTACTTGTTTGGATTATTTTTTATTTATCCTAAATGATTTCTTATGCCATTGTGATTATGTTTTGCATAGCTTTGTGCATCCTATGTGTTAGTAAGCTTCCTAGATTTTGGTCAGTAGTTAACTTTGGCTTGAAAATCCTTTGGTAAAAATCTGGGCTAACCAAAGTTTGAGGAAGTACCATTTTTGAACACCACTGGTCGCGGTTCCTTATAGACCCGCGATACCTTATTGATAAGGAACCGCCGCCCCTAGATAAGGAACCGCCGGCTACTGTGTCCGACAGAATCTTTGCTTTACACTATTTTTCTTAATCTGTGTAAACCTTGCTTGATTCTTTGCAAAAACCTGCACATTTCCTAAACTAGGTTAGCTAAATTCATTGTTCACATAAAATGTTTTTAACCCATTACTAGTTTGGATCATCCCTTCACCCTTTTAAACCCACCTTGTTAGCCATGTTCTTCACACATCAAATCATTCTTCCTTAAACCTTAAACCTTTCATTTCAACCATGGTTTCTACAAGAAGCTCAAACTCATCCAAAACCTCCACCACAAAGAAAAATCTTAAGATTAAGATTAAAATTGCTAAACCTAACTCCTCACCCTTTCACACTCCCAAGAATGGGATTGTCCCAATTCTCATTTCTTCATCAAACTCACCACCTCTTGCTCCATGCAAGACTTCATCAACCCATGGAACCAACCATTCTCATGGTTCTACCTCCTCTTCATTCCAATCTAGGATGAATGATCTTTCCTCACCCTTCACTCCAAGTAATCTCTTGGATGTGACTACCCAACCACAACCCATCCAAAGCATTCCAATTATGAATGACTTTGATGATACCTTGGTGACTTCACCATTTACCCCTTCAAACTCACCCTTTTCACCCTTGGAGAGCATGCCTCCACACTCACCCACATCACCCTTGGAGAACATACCTCCTTCACCTCCACCTCCCTCAAAAACTCCCATTTTGGGTGTTCCACTTCCCTTATTTATGGGTGATCCTTACTTCCTTGCGTTCGTAGAAGCTCATGGTTCTCATTATCCATGTTGCCTCTACAATAACTACATCATTCAAAACCTTAGGATGGAGATGTTGGGACTTCATATGAAGTTGCAAGATTTCTTGCTCACCTTGTTTAACATGCCTCATCCTAGGAGATGAATGGTGATTTTCTTTAAAAAATAGTTTTCAAGAAAATTCAAGCCAAGGAAGATTACTAATCAAGACGTAGTTTTAATTTATCTTTAGTTTAGTTAGTTGTTTTTCTTTATTTCCTTTATGTATCTCTTTCATGAGTGTTTTATGAGAATGAATTACGGACTTAGCATTGTGTGTTTCTATCTTTATGTGCACATTAATCAACTTTAATTCCAAATTAAAATTGGACCTAAATCTATCACAACCTCTAAAACTTGACTAAAATTGGTTCAAAATGTTACCTAAATATTTTGTCACCCTTTGTCAAGACATTCTTGGTGAATGTGTTGCTTTTATGCAACCCTAGCATAATTTAGTGTTAATAGAGGTAAAATTCCAAGATTTGCATTTTTTTGAAAAAGTCTTAGTTTTTCTCAAAACCTTAGAAAATCAAGGTTTCATGTCCACTGCACGCGACTCCTTACAATCGCGCGGTTCCTTAAGTGATAAGGAACCACCGGTCCCTATAAGGTACCGCGGACAGAAAGTCATTTTATGGGTCGTTTTTGGTCTTTCTTCATCACCCTATTCCCTGTCAAGATTCCATCTTTACTCAGTTTGGCTAAACATTCCTTGACACTTTACATTTGATTTTCAAACCTTTGCCTTGTATACTTTCTTCTTATACCCCCGCCTTGAGATTTCATTCTCACACCTCAACAATGCCTAACTCTCCCTTTCATAACCTTGACATTTCATTGTCATAAAACTTCTCACCCAAAGCTTCCTCATCCAAGCTTTCCAAGAAACCGAAAATCTCGGTTAGACCTATTTGGATCAAGAAAAATGAACCCTCTTCATCCAAACCACCCAAGAACCCCACCTTCTCTCCAATCAAGTATTGGAATGAGACCTACTCCATTAACCCCATCACCGGAGAAAAGGAAAATCTACCCCCACCACCAAAACCCTTTGACACCCCTCAACTCAATGATCTTTCAACCTTCCCAAACCTCACAAGGCATTGTGAAAACATTACCTACCCACTCTCCTCACCACCACCAAACCCTAGGTGTGATGGCCTTCCCCCATCAACCGAATTTGTCTTGCATCATGGATCCTCGTGTGCTTGTTTTCGATTTCAACAAATTGAACTTGCTCATGTGTATGATAAGTTAAATTTTCTTGAATTCCTCCTCACTCGACCTCCTCTCAAAGTGTTTGTTCCCATGGACAAAACTTTGAATGATGCATCGTCGTCTTATTTTTCCAACTAAAGGGCTACACTCCCTTGGAGTCAATAAAACTTTAGTTGTTTTAGAGTTATTAGTGTTTTTAAGCAATCTTGGAAAATTATCACTATTAGACTAGCCTATGCTTTGTGGTTTATTTTCCATATCTTTTCCTTTAGATACTCATATTGTGTGTATGACTATCTACTTTGTTTGTCTTTTTCATATTTATGTAATATGAAATCTTTGTGTTGTGTTTGTTTTCTTTATTTGATCTTTCTCTCTTCCTTTTGAGTTGATCGTGGTTAATCTTTACAATTGTTTATGGGTGATTCCATCAATTCTAAATTTTAACCCCTTGACAAATTTATCATCTTCATTGGTTGGATGTTTCCTTTCTACCTCCATTCCACCAATTGAACCTTGATTTTGTCATTTACCTTTTTGGACATACTTAGCAAATACTTGCTTCTAATTTGAGATTTCTTCTCCTTCTCCCTCTCAAGTTATTTAGTAGGTAGTGATCATATATACATTGGTGTTTCTTTCCTTTCTACTAACCTTTGTGTAGCATGTCACCTTAGCTCATACACTTGGTGCCCCAAGCAAGGGGGAGCAACCACCAAGGGGGAGCTACTAGCAAAGTCCGGATATCTTCAAAGACTTGTGCTTACCTTTTTGTTACGACAAAGGGGGAGAAATGATAGTGATAAACTCGTTATTAATTCGATATTTTGTGTTTCTAAGTAAATGAGTTTATAGTTTGTCGTAATCAAAAAGGGGGAGATTGTTAATGCAAGTGATGCCTAAAAACATTATTAGTGTTAACTAATCTTTCTTAGTTTTGATCACAACAAACTATATAACACATTTAGTGTAAAACACAAAACGAATTATTTAACTAACACTATCATCAAGGTAATAATCATATCACTAACTTTTCTTAATCATACTTAGTGATCATCAAAGTGATTATCCTTAAAACTCACTTTTGTTAATATGACAAAAGATTTTTTTAATAAACTTTCTTTTTAAGAAAATGTTTTATTAAAATGGAAAATGTAAATTTGAAAATGGCATATTCCATATGCCATAAGAATATCCTTTGATGGTTTAAAAAACCTCAGATATTCCTACTCCACTAAAAGACAAAAAAGGAGCGGACTCTACTGGGCGGTACCTTAAATAGCTAGGCGGTTCCTTAGCGATATGTGAATACTTGGATTTGTTATGTACGTCCATTGCATATGTGTTTGCTTGGATTTGTGTTGTGTAGATCCAAGCTACATGTGTGTACTTGGATATGTCTAGTTTAGTTGTAATAGATTTGTGTAGTAGTTCTCACTAAACTATAAAGTGATGTGGTTGTGTCTTGTGAGTTCTCACTAAACTTGAAAGTGATTAGTAGTTGTGTTGTGTGAAGTTCTCACTTAGATTCAAAGTGAAGAGTCGTGAAGATTAGTTCTAGCTTTGGATTAGAACTCGACATCTAGCCTTGTATCATAAAATGGTGAAGTAGGCAACATCGTGAAGATTGGTTCTACCTTGAGATTAGAACTCGACATCTAGCCTTGTGTCGTTAAATTGTGAAGTAGGCAACGTTGTGTAGATTGGTCCTAGCTAATGATTAGGTCTCGACATTGAGCTTAGTGTCGGAAAATAAAGTAAGCGATGATGTAAGGCTTTCTCTACCAAGAAGGGAGCTTGTGGATATAGTGGAAATCTCGAGTAGGTGTACTCGAGGAGTGGAGTAGAAACGAGGATAGAGCCTCGTTGTCGAACCACTATAAATCTTGGTGACTTGCCACTAGGTTGTCTCTTTCCTTACTCTTTACTAATTTCATTATCATTATACTTACCTATTACCATTGCTAATGCATTTGAATTGAACCTAATCATTATGTAACTTAGTTTCAAGTAAAAGATAGTTTTGATACACACTTAATTCAAAGTAATTTAAATTAGGTGACTAATAGAAGAGAAACTATTCAACCCCCCCTTCTAGTTTCTACAAAAATAATGGAAAAAAAATAAAATGGGTAGTGGTGGGGCCCAAATGAAGAGAGGGGTTTGTTATAATAACGTGAGTTTTTATAAAGTGGTAGTGTTAAGTGATGTGACACCCCGTAGGACTCAAATGAAAAGCATTTTGTGTGTTTCCACACCTAGAGCTCTAAGGGGCAGTTTGGTTGGTGGTTTTTGAGGGTCAGTAGTAACTTTATTATATGTTGTTTGGTTAATTTCATAGTTAAAATATTTTGACATTATGTCCTCTGACACCAATCCGAATCATATTTGATAAGTTTATAACTTTTTAATAGGCCTCATTATATTTCACCCTCTATCTTTCAATAAAACTTAAAATATTTTATTTTTATATTTATATACAGAATAATTTATTTATTAAAATATATTCATTTAATATTCATACATCAAATCAAAAAATTTAAATTTAAATATAAACATAAACCGCGTACCTTATAAACTTATACTAAAAGTAAAACTCAACATTACACCAATATACCTTAAGTTTTCATAATACTTTTAATAGCTCTTAGAGGGTTAGGTGTCGCAACAAGCCAAACCCTCCTCATTTGGGCCCTACTGGCTGCCACAACATCTGGCACTCTTACTTTCTAAAAACTCATGTTGTTGCAACAAGCACCTCATTTTTATTTGGGGCCCACCACTACCAATTTAATTTTCTTTTCCTTTATTTTAACAAAACTTAATTCATTTCATTAAAAATAAAATTACAATGCAATTAAAAAAAATACATTAAAACTTAAAAAAACGAAAAAAAAGGGAAAAAAAACAATTAGTTCGAAATCGAAGTAACATTTATTGATGTTGCGCCGCTTGAAGTAGATGTTGTTGCCAGATATGCTCAATGATATTTCGTTGAAGTTTTTGATGCGTCCGTTTATCACGAAGTTCTTTATCTAGTCTCCGGTGGATTTCACGACGCTCTTCCCAAGTCCGTAGAAACTTATTACGTGGACTAATTGTAATTTTTGACTCCTCTGCTATTGCAAATTTTTTTATCTTTCAATATCATGTTATGCAATATAATACACGTGTACATGATACGTCATAACTTGTTCACGGTATAAGCACGAGCCGGTTGAGCTATAATATGCCATCGGCCTTGAAGAACCCCAAATGCTCGTTCGATGTCTTTTCGAGCACCTTCTTGCCTATGTTTAAATATGACATTTTTTTTTCCAGCATTTTCAACAGAAAAAGTCTTCACAAAGGATGCCCATTAAGGATAAATACCGTCAGCTTGATAATACACTTGTTCGAATGTAACCCTGTTGACTAGAAACGACACCATTGGAGCGTTGCCTTCAAGTAGATCATCAAACAAGGGGGAGTTATTCAAAACTGTTAGATCATTATTTGCACCTGCTATGTGACAATTCGTCAATTTATGGTTTATATTTTATTCTCAATATTTATTTGAAAACATTATTTTAATGTTATAATATGAACTCACTTATTTTTGGAAAGAAATTTGGATTTTACGTCTTGAAGTAGCATCGACTACGTCTAAACCGGAGGATTCTACTTTACGTGCTTACGTTTACATACACCGTTTTTGGTGACAGTCCGACATTTCAGAAAATAAATTTATCCGTGAATATTATTTTGGGATTTTAAATTTGAGTTAGTTCATAAACTCACAAATTTACGAGAAGAGATTAGGACTTACGTGAATAATTTAACGTCCTTTACGACTAAACCGGAAACCTTAGGATTACGTATTTACGTTTTCGATCTCCGTTTTTGAGGAGACAATTTTTATTAGATTCGTTTTGTGCCGTTGATTCATAATTTATAAAAACGTTTTTCGTAAAACGACCCGAGGGCACGCAAATCGAGGAAACTAGAATCGAGGAATACCCGTAAATTAATGGGATGAGACAAAACAAGTTTTGCCTCACCCCACACATGGTATGGCTAACTAGCTAACACCACACCCTTTGAGGTGTCAAGTTGTAGTTAAATACTACTACACTTGTCATGTAAAGCTTAATAAACAAGCTAACCTTACATAAAACCACTCAAACCACTTCACACAAACCATTTACACATTCATACATGCAAAACCACCTATTCTCCCTCTCCTCTCTCTCTAAATTTCGTCCAAGAACTACCCCTAAACACCCTCATTTGATCAAATTTAACCATGAAATCATATGTTATTCACACATATGATGATGCCCTTTTCAAGCTCTATTGATTGGTGGTGATTTTAACATCCAAGGAGAAGATTTGGTGATGTCCAAGGGATGATTTCTACATGAAGTTTACAAGTATTGGTGGCCTTGAAGATTGGTGTTGATCTACCACAAGTTTTGCCATCAAAAATCCAAGCCTTGATCATAAACTACACAACCTTGGTGGTATAGAGATTGTTCTTCCTATTCTCTTGTTATTTTGATTATGTAATCTTGTATTTTCTTTATTTATGTATATGTATATGATGATGAATGATGATTAAAAATATTATGTGCGGATTTGGTGTTGATAGATTTGATAAACATGGGTAAAAAGATGGAAAAACCACATGTAAAAATGGTTAAATCTTGCTTAATAAGATGGCTGTATAAGAACAGTAAGTAACAAAATGATAAACTGATAAAATGGTAATGTGGAATTGATATTTGGGATTTGCAATGGGTTCTAAATTATTTCTCTCGTTATCCTCTCGAATTGATCTCAGTTCTAAGTGGAATGATTGTTCTTGGTTACTAAAAAAGGGGGGTTTAGTTTTCTAATCTATTAAAACGTTTAAATGTATGAAAACTTAAATAAAAAAAAACAATTAATTTAATGACAATTAATAAAAACTTGAATTAAAATAAAAAGTAAATATTAAGAACAGTAAGAACAGTAACAATTAAAGATGCTCAAAAGAAGATTGATTCGGAAGTAAGACCTTGATTCGGAACTTTTCACTCGGAACTTGGTTCGGAACCCTTGATCCGGAACTTTTCACCCGGAAGTCTTCACCCGGAACTTTGGTCGGAAGTTGGTTCGGAAGTGTTGACTCGGAAGTTCATTCGGAAGTTTTAAAGAAAATTGATTCGGAACTTTGAAAAATCCTTCACTCGGAACTTTCTTCGGAAGTTGATCCGGAACTTTCTTCGGAACTTTGAGTCGGAACTTTCACTCGGAAGATTGGTTCGGAAGTTGATCCGGAACTTTGATTCGGAAGTTTATTCGGAACAATCAATTCATTCGGAACTTTTTAATTCATTCGGAAATTTTAAACAAAAAACTCATTCGGAACTTTTCTTAACATAAACTCATTCGGAACTTTTAGAAAATAACATTCATCCGGAACTTTTGTTCATTCGGAAGATTGGGTTCATCCGGAACTTTCAGTTCATTCGGAACTTTTTTTTAAAAAAGGAATTCATTCGGAACTATCAACTCATGCGGAACTTATGTTCATCCGGAAGTTTTTATCTCATTCGGAACTTTGGTGTTCATCCGGAACCTGGGAACACTCAAAAACAGAAGCTTACCCGAAGAACAAGGAAAATCGATCTTAATCCAAAAATCACCACGTTTTTCACCAAAAACTTAAAAAAACTAATCACTAAGCATCTACTAACCATAAACTACAAATCCCATCAACAAAACACAAAACCCAACAACTTTTAAAGATCAAATCAATAAAATAAGAACTTAAGAACTTGAAGAGAAAGATGATGATGAACAAGATGAAATGGAAAGATTAAACAAGAACTTGTGTTGATGATTTAATATTTTAACAATAACAAAACAAGGATTAAAATTACAAGATTAAAAAAAACAAAGATCAAAATCACCAAACACCCTAGTGGTGTTGGTGATGCTACGAACAAGAAGGGAGAAAAAAATGAAGGAAAGAAAAACTAAAACTAACTGAATGAAAAGTGTGAGGGGAGGGCTTTTTATAGTCTTGTCTTTTGGTTGGTGAGTGGGCTTTCTCCCGTTCTTCTTGTCTTCTCGTCTTTTCAGAAAAGTTGACGTTTTCGATTCTGATTCGGGATTTGTCGTCGATTAAATTCAACTCGTCTTTTAATTTCTTCGTTTAATGGACTTGAGTTTCTTCGACTTATATAAATCTTCCATCTTTGGTCCTTTTCTTCGATAAATCTTTGAATAGGCCCAGTGACTTCAAATCTTTTGCAGCTCTTGGACAATAGACTTCATCTTGAGTCTTTTTCTTCGATAAATCCCGTGCAATCCCATGTTTTCTTTAATATTCATCCGGTTAGCTCTGAAAACACAATAAACACAAAAACCACGCATAATTCCAAACAAATGATATTAAATACGTGTTTTGGTCTCGTTTTAGCCAGAATTAAGTGGTAAAAGGATGGGTGTTTACACACCTATCAAATCCCCTACACTTAACCATTGCCATGCCCTCATGCAATGCTTAGTGATAAAGCAATTTTACACTTTTCTCATAATTAATCAACCTTGGCCTTATTAAAATACTACTAAACAAAAATTGAAGTGCTAAGAGAAATTGAAACTTTAAAAGAAACAAGAGGATAGAAAACCATTTTCGCTTGAAAATAGCTACATGGAAATAACTTGCAAAGAGATCAATGACTTACATTAGGGCTTTGGTGCTGCGAAGATTTATCACCCTCAAACTAAGCTTTGACTTACATTAGGGCTTTCCCCAAACTAAGCTTAAAAACGAGATCATTGTTATTATAAGTTAGTAAATCAAACACTTACACACATGGAGTAATTATATACTTAAACTCCCTTATTCCTAGGTGTATCTCTTATATTTTATTTTTGTCTTAGAATGATCATGAAGATGCATTTTTGGACTTATTTCGATAGTTTATTAAGGCTGAAAGTAAAGTAGGACGATTTGATCAATAGTTAGCTAAAGGAAAAAATCTCTTAAAACTGCTTCTCGGGATATCAAAAAGTTCATATCTTGGCATAAATCGGTTCACGATTTGAGACCTTTCTCGGGCCGATATTTGGCATGTACTTCATACTTCATATCTTCGAGAGACGTTCTTGAGATAATGGTCTTCTCATCGTAATAGAGTTTCTTCACTTGAGACTTTTGAGGGGTACTCCAACTTTGTTGACCACGACTTCATGATTATTCTTCGATCTCTATTTGGGATTTTGAGATACAACGATCCGCCTCCTTTTCGGACTTGGATCTATTTATCCTCATACCTTGTTAGGGTCTTTTCGGATAGACTTCTCCATCATCTTTATGGGAGTTGATTGCTTTTCGTCGTGAGTCTTGATCCTTCATATTGACTTTGGGAATAATGCTTTTCACATCACCTTGGATCTTTAGCAATAAGATTGAATCCTCATGCCTTGTTAGGGCCTTTTCGGACTCGCCAATCTTCGCGCCCCGCTTCATAAGTTATGCCTTGGCTATGAACTCTCATCATTACCGAGCAACTTTTAAACGATCTTGGGCTAGAAGCTAAGTAACTTCTCAAATCGTACGACCTTACTTATTGTAGATAAATTATTAGCAAGTGATGGGAGAATAGGAAAATAATTACACCAAGTGAGCTTGTGCAAGAATACCGACTTATAATTGACTCTATCATTTCTCGTCCTCCATAATTTAAAATCTCAAGTAATGAGACTCGTGGACACTTAGCCTAATAAACCAATTAAGGTCTACCTGGTTAAGGATACTAGCTAGAATAAACTTGGATAAGTCAATTCGGGTTGAGTCAAAATAAGCGCAACGGGCCTAATATGTCAAAGATTTCTAAACTAACTACACAACTTTATTAATATTTTTGACTTTATTGCGGGATATATACATATGAAAGCAACGATAAAAATTTAAAAATTACGACAAAATGGCCAAAGTTAATAAAAATTTTGAAAAATGTTGAAAAAGATGATTTTCCGGTTAAATGAAGGCATTTTCATAGAAAAATCCACTTAAAACTTCGATAGAAGTCCCCCCCTACACTTAAGATAAACATTGTCCTAAATGTTTAAGCATGTGGGAAATGTTTCCCCTACACTTATGACATTGTGCACGTTGGTTAACTCAAGTTAAGGAAGAGACGACTAAAGTGATCAATTTGAAATGCGAGTATAAAGAAAATTGAATCACGATAGTTGAGAGATAGAACCGGATTTCGGATAACACGGGAGCACGGTTCTTCAAAGGTTTCAAGAGTGCACTTATCCCTGTAATCACATCACCATACAAATACAAACACCTATAGAGGTCCCCCTACACTTAGGAGGTTAAAACATAAAAGGATAGATACTCGGGCTGCCTCCCGAGGAGCGCTTGTTTTTGATAACCGAGTCACGAGCCTGACTCGACCCAAAATTAGTTCATGGTGAGGGAAGGAATCACCTCCTGAGAGGTGTCCTCACCAAAGTACAACTTCACTCGTTGGCCATTCACCTTAAAATTTGGTCCATCAGGTTGAGCGAGCTCGAGAGTACCATATGGAAAAATTTGGGCAATGGTGAATGGGCCGGACCAACGAGATTTCAGCTTGCCCAAAAAGATTTTCAACCGAGAGTTAAAAAGTAAGACTTTGTCTCCAACATGGAACTCTCGGTTCTTAATCTTAGAGTCGTGAATGAGCTTAGTTCTTTCCTTATAGATCAAAGAATTTTCATAAGCCTCATTACGGAGTTCATTGAGCTCATTGAGTTGGATCTTGCGTAGGTCACCGACTTTGTTGATATCAAAATTAGCCCACTTCAAGGCCCAGTAAGCCTTGTGCTCCAACTCAATGGGGGAGGTGGCACGCTTTCCTATACACAAGACGATAAGGCGTACAGCCGATCGGGGTCTTGTATGCAGTACGAAAAGCCCACAAAGCATCATCAAGTTTATCAACCCATGAGGCACGATGCTCTCCCACGGTTCTTTCCAAAATTCGCTTTAGTCCTCGGTTGGATATTTCAGCCTGGCCATTAGTTTGTGGGTGGTAGGCTGTGGAAAGACGATGATTTACACCATACTTAGCCATGACTCTTGCGAATTGGTCATTGCAAAAATGAGTCCCACGATCACTAATAATGGCACGAGGCACACCGAATCTAGCGAAAAGAGCTTTCAAAAAGTTACAAACCACCCTTGCGTCATTAGTGGGTAAAGCCTTGGCTTCAACCCACTTAGAAACGTAGTCAACGGCTACAAGGATGTATTTGTTTCCTTTAGAAGAAGGGAGTGGCCCCATAAAGTCGATACCCCAAACATCAAAGATTTCACATTCTTGTATGAAATTCTGAGGCATCTCGTCTTTATGTGTGATTGTGCCTTGTTTTTGGCAAACATCACATCGTTTAACCATATTGTGAGCGTCACGATACATGGAGGGCCAATAAAATCCCGAATCAAACACTTTTTTGGCAGTGTAGTTGGGACCAAAGTGACCACCGGTGGGTCCTTTGTGGTAAGCATCAAGGATTTCCGAAGCTGCCGGTCCGTCAACACATCGGCGGATAATCAGGTCGGCACATTGTTTGAATAGGTAAGGGTCGTCCTAAAAGTAAGTCTTAATGTCGGTGAAGAACTTTTTCTTTTGTTGAGACGTCAACCCTTCCTTAAGAATTCCACCCGCCAAGTAGTTTGCAAAGTCTGCAAACCACGGGGTTTCATCAGAATTTGAATTGATACACATTAAGGTCTCCAAGGGAAAAGAATCATTGATTTCTTTGTTCGGATGATCCCCTTGGTAAGGATCCTCAAGTCTGCTGAGATGATCCGCGGCTAGGTTTTCAGCTCCTTTTTTATCGCGAATTTCGATTTTAAATTCCTGGAGCAGCAAAACCCAGCGAAGAAGTCTTGGTTTGGAATCTTGCTTTGTCAACAAGTACTTCAACTCGGAATGATCGGTATACACGATTGTGGTGGAAAGGACAAGATAGGGGCGTAATTTTTCAAAGGCATAGACAACAGCTAAAAGCTCTTTTTCTGTTGTCGTATAATGCAATTGTGCCCCCGTCATTGTCTTGCTAGTGTAATGGATTGGTTGGAAGTGTTTGTTCACTCTTTGTTCCAGAACCGCACCAATAGCAAAATCACTAGCATCGCACATCAACTCAAAGGGAAGCTCCCAATTAGGGGTAACCAAGACGGGTGCCTTAGTTAGCTTATCCTTAAGCGAGTTGAAGGCTTCAAGACACTCTTTGGAAAAGATAAAAGGAGTATCTTTTTCCAAGAGGTGGGTCATCGGGCGAGCGATTTGAGAAAAATCTTTGATGAATCGACGGTAGAAGCCCGCATGACCCAGAAAACTTCTCACACCCTTCACGGTTGAAGGTGGAGGCAACTTTGCGATAACATCGACTTTAGCACGGTCTACTTCAAGACCGGCTTTGGAAATCTTGTGTCCCAGCACGATGCCTTCTTTTACCATAAAATGGCATTTTTCCCAATTCAGAACAAGGCGAGTGTCTTCGCACCGCTTAAGCATACGTTCCAAATTGGAAAGGCAAGAAGAGAAGGAATCCACGAAGACCGAGAAATCATCCATGAAGACTTCCATGGTTTGTTCAACCATGTCATGGAAGATAGCTAACATGCACCTTTGGAAAGTCCCGGGGGCATTGCATAAGCCAAAAGGCATTCTTTTGTAAGCAAATGTGCCATAGGGACAAGTGAATGTTGTCTTCTCTTGATCTTGGGGATCGATGGGTATTTGGAAATAACCCGAGAAACCATCAAGAAAGCAGTAATATTCATTACCAGCTAAACGTTCAAGCATTTGGTCCATAAAAGGTAGAGGGAAATGATCCTTTCTCGTGGCATCATTGAGTTTGCGGTAGTCTATACAAACTCTCCACCCAGTAACGAGACGAGTGGAAATCAACTCGTTGTGTTCATTGGGAACAACGGTTATTCCGCCCTTCTTAGGCACACAATGGATTGGACTAACCCATGGTGAATCCGAAATAGGGTAAATCATACCCGCATCAAGAAGTTTGATAACCTCTGTTTTGATGACGTCATGGATTTTTGGATTCACCCTTCGTTGGCTTTGAATTGTGGGCTTAAAGTCGTCCTCCATGAGAATTTTGTGTGTGCAGAAGTGAGGATCAATTCCGCGAATATCAGAGATTTTCCAAGCAATAGCCTTCTTATGAGCTTTCAACACGGTGATAAGTCGGGCTTTTTCTTCTTCCTTTAGGTCCTTAGCAATGATGACTGGCGACTTCTTCTCTTCTTCAAGGAATACATACTCAAGATGAGGCGGCAATTCCTTAAGTTCTAAATCCGGAGGATTTTCGACGGGAGGCGTTTTTAAAGTCGGAGTATCGATAGCAATAACCGTGGGAGATGGAGGAGAATGATTGTCTTCGTTGAGTAGGTTGTCAAAGAAATGCATGTCTTCATCCCCATCGGTGGGAGAATCATCAGTAGCTAAATTCACATCTCCCATGGTGTCTTCAAGATTGTTCCAAAACAAATCACTATCTCTAAATAGAGACAATGATGAATCAATAGAGGAAACGGTTTCAACATTGGGAAGAGAGGTAGGAATACTTTTACAAGCATCTTTGAAGTGTTCTTCACAAGCCTCGTCCAGAACGTCAATACAATTAACACTCTCGTATGAATAAGGTTGTTTAGATAACTTTCCCATGTTGAAGACGATTTTATCGTCACCCACTCTCATGATAAGCTCACCGGCTTCAACATCGATGAGAGTTCGACCGGTCCTCAGGAATGGACGACCCACGATCAAGGGAACACGAGGGTCCATCTCGTAGTCGACGACGACGAAATCAGCAGGAAAAGTGAATTTGTCGACTCCTACAAAGACGTCTTCGGCTATCCCCACTGGATAAGCAACCGTACTGTTAGCTAATTCCAAAGTCATTTTGGTGGGGACTAGCTCAGGGAGAGATAATTGCTTCCAAACGCTTAGAGGCATGAGATTAATACTGGCACCTAGATCGGCTAGGGCCATGCAATTCTCTACTCCCGGGAAATTGCAAGGAATTAAGAAACGACCCGGATCACCAAGCTTGGTTGGCAATTTCCTTAAGAGCACTGTAGAGCAATTCTCATTAAGTTGGGTGTTGGCAATATCGAGGAGCTTTTCCTTGTCGCTCAGAAGATCTTTAAACATTTTCGCATATTTAGGCATGTGAGCGAGAGCCTCAGTGAAGGAGATATTGAAATTCAGTTGTTTAAACATTTTAAGAAAGTTTGAAACCTGAATATCGTCCTTACTTTTGAGCTTCTCTTTCCTCAACCTAGATGGATAAGGTATATTGGAAGAAGAGGAAGGCTTTGGAAGAATAGGATCACTCACATCCTTGGGTGGAGGAGGGGTAGAAGGAAGAGGTGGAGAAATTGGGGAAGGAGAAGGATGCGGAATAGGAGCAGGTGACTCGTTCTCATTAGTCACAATCACCGGTGGAGGTATAGGAAGCTCGGGTTCCTTGGTACCTTTGCCACTGCGAGTGGTGATTGCTTTCATCTCCCCTCTTGGATTCGCAACGGTGTTACTCGGAAGAGTACCCGAAGAAGAGGGTTGATTACCTTGGAAGAAACTAGCCATCATGTTCTTTAAGTCATTAGTTTGGCTATCCAACGTATTTCTCATGTCGGCTCTCAAATCGTTTCCTTGCTTGACCAAGTCTGCTTTCAAGTTGCGCACTTCCTGTTGGAGATTTTCCACGATCACATCATTGGTCCTCATGTAGGTTGCAACCTCTTGGTGTAATGCAGTGGGTTGGTTTGGAGGAGCATTGTATGCGGGTGGTTGATAAGCAGGTTGTTGGTAAACTTGGTTGTTACGTTGAGGTGGTTGTTGCTGTTTATGAGGTGGTATGTAAGGTGTACGAGGTTGTTGTTGTTGTTGTTGAGTAGGGCGATTGAGGTTTTGTTGTTGGTTTGGGTTGCTTGGAGGAAAACCGGGTGGGGAAAGATAGTTGTTGGAACGGTAGCTCAACAAGTTACGGTCACCTTGAGGTCTAGCTTGATAAGCAGGTTGAGGATAGGTGCCATATGCTGCATTCACATTCTCAGCAGGGTAGTCTTGGGTGGCGGTACAAGTGGTGTAAGAGTGAGGACCACCGCATATCTCGCATGGTTGGCTGACAGCATTGACTTGAGCGTTTTTAGCGTTGATGCTGTTGTTGTTGTTAACGGTGTGGGTGACAAGCGATTCAAGAAGCGTAGTGATTTTGTCTAGTCGCTTGTCGCTGTCATTAGTGCTAGAACTAGCGACATTGGTCCGAACACTCTTGGTTTGCACACGAGACTTATTCTCAATGATATCCCAAGCAGCATTGGAAGTCTTAGCCAAAAGATTACCCCCCGAGGCACTGTTTAGTGAATCTTGGTCACTCATGCTTAACCCATTGTAAAAAGTATTAATTTGATGTACTTTGGTAAAACCATGTTGTGGGTATTTTCTTAAAAGATCTTTAAAACGATCCCAAGATTCACTGAACGACTCATCGTACTTTTGTTCAAAATTTATGATTTCATTCCGCAAAGCGGTAGTACGAGAGGGTGGGAAAAAGTAATTGATAAATTTGGTTTCCAAATCCGTCCACGAGAGAATACTCTGTGGTGGTTCCTTAGCAAGCCAATGCCGGGATAGTCCCTCTAAAGAAAAGGGAAAAAGTTGTAACCTGATTACCTCTTGTGGAACACCATTGAATTTGACCGTGTTGGTGAGTTGCAAGAATCTCTTGATATGGTCATGTGGGTCATCAATGATACGCCCCAAGAATGGTTGAGCAGTGACCATCTGGATAAAGCCTGATTTTAGCTCAAAATTGTTGGCGGCAATTGGAGGTATGACAATTGGATCAGTGTTGCCGTCTACATGAGCTTGCAGCAGTTCAATCATCGGGCGATTATCCGGAAGAGGCTCATTGTTGTTGTTATTATTCATGTTGTTGAAAGGCGGGTTGTTGTTGTTATTATTGTTGTTCGGAGGTGGTATGTTGTTGTTGTTTTGTACACCGGCCATGTCTAAGTGATCGAGAGGCTCGGGCTCTTGATAAGACGTGGATCGAGTGCGCATACACCTGCAAAAGAACGAACAAAGAAAAGCAAAGCAAAAATATTTTTGGTTTTTATGTTTTTTTTATTTTTTTGTATTTTTGAAAATTTTATATTTTTTAGGATTTTTTTTTTGAAATTTTTTATGAAAAAGTAACGTTCACGGGGAACGGATCCCAAAATCCAAGTTCTCACAAAAAACTTTTGATCTTAACGAGAAGAGCCGGCAGCGGCGCCATTTGATATTTGGGATTTGCAATGGGTTCTAAATTATTTCTCTCGATATCCTCTCGAATTGATCTCGGTTCTAAGTGGAATGATTGTTCTTGGTTACTAAAAAAGGGGGGTTTAGTTTTCTAATCTATTAAAAAGTTTAAATGTATGAAAACTTAAATAAAAAAAAACAATTAATTTAATGACAATTAATAAAAACTTGAATTAAAATAAAAAGTAAATATTAAGAACAGTAAGAACAGTAACAATTAAAGATGCTCAAAAGAAGATTGATTCGGAAGTAAGACCTTGATTCGGAACTTTTCACTCGGAACTTGGTTCGGAACCCTTGATCCGGAACTTTTCACCCGGAAGTCTTCACCCGGAACTTTGGTCGGAAGTTGGTTCGGAAGTGTTGACTCGGAAGTTCATTCGGAAGTTTTAAAGAAAATTGATTCGGAACTTTGAAAAATCCTTCACTCGGAACTTTCTTCGGAAGTTGATCCAGAACTTTCTTCGGAACTTTGAGTGGGAACTTTCACTCGGAAGATTGGTTCGGAAGTTGATCCGGAACTTTGATTCGGAAGTTTATTCGGAACAACCAATTCATTCGGAACTTTTTAATTCATTCGGAACTTTTAAACAAAAAAATCATTCGGAACTTTTCTTAACATAAACTCATTCGGAACTTTTTGAAAATAACATTCATCCGGAACTTTTGTTCATTCGGAAGATTGGGTTCATCCGGAACTTTCAGTTCATTCAGAACTTTTTTTAAAAAAGGAATTCATTCGAAACTATCAACTCATGCGGAACTTATGTTCATCCGGAAGTTTTTAGCTCATTCGGAACTTTGGTGTTCATCCGGAACCTGGGAACACTAAAAAACAGAAGCTTACCCGAAGAACAAGGAAAATCGATCTTAATCCAAAAATCACCACGTTTTTCACCAAAAACTTAAATAAACTAATCACTAAGCATCTACTAACCATAAACTACAAATCCCATCAACAAAAACACAAAACCCAACAACTTTTAAAGATCAAATCAATAAAATAAGAACTTAAGAACTTGAAGAGAAAGATGATGATGAACAAGATGAAATGGAAAGATTAAACAAGAACTTGTATTGATGATTTAATGTTTTAACAATAACAAAACAAGGATTAAAATTACAAGATTAAAAAAAACAAAGAACAAAATCACCAAACACCCTAGTGGTGTTGGTGATGCTACGAACAAGAAGGGAGAAAAAAATGGAGGAAAGAAAAACTAAAACTAACTGAATGAAAAGTGTGAGGGGAGGGCTTTTTATAGTCTTATCTTTTGGTTGGTGAGTGAGCTTTCTCCCGTTCTTCTTGTCTTCTCGTCTTTTCAGAAAAGTTGACGTTTTCGATTCTGATTCGGGATTTGTCGTCGATTAAATTCAACTCGTCTTTTAATTTCTTTGTTTAATGGACTTGAGTTTCTTCGACTTATATAAATCTTCCATCTTTGGTCCTTTTCTTCGATAAATCTTTGAATAGGCCCAGTGACTTCAAATCTTTTGCAGCTCTTGGACAATAGACTTCATCTTGAGTCTTTTTCTTCGATAAATCCCGTGCAATCCCATGTTTTCTTTAATATTCATCCGGTTAGCTCTGAAAACACAATAAACACAAAAACCACGCATAATTCCAAACAAATGATATTAAATACGTGTTTTGGTCTCGTTTTAGCCAGAATTAAGTGGTAAAAGGATGGGTGTTTACACACCTATCAGGAATCAATATACAGTAAGTATTAGGTGTTATACACATGTGAGAGTTGGCCATACAATAGAATCATCAAAATGAGTGAGATATGATCAAAACAAGATGAGTGCACCAATCTGAATAGTCTGTTTTGTAGGGACTGTTAATGATAGTTAAACATGGAATGAGCAGTAGCTATAACTAACTTATTTGTAGAACATAATATGAAGTTTATTCCATCTAAAAATGAGCTTCTATCTCCTTATAGAACTCAAGATATGATAAAAATGGTGAAGATGAAACTAGAAATCAGATTTTGAAGAATTAATGTTTAATAGTATTATATAAGCACTCAAATTAATATAGTATAAAATATGAATTAAAACCCACTAACTTATAAATTTCATTTATATAAATATGTATAAGGTTAAATAAATGGACACTTTATAAAAATGGTAGTTGAATAAGATTTATAAGTTATAAAAACTATAACATGATTTTTTCGACTTTTTCGGCTATTACCGTAAAATTAACGTTTTTTGCCAATTAAAACTTAGACGATCAAACCCGTCTAATGTAAAGTTTTTAAAAGTCATATACTGATGTATAAGTACCTAATACAAGTAAAAACCAATAAAACCCGAACTATATGACATACGGACATTAACGAGCTAAGTTAGCATATTTGGACTAATAATTTAACTAAATAAGTTAAACACTTATAAAAATTATTTATTGGGCTTAATCCATTTGGGCCCAACATGTAAAGTATAATACTGATAATGAAAGTGTAAAATGGACTAAGTGAAGGTATTGGGCTTATAATAGGCTTATTGGGCCTAAAACATATAAATAAGTAAAACTAATAAACTAGTATAAAAGTTACCAATACATAACACTAAAATGAGTAAATAAGAATGTATAAACCCACTTTATCATCATATATATGAAATCATCATATATATACATAATTGTTATTTTGATAAAGTCATTGGACAAAAGTCTAAGACGAGTATTATTTGTTTAGGTTTCCGTGATTGAAGCACGTACCGTACATCCGAATCGCCGATAAACCGCTTTCCCACATCAACGTGAGTTCATAGCCTCGCACTCTTTTAAATGTTTTTATGAAATGTTTTATAAACCCGCGAGGGAGATAACATGTTTGTTTTGATAAAATAGGACACCATTTGTCCCGATTGTCTGTTTATTGATTTGGACCCGAATGATTGTATGACCCGATGAATGATTAAATGACCCGATAGATGAAATGAAATGGATTATTAAAGTTAGCTTATGTCACTAAAAGTCCCATTAGCATGAATTGTGAACTACCGGGATTTGGTAGACGCTTATTGTAAAACCTTCATGCTTTTACCATGAATATTG
Source organism: Glebionis coronaria (assembly GCA_025667525.1). NCBI lineage: Eukaryota > Viridiplantae > Streptophyta > Magnoliopsida > Asterales > Asteraceae > Glebionis > Glebionis coronaria. The sequence goes on from CM046876.1 coordinate 135,964,460, forward strand.
CCCTTAAGATCGTACGTCCTAGATTAAAACTTACCTTATTCAGTATTGATCACATTCATGTGCTATTAATCAAGTAAGTACATACGTGTATGACATGATAAGTATCGATTACGTACGAACTCATGATAAACAGTTAATAGATATTTCACGTGAGCATAATTAAATCATGATCACCATTTTAAAACACGAACTAAAATAATTACGTAAATACATATAATATAATTACGAGCGTTAAGAATACGACAAACTACATGATAAAATAAACAGAAACACTTTAAACACGAACACGTTTAACCACGAACGAACATGAGAACACACTTATTATTTAGACACGAAAAACATTTGGGTTACCCCATGTGGGCCCCATGAACCACGAAATTAGGGACAAGAAATGGGCCTAGCCCATCATTTTGCTAAACAAGGGGGTTATGGGGAAAAAGTAATTCATTATCACATTTTATAGAAAATAAATAAAACCCTAAAAGTTTTTCCTCCTCCTTCCTTGCTTCCATTGTGGTCGCCACCTATAATCATCAAAAAGGAGGTGTTCTTGTTGATTTTGATCATGGATATTGTACAAGTGTTAGTGTTTGTTCATCCTCTATTGATCCACACATTCGGTATACCTTTTTAACCTTTCTTTTTAATTATTTCTTTTGATTTGATTTGGTAAAATTAATTAAGAACATGATGTTTTTAAAACCTAATTAAAAACATAAAATAAACATGTATTTGGTTAAAGGGTAAAATCAAAAGGGTGTTTTACGGGTGTTTGGTTTAGCCGACGCCTAGACCGTGCCCTAAGGGGGTCACGGCTTGGCCTAAAAACCACCACCGAGACCATGTGGTCCCGGTTTGGTGGTGTGGGTCCCACGGCAGCAAGGAACCAAGGGGAACCCCGATTTGGTTCGGGGTACGGTGTCGATTTCATGCCCGGTTCACGGTTCGTTGGTTAAATCATGATTTATGCTACATGTTAATTTTTATGAATTATGAACTTAGGATATAAATTAATTAATAACATGAAATATTAATTAAACCATGACTTAGGTTATTTTAATTATTAATTTAGCATGATATTAATTTAACCTAAGTATTTTATGTTATAAGTTATAATTAATTAATTATTTAAAACATGCCTATAATTAATTAATTTAGACATGACTTAGGTTATATTATTAATAATAATAATACACATTTTAACCTAAGTATTTCATTTCATTTTAATTAAAACATGTTATACTTTAATTAAATGCTTAACCTATAGTTTAATTAAAATACATGAAATAATAATTAAACTATATACTATATCATATGACTTAAGAAACAAGCTTATAAACACTTAGACTTATAAGTTAGCTTATGTAACCAGCTTAATTCTAAAATATGGAAACTTCTATTTATAGAAACTTAATTAAATAAGGCAACTAATCTATTAATAGAAACCTTCTATATATGGAAATCTATCTAATTCAGGCAACTAATCTAATCATGGAAACCTTCTATATATGGAAACTTATTTAATTAAGGCAGCTGATCTATTTTTGGAAACTTTCTATTTTTAGAAACTAATCTATTTTAAGCAGTAAATTCTATTTTAGGAAACTTTCTATTTTTGGAAACTTTCTATTTTTGGAAACTTTCTATTTTTGGAAACTTTCTATTTTTGGAAACTTTCTATTTTTGGAAACTTTCTATTTTTGGAAACTTTCTATTTTTGGAAACTTTCTATTTTTGGAAACCTGCTATTTTTTGAAAGTTACTTATTATTACACAGTAAGTATAATAATACATGAAATACCAGTAATACTTAAACAGATTAATCAGAATACAAGATAAACACAGTTTAAGGCTTTAAACAGTGAACCATGACCTAAAACATACCAAGTCAGCTAAAATGAGACAAAACCCAGTACGTAATCAGTGAATCGATACTTATACACGTGTGTATTCATGTAGCGTTAGTGATCCAGAAGTAGGAGTCTTTCTTCCGTTCATTCACTGGACTTGAGGTACGGATTCCCGTCCTTTCAGTATGGACATCCCTTCCTTTTTAGGATTTCCCCGTATGCAGCCAACTGTTTTCCCCAGTATTTGTTTTATTGTTTTGAACTGCTTATGTTTAATTAGCATAATCTATAGCCATATACAAGCATGACCAGTTTCACCTAGTTATGGAGGTACCATAACCATAACATTGGAGGCACCAATGTTATGACTTCCCCACGGCAGAGTGATTGCTCGTGGCGTCCCTTTTCAGTTTTGGCCATATTATTATATCAGGTGGGGCGTATGGGTGCATCCTAGTTACATGTTTTATTCAGTATTTCATGGTGAATGTGGTGTGTGCCTTGCATCCTTCACAAGGAGTTGATCCCTCCTACCCAAACCAGTATATTAATTAGAGGCATCCCTTCTAATCAGCATGATGAGGTCACCCCTCCAAGTATTCATGCACGTGACCTTTTCATGACCTATATGGGCTATGGTATATATATGTTAAAACAGTTTTCATAAGATAAACATAAGGCTTTTCAAACTATAAGACCAGTTTTCTCAATACTTACTCAGTCTACTCAGAACTTAGCCTTCCGCTGTTATATGTTACATGCTTATCCTATTTCATGCTATATTGTATATCCGTGCACTGAGCGTTTTGCTCAGCCGTTACTTTCCTTTCCATGTCCCAAAACGGCAGGTACCCAAGACTCGAGCATTTGGAGGACTTGCATAGGATGGAAGCTGCCATAGACTTCTTCTCCTGTTTCCTTCATATATTTATGCTTGTTTAGTCTTTCATTCAGTTCATTTACTTTGTTATGTTTTAGGCTTATGTTTGGGAACCGATGTTTGATTCCGGTTTTCCCTATGGTCATGTATGTTTTACTACATATTACCTTGCATGCTTTGATGACACGCCATAATTACGCGTGACATTCCATTTATCAAAATGGGGTGTTACAATTATGGTATCAGAGCCCAAGGCTTCGACCTGTAGGCTCTAAAACTCGACCTGTGACTAGTGGGTAGTCACCAGGAGCTTCCTAAGCCAACGATTGTTATTCCACGTATTGATGTTTCAGCGCGTTGTTGTTTTAACCATTATGTTTTCAGCACCTTTTTGTTTTAGCCATGACGTTTTCAGCACCTTGTTGTTTTCACCATGATGTTTTCACCAGTATCGTCTTACTAATATGGAATGAACAACCGTCATCCATACTTAGTTATGTGTCATTGTCTATGCATGATGTTCCTCGTGAACTGTGACGATGTGGACTGACCCCAGTAGTTCATAATTTTCGCATAAAATTTTTTCTGTTAAGTTTTGACAATGACTTTTAATTATTATGTTCCATGCATTCATGCATTTATATCATATGCCATCTGTTGCAGGAATTTTGACTAAGTAATGGTTGGTACAGGACTGGCCCTATTTAGTCGCATGTGCTTTTATCTAAACTTTTAACTTTGGGACCGACCCATAGGCGTCCCCTCGCCATGTCTTTTGTTTTGGAACCGACCCATAGGCGTTCCCTCGCACATATAAAGGTTTTATAAACTACATTACGCATTCATGCACTTTTTTTCTTGCATAAAATTTTCTCATGATTTAAATTGGCATAATTTTTTTTTCATGTCCCATCATAAGTTATTATGTCTTTATGTCAAGTATGCCTTCATACTGTCATGGTTAACTTCAGTTTCATGCTGATTATGTTATACACTTCTTCGTAATAGATGGTTTCATGTTTCCCCATGATAATTCCGTCTTCATGTTGATTATGTTTCATGCCTCTTTTGTTATTTACGTTGTCCTGCAAGACATTGCTAGATTTCTTGAATCATGCTTTCATGATAGTCATGGTTGGTTTTCATTGATCATGCTGTCAGGCAAATCATCGTTGAATCTTGAGTAACCACACTTTAGCGTTTCTCTATGCAACCAGAATGATGTCTATGCTAATACTGCCAGGTTATCATGATGGTTTTCCTAACCGTTTAACCGGTTTACTTTCCTTAAATCATGACAAATGATCAAGCCCATACCGATCATTTCATGTGCATTCCATGTGTACTCCACGTACCGTATTTCATGTGTATTACATGTACCTTAATCCATGTGTATTCCCCTTGCAATACTTCACGAGTATTCGCTAGTCGATTCTAAATCATCTCAGGCGTATGTTCACTTGCTGATATTCTACAAGGTTGTCGATGCCGCTCATAGCTTGGAGATGTTACTGAAGGTTGATGCTGCTGATGTTGGGAGACGCTACGAGATGCTGATGCTGATGCTGTTCACAACCTGGAGATCTTAAAAGACGAAGACAAAGGCGTCGGAGCAAAGCAATTGGACGAGAAGATGCTTCACCATCAGACAATTCCCATCAATCATTGTTCCAAATTCATAGTTACATGTCACACGTAGTTCGGCTGTCATTTCAGCCATATGAGTGCAAACCAGTACCAGCCGGCCACTCAGCTGAATAGTTACATGAGTCACTGTCATGAAAATGACCGTCATGAAACCGACAGACAAGATGATAGTAACCACTACTATGACAGCAACTATCCTAGAAATCGCAACCGAGGCTCCGGCCACGGACGTGATCAGACATACAAATGATCAGTAGTCCAACCGACCCGCCAATTCTGGCATATTAACCTAATATTTGTAGTTCTAATTGTTTCACATCTCGAGACACATGTCAAGACATCAGTCAAGACACATGTCTCACGTATACTTTATGAGGACACATGTCAAGATACCAGTCAAGACATATGTCACGCTTACATTTCTCAAGACACGAGTCAAGACACATGACTCACGTCTAAATATGGAACATTTCTAAGAAATTCAGGGTACCCTCCAAGGGTATATCTATGTTGTTGTGCCATGTATTAATCAGGCCACAAGAATTTCAACACCATTATCGGCACATCAGTGGGAACTATCACGTTGCCGATGTCACTTTCATTTCTTTCACCATAGTTCATATATTCATAACCATGAAGGACGCCTTTCGTATTCCCACGCATACGAAGGTTTTCCTTCAGCTTAATGATAAGATCCAAGCTGCTAACGCATTTCTTCGGACAGACACGAGATGAATTTTATCCTAATTATGTACTATGAACACCACACCATGCTATGATTCATAATTATGTACAGTAACGTTCAGGCTCCTGAATACTTTCAGCTTGATTTTCCATCGGAAAATCTTTACAAATTATCTATGCTTTTCAAGCACGTGCTTTGTTAGCCATATTGCTAAAATTTTCTAGCTGTCAGTAACCCACGACTACTAAGGTCCTTTTACGCATAACCAACGGATTATTCCAAAATTGTTCCTTACACTCCAGAAGAACCTTCAAGGAGAAGGATGGTACTATGAGATTATGTGTCGACTACCGTCGACTTAAACAAATCACCATTCATGACCGTTATTCTCCTCCTCATATTGAAAACATGTCCAATCAACCGTATGGTGTTAATAACTTTTCCAAGATCGAACTCACGATCATGCTGCCAACAGTGATGCGTGAAAAAGCAGGACATGTCCATGACTGCTATTCGTACACGACTCGGTCATGCTAGATTTATGATTTTGAATTAGTCGCATCAATGCTTCAACCGCATTATGGACTTAATAAATTGAGTTTCCATGAACTCGTAAACAAATTCATCAGCGTTTTCATTGAGGATAACCTGATTTCCTCTAAGCCTAGAGAAGAACAGGAAGACCATATCTGCACTATGTTGCAAATTCTATGACAAGAGAAATTCTACCCTGGAATTTTTTTCCAATATCAATTCTGTTTGATTATAGTGACACACTGAATCACATGGGTTTCTATGGTTAATCTTACCATGACTCAGCTTATGCGTAAAGGAGAGAACCCTACACTACATTAGGTGTTCTAGAAAATTATATGCTAGGAGAAGTCTAGATTCAGAGACTCAGAATTTCGCAAACTCCTAGGTATCAAGTTCTACGAAGCAAGATACAGTTACGTTCATATCTAGGTACCTGACATACCAACAGGTTAAGATAGGACACCAACAAACTGGGATGTTTTCATCATATGAAATTGTGAATCGAAAAGGGACAAGATCTCCATGGATTTTAGTTACCAGATTTCAGCAAACTCAGAAGAAGCATGATGCTATTTGGGTTATTGTCAACAGTTTGATCAAGTCTGCAGAATCCTTACATCTGTACGGATTTCAGAACCAACAGATTGAACGAACATGTTCCAGCCAAGGCTCATCCGATCACTTGGCAATCCCTCAGCTATCGGGTCAGACAAAGATTCGTAATTCTACTCCTAACTTACTTCACGTCTTCATTCTAATTCCACGACTTGCTTTCGCGCTCACGTTCATGACACTATTCACGTTCATGATTGTATTTTGGATTACGATTTTACGTTCATTTCTTTTCTCGTTCTGGAAGTTGCAAGAACTTGTGAGACCAGACCCAAGTTTAGTATAACTCTCCATCATCAGATAGACGTTTCACGTCATATTCCACGTCTCACCTTGTAGCGTTTGGCGTCACCGCCATTATATTCTATGATCACGATATGTCTCACATGTCATGTTCATTCCACGTTCCTCATATCATGATCAAGATATGTTACACGTATCATGGATCACGATATGTTTACTCATACTACACTCGCCATATCTCCACGTAGCACGTTCAAAATTTTTCACGTATCACGTTCAAAATTTTTCACGTACTACGTTTCTTTATGTCTCGCGCATCGTTTCTAATTACCAGTTAAGTCAGATTGTCTTGCATCATAACGTTTCAGTTACCCTTGCATGTTAACTCTTATTTTCCACGATCGAATTTAGGGGATCTACCTTCCGTTGATAACCAAGAATTTCTTCGTATTCCAAGTCAAGGTCAGGAGGACCAAGATTTATCATTAGTGTCAGGATCTTCTGAAGGAACCGTTCCAAGAGGGAGGCCACTTGGAAACGGACAAGTTCATCCGGACTTCTTATCCATTTTTCTCTTATCGATTAGATATGTCTTTTCAGTCACGTCACGTTCCATGTCACGTTCCACGTTCCCTTCTACCATGTCACCTTCATCTCCGTTATTTTGCATACCTTTCCAGTTTGATTCGGGTATGTTTCGCTTCCAGTTACTTTATCTATAATTCGGGGACGAATTATTCTTTTTAGGGGGGAAGAATTGTAAAACCTGCATGCTTTTACCATGAATAGTGCCCTTAAGATCGTACGTCCTAGATTAAAACTTACCTTATTCAGTATTGATCACATTCATGTGCTATTAATCAAGTAAGTACATACGTGTATGACATGATAAGTATCGATTACGTACGAACTCATGATAAACAGTTAATAGATATTTCACGTGAGCATAATTAAATCATGATCACCATTTTAAAACACGAACTAAAATAATTACGTAAATACATATAATATAATTATGAGCGTTAAGAATACGATAAACTACATGATAAAATAAACAGAAACACTTTAAACACGAACACGTTTAACCACGAACGAACATGAGAACACACTTATTATTTAGACACGAAAAACATTTGGGTTACCCCATGTGGGCCCCATGAACCACGAAATTAGGGACAAGAAATGGGCCTAGCCCATCATTTTGCTAAACAAGGGGGGTTAAGGGGAAAAAGTAATTCATTATCACATTTTATAGAAAATAAATAAAACCCTAAAAGTTTTTCCTCCTCCTTCCTTGCTTCCATTGTGGCCGCCACCTATAATCATCAAAAAGGAGGTGTTCTTGTTGATTTTGATCATGGATATTGTACAAGTGTTAGTGTTTGTTCATCCTCTATTGATCCACACATTCGGTATACCTTTTTAACCTTTCTTTTTAATTATTTCTTTTGATTTGATTTGGTAAAATTAATTAAGAACATGATGTTTTTAAAACCTAATTAAAAACATAAAATAAACATGTATTTGGTTAAAGGGTAAAATCAAAAGGGTGTTTTACGGGTGTTTGGTTTAGCCGACGCCTAGACCGTGCCCTAAGGGGGTCACGGCTTGGCCTAAAAACCACCACCGAGACCATGTGGTCCCGGTTTGGTGGTGTGGGTCCCACAGCAGCAAGGAACCAAGGGGAACCCCGATTTGGTTCGGGGTACGGTGTCGATTTCATGCCCGGTTCATGGTTCGTTGGTTAAATCATGATTTATGCTACATGTTAATTTTTATGAATTATGAACTTAGGATATAAATTAATTAATAACATGAAATATTAATTAAACCATGACTTAGGTTATTTTAATTATTAATTTAGCATGATATTAATTTAACCTAAGTATTTTATGTTATAAGTTATAATTAATTAATTATTTAAAACATGCCTATAATTAATTAATTTAGACATGACTTAGGTTATATTATTAATAATAATAATACACATTTTAACCTAAGTATTTCATTTCATTTTAATTAAAACATGTTATACTTTAATTAAATGCTTAACCTATAGTTTAATTAAAATACATGAAATAATAATTAAACTATATACTATATCATATGACTTAAGAAACAAGCTTATAAACACTTAGACTTATATGTTAGCTTATGTAACCAGCTTAATTCTAAAATATGGAAACTTCTATTTATAGAAACTTAATTAAATAAGGCAACTAATCTATTAATAGAAACCTTCTATATATGGAAATCTATCTAATTCAGGCAACTAATCTAATCATGGAAACCTTCTATATATGGAAACTTATTTAATTAAGGCAGCTGATCTATTTTTGGAAACTTTCTATTTTTAGAAACTAATCTATTTTAAGCAGTAAATTCTATTTTAGGAAAATTTCTATTTTTGGAAACTTTCTATTTTTGGAAACTTTCTATTTTTGGAAACTTTCTATTTTTGGTAACTTTCTATTTTTGGAAACTTTCTATTTTTGGAAACTTTCTATTTTTGGAAACTTTCTATTTTTGGAAACCTGCTATTTTTGGAAAGTTACTTATTATTACACAGTAAGTATAATAATACATGAAATACCAGTAATACTTAAACAGATTAATCAGAATACAAGATAAACACAGTTTAAGGCTTTAAACAGTGAACCATGACCTAAAACATACCAAGTCAGCTAAAATGAGACAAAACCCAGTACGTAATCAGTGAATCGATACTTATACACGTGTGTATTCATGTAGCGTTAGTGATCCAGAAGTAGGAGTCTTTCTTCCGTTCATTCACTGGACTTGAGGTACGGATTCCCGTCCTTTCAGCATGGACATCCCTTCCTTTTTAGGATTTCCCCGTATGCAGCCAACTGTTTTCCCCAGTATTTGTTTTATTGTTTTGAACTGCTTATGTTTAATTAGCATAATCTATAGCCATATACAAGCATGACCAGTTTCACCTAGTTATGGAGGTACCATAACCATAACATTGGAGGCACCAATGTTATGACTTCCCCACGGCGGAGTGATTGCTCGTGGCGTCCCTTTTCAGTTTTGGCCATATTATTATATCAGGTGGGGCGTATGGGTGCATCCTAGTTACATGTTTTATTCAGTATTTCATGGTGAATGTGGTGTGTGCCTTGCATCCTTCACAAGGAGTTGATCCCTCCTACCCAAACCAGTATATTAATTAGAGGCATCCCCTCTAATCAACATGATGAGGTCACCCCTCCAAGTATTCATGCACGTGACCTTTTCATGACCTATATGGGCTATGGTATATATATGTTAAAACAGTTTTCATAAGATAAACATAAGGCTTTTCAAACTATAAGACCAGTTTTCTCAATACTTACTCAGTCTACTCAGAACTTAGCCTTCCGCTGTTATATGTTACATGCTTATCCTATTTCATGCTATATTGTATATCCGTGCACTGAGCGTTTTGCTCAGCCGTTACTTTCCTTTCCATGTCCCAAAACGGCAGGTACCCAAGACTCGAGCATTTGGAGGACTTGCATAGGATGGAAGCTGCCATAGACTTCTTCTCCTGTTTCCTTCATATATTTATGCTTGTTTAGTCTTTCATTCAGTTCATTTACTTTGTTATGTTTTGGGCTTATGTTTGGGAACCGATGTTTGATTCCGGTTTTCCCTATGGTCATGTATGTTTTACTACATATTACCTTGCATGCTTTGATGACACGCCATAATTACGCGTGACATTCCATTTATCAAAATGGGGTGTTACACTTATGCATATAATAGTACTATTTGGGGACGATCACCCCAGTTCGCGCCTTTACGGTTGATCCCCGTCGTGCCACATTGATTGGTAAGCAAATTTATGTATGAGAAGATTTCCATAGCGTGATTATTGTGACGACGCGCTAACTTAGATGGGCAAATTGAGTATGGGGTTAGCTACCCGTTGTTGTGATAGTAAGGTAACAATGTCACGCGGCTTGTAATAATCCAAATAACGAAAATACTGATATACGCATTGAATTACGATGTATTGTCTGACTAGCAATACGGGGTCTTATTACTGATGTTATGTTTGTGTTTTGGTTTTATATAACCATATTCATATAACGGTTTTTATTTAACTTTATACAACGTTATACAACGTATTGTATGATATTTTTACGACATTGGTTCATATAATGGTTTTGAAGGCGAAAGCCTATATTATGTTTTTGACAAGGATTTGTATAAAATGATTTTGGCTATTCTATGGCCTATTACAAAGATTTGTACAAAATGGTTTTCGGTAATAATTATATACCGATGATATATTGATGGTTTTATTAAACTCTATGAATTCACTCGGCGTTTTCGCTGACCTTTTCTTTTAACATGTTTTGTCTCAGGTACTTGAAGGTAATTCTCGGGAAGACAACAAGAATTCATGGCCCGCACTTAAATAACAATTTCCATTCAAATCTTTTGTAAAATTGTATGAAATGACTATGACTTGGGACCTATGTAAATTTGATATTTATGAATGGAAATGCTTTATTATTAAATGACGTGATTTTTAAGCGTTGTCTATGATGTGAGTAATGTGCTATCCCGTAACACCAACGAGTCTTCCGCTGTATTGAATTGTATAATTTTGGGGGTGTTACAGTTTGGTACCAAAGCTCTCGTTATAGAGAACGAAAGATTTTTAAAACCAAGGTTTTGAATAAAACATTTCAAAATCTTTTAACTATAAACATTTTTCTAAAAATGTCTAAAAATCTTTTGACTATAACGATGACGAAGAATTCCTGAGTTACCGACAAGGCCAGACTGAGAAGTGTTATTTTAATATATATATATATATATATATATATATATATATATATATATATATATATATATATATATATATATATATATATATATATATATATATATATATATATATATATACATACATGATGTAATTTGATTACATGATTGTTTGATGATTATTTTTATATTTATACGAGGTATTTATACAACGTAGATTGTCACAAGGAACCCTAAATCTCCTAGTAAATTAATCGAAGCTATTCTCGTAGGAATTCTAGCTATCCTAGATCTAAACCAAGATGTGGATATTTATGATCCCAACAAATGGTTGATATTCGTAGAAATGTTGACATTAGTTGATTACGATATTAAAGAAGAATTGGTGAGATTAAATATGATATCGATGTCATGACGATCTTTCCTTATAGAGTGGAGTTTGACAAAACGTTACCACCTGGAAAGGTGTCATCTGATTCGTTGTCACCCAATTCTTAAATTTGAAGTCGAAAGGGTGAATGTTGCACTTGAGGGTGTCGTTGGAACCATTACCCAAAATCCTCATGCCACAAGTACCTTTCCAAGAAGTCTAATTGGATGATCGAGTCATTTCATACTAGTGACTCATTTAGTAACTATTGATGTAAGAGATATATGATTAGAAATTAAGTGTTGATTCATATCGAGCTTTTATTGCCCTATTAAGGTCTAAGAATAAGGATTGAAAGTATTGGCGAATGAGATAGGATACCGCATTGAGTATGATTTGGTTGAAACTTGAATAACGTAAAATTTAACTCGTATGGAATAAGAAATTGTTAAGAGCAAGTCGTTAAGTTCTGTTATTGAATTATAAGGTTTTAAATGATTGTTGATTCGTGTTAAGTGTTGTTCCTAGGCCATTGTCCAATGATGAGGATGCCTAGTGTCCAAGAATTAAATTGAAGAAATCTTCTTCTGAATTGGGACCGATGGATCTTTTGGGACATGTGGAACACCTAATGACTCTTGTAGGTTAGTATCCATTGTGGTATCTTTTAAAAATCCCTAACTTAACTGAGAAATCAGTTGGTAGGATGAGTTCTTGGAATTGTATGACATAGTGACACGTAATGTGTTACGGTACAATTTTGACTTGTTTGTGATTAATGAAAAGACTACCTTTGATTGCTAAATCCTACATGTATTGATGTTATCTATTCTTTTCTTGCTTCATCCTAATGTTCTCATTAGTGATGCAACCGTTGAACAAGTACTCGTCTCGAATTGAGTTACGTTGTGAATTATTCTTTTTGAGCGCCATCGAGGTCATGAACCTCATGATTATTTGGCTAAAGCTCATTTCCAATCATATTGTAGTTAGTTCTTGGTGAACAAGCTTTCATCACTCTTTTTGCAGATCACTCATTGTTTTTATAAGATAAAACAGTATCCCTTGAGAAAAATAGAATTTTCATCACTATAAGGATTATTCAAAGTGAGATTTATAAGTGATCATTATCAAAATGAAGTTGTTTATAAAACACCTAGGAAAGCTTAATTGTTTTCATAACAAAGAAAAATCTTTGTAAATTTATTTTTGATTCTTATTTAAGAATTAAGCATGAAAATGTTTTTATTATAAACATGATGATAAAATTTTGACGAACTGAGTATTGCATCGTTAATCTTGAAATTGTATATAGTTGCGCGCCTACATACAATTTAGAATGGACCATGCAAGGCTGATTAGTAGTCACCATAAAACTGATTAATAAACACTACATTTTCTTTAAAGATTATGAAAGATTAAATTTTATGAGATCTGCAAGAAGTGAAAAATAGGGGCATAGTGTTAGGAACACCTACATATGTGCCTGTAGCATCTATTCTTCTGAGTCGAATTTACTCATCTGTGGAAATTATCTTATTTGACAATTGACAATTCTTTCTTGTCCAATTCTCCCGTAGTGAGATTCTTAGGAAAATTATCTGATTACCGAGTGTTGATACCCGATTGGATGTATCGGCGTTCCTATCATTTCTTTTGATTTGATTTCATTTAAATGACCTGGGTAACGATCCGAGGAGCTTTCGAATGCGTACTCAAATTATGAAAACATGGGATATATTCATATTCGTTAAATGTTTTCGTCTGTATCTGATTTGAAATTCTATCGCGTAGATTATGCGTTGACCTTACTCTTTTAATGGTAGTTGAGTCTCCATGTATCTTTGAATTTGTGAAGGATTATGAGTTGTTATTAGTCTTTTGAGAAGTTCACATCTTATCGACGACAATGAAACTGGAAATTTAATAGTGCCAGTAGAATGGATTGATTGATTATGACATGACGACATTGTCTTAATTGATGGGAACTCGAGTAGAATTCCCCTAAACGATAAGATGTTGATTATCAAAAGTGATCTAAATAATTCTTGATGGATGACCATATCCTATATTTAGACTTGAAATTATACCATGAATGGTTGTGAATTAGTCATAGATATTATAATCTAGAAATAACTTAAAAATAGAAAATAAATTTTTTTCCTGCTATTTGAAATGTTAGGAGGTATTTATTGGTGAATCACCTAGACTTTTGCCATAAAGGCAAGTTGAATTGGTATTAATTTTATTCCTGGTGCTGCACCCATGGCGTGTGCACTGTACATCAGCACCATCTGAATTAAAGGAATTACCGTACAACTGAGAGAGTTGTCGGGGAAAGCTTTTATTCTACCAAGCTCGTCATCATGAAGAGCTATGGTGTTATTATTCCTTATATTTGCTGAATTACCATGAACTAGGTAAATTGACGATTGAAATCTATATCCACTACCCAAGATGATAGATTTATTCGATCATATACAAGGTTCTAGTGTATGTTTTAAAGATTTGATCCACGGCATGGTTATCATCAACTTTGCTTCCGCAAAAAAAAGATTATCTATTCCAATCACTACATCCAGAACTTGTAATGAACATTATGAGTTTCAAATGATGTCGTTTGGATTGACTAATACACATGTAGCATCCATAAATTTGGTGAATCTCGTGTGTAGGCTGTGATTTGATAAATTCATGCTCGTGATCATTAAGGACCATTTGTTTATTTATAAGAATAAGAATGAGTTAATAATTATTTGTAGAATGCCCTGAGTCGGCCGAGTAGTGAAAACTTGTACCTTGAATATTTAACATGTAATTTAAGGCTTAATCCTTTACATTATTTGATCGTGTGATTAATGGAAAATGGAATATATTGACTCTTCAATAATTTGAGCCATTTAAGATTTTGGGTTTTACCAAAAAGAAAGTAGAAATATGTTTTGACAAATAATTTATCAAAGGATTTTTAAGAAATTATTCCCTTATACACAAATCATTTAACTAAACTCCTGTTTAGGGGTAAATGTTTGTGTATACCTCAAGACAACCTAAGAGGGATTGAGGAAACCGTTAAACCATGACTTAAAATTTGAAACGACAATTTTTGCTTTTCAACTAAGAAAGTTTTGACCAAAGTATAAACAAAGATTTTTCGAACATTTACGGATCTTATTAATTATCTTAATTATTTTCGATAAATCAACAAAAATCTTGTTAATTAAATTCAAATTTATTTCTAAACATTTTTATATAATTGGTCGAATTAAGAAATTTAAAAACTTTAAGTTTACGTTTCATAAAAATTAAATATACATTACTTGTAATAATTATCGACGCTTTAAAACGTCGGATCAAGCAAAACTGATAAAAAAATGATAGTTGAGACGAAACTAAAACTTAGAAAATGTGAAGAAAGAAATTTTTAATGAATACGGTCATGATAATTATTTCATGAGGAAAGATGAATATAAATGCTGACGCATTATATAGAAAGGATAAAGAATCAATCAGGATGTGTTTCTTAATAATGACGGTGCAAAGTAATTTGCTGAACAATTTAAAATATAAACAATGCTTGTAAGAAGGATAATATAAATAATAAAGGGGTTCACGGCTAATATGAACCATTAGAATTGAGGAGCCGATGGCGTTAAATGTATAAAAGGCCACTTGCGGTTGCCTAAATATGGAGATTTTTAGATGTAGTCATGTTGGAATCTCGTAAGTATAATTATTCTATTCATGTCATTTCTGACTAAATGTATCTTTATTTGAAGAAGTTGTACTAATGGAAAATTATGAAGGCAGACATCGCCCCATACATTAGTAAACGTCTAACTATTGCAAAGGTCATCATCTGAATTTGATTCGATTTGGGTCATCGTCGACAGACTGACCAAATCTGCTAATATCATTCCTGTTAATGATTGATTCTTGATGAAGAAATTGAGTCTTTTGTATTTAAAGGAGTTGTGTAAACATAGTGTGCATGTATCGATCATCTCTATCAAGATCCTCGTTTCGCATCAAATTTCTAGAGATTTGCTTAGAAGTCATTGAGAACGAATCTTGATGAGAGTACTGTGTACCACCCCAAATCGAAGGGATGAGGTAAAGTAACGATACAAAACACTAGATGTATTGTCTTATGTTTAATGATTGACCTTTGATAATGAACCGTATAATCATTTTCCTTTGGAGAGATTATCATTGATAATTATCGTATTAGGATCGAGATCGAATCTTGTGAGGATATATATTAGAGCATCTGTAAGCATGAGTTGGGATGAAGACACCCGACATACACCCATTGTGAGTTGGACATGTCTTTTAGGTTTAAGGTTGCCTGTGATGACAAACCTAACCTTACAAAATACCCGACCCGCGAAACCTGAAATGATTGTTGAAATTAGGATTTGATTAATGACTGCCGATAGTGGGCAGGAGGTTATGTGAATATGAAATGTAGATCTTGAAGTGCCAGATGGGTAGAGAAGTTATGCCAGAAATTTTAAACCTTGGAAAAATGAATTAATGATTTGAAAGATCATGGGAAATAAGTCCCCGTTGTTTGGGACCACTAAGATAATGTGAAAGTTGGATTGAAAGGCATATAAGCTGGATCTACCCTATGACTTCAAGGGCTGCGTGAATTATGTTTTGTAAATCGAACTTGAGAAATATCTATCAAGCGAAAATCTGAATTCTTCTTGATAAAGTTTAGATCGGCGAAAAGTTGCATTCATCAAAAACCCGTGAACATCATGGATAGAGAAAGTAAGTCAACATTAAGCCTGATCTTTTTCCCGTAGTTATGTTTGAGGAAACTCGCGTATTGTAATGAATTACACTTGTGAGAAAAAGACCGAATGTGGAGGAAATACCCACATGGCTTTAACTCTATAAGAAGCGAGTAATAAGGTAAGATGATCTTTGAGGACAAAGATCCTGTTTAGGGGTAAATGCTGTGACAATCCGTCAATTTATGGTTTATATTTTATTCTCAATATTTATTTGAAAACATTATTTTAATGTTATAATATGAACTCACTTATTTTTGGGAAGAAATTTGGATTTTACGTCTTGAAGTAGCATCGACTACGTCTAAACCGGAGGATTCTACGTTACATGCTTACGTTTACATACACCGTTTTTGGTGACAGTCCGACATTTCAGAAAATAAATTTATCCGTGAATATTATTTTGGGATTTTAAATTTGAGTTAGTTCATAAACTCACAAATTTACGAGAAGAGATTAGGACTTACGTGAATAATTTAACGTCCTTTACGACTAAACCGGAAACCTTAGGATTACGTATTTACGTTTTCGATCTCCGTTTTTGAGGAGACAATTTTTATTAGATTCGTTTTGTGCCGTTGATTCATAATTTATAAAAACATTTTTCGTAAAACGACCCGAGGGCACGCAAATCGAGGAAACTAGAATCAAGGAATACCCGTAAATTAATGGGTGAGACAAAACAAGTTTTGCCTCACCCTACACATGGTATGGCTAACTAGCTAACACCACACCCTTTGAGGTGTCAAGTTGTAGTTAAATACTACTACACTTGTCATGTAAAGCTTAATAAACAAGCTAACCTTACATAAAACCACTCAAACCACTTCACACAAACCATTTACACATTCATACATGCAAAACCACCTATTCTCCCTCTCCTCTCTCTCTAAATTTCGTCCAAGAACCACCCCTAAACACCCTCATTTGATCAAATTTAACCATGAAATCATATGTTATTTACACATATGATGAAGCACTTTTCAAGCTCTATTGATTGGTGGTGATTTTAACATCCAAGGAGAAGATTTGGTGATGTCCAAGGGCTGATTTCTACATGAAGTTTACAAGTATTGGTGGCCTTGAAGATTGGTGTTGATCTACCACAAGTTTTGCCATCAAAAATCCAAGCCTTGATCATAAACTACACAACCTTGGTGGTATAGAGATTATTCTTCCTATTCTCTTGTTATTTTGATTATGTAATCTTGTATTTTTTTATTTATGTATATGTATATGATGATGAATGATGATTAAAAATATTATGTGGGGATTTGGTGTTAATAGATTTGATAAACATGGGTAAAAAGATGGAAAAACCACATGGAAAAATGGTTAAATCTTGCTTAATAAGATGGCTGTATAAAAACAGTAAGTAACAAAATGATAAACTGATAAAAGGTAATGTGGAATCAATATACAGTAAGTATTAGGTGTTATACACATGTGAGAGTTGTCCATACAATGGAATCATCAAAATGAGTGAGATATGATCAAAACAAGATGAGTGCACCAATCTGAATAGTCTGTTTTGTAGGGACTGTTACTGATAGTTAAACATGGAATGAGCATTAGCTATAACTAACTTATTTGTAGCACATAATATGAAGTTTATGCCATCCAAAAATGAGCTTCTATCTCCTTATAGAACTCAAGATATGATAAAAATGGTGAAGATGAAACTAAAAATCAGATTTTGAAGAGTTAATGTTTAATAGTATTATATAAGCACTCAAACTAATATAGTATAAAATGTGAATTAAAACCCACTAACTTATAAATTTCATTTATATAAATATGTATAAGGTTAAATAAATGGACACTTTATAAAAATGGTAGTTGAATAAGATTTATAAGTTATAAAAACTATAAACATGATTTTTACGACTTTTTTGGCTATTACCGTAAAATTAACGTTTTTCGCCAATTAAAACTTAGACGATCAAACCCGTCTAATGTAAAGTTTTTAAAAGTCATATACTGATGTATAAGTACCTAATACAAGTAAAAACCAATAAAACCCGAACTATATGACATACGGACATTAACGAGCTAACTTAGCATATTTGGACTAATAATTTAACTAAATAAGTTAAACACTTATAAAAATTACTTATTGGGCTTAATCCATTTGGGCCTAACATGTAAAGTATAATACTGATAATGAAAGTGTAAAATGGACTAAGTGAAGGTATTGGGCTTATAATAGGCTTATTGGGCCTAAAACATATAAATAAGTAAAACTAATAAACTAGTATAAAAGTTACCAATACATAACACTAAAATGAGTAAATAAGAATGTATAAACCCACTTGATCATCATATATATGAAATCATCATATATATAAATAATTGTTATTTTGATAAAGTCATTGGACAAAAGTCTAAGACGAGTATTATTTGTCTAGGTTTCCGTGATTGAAGCACGTACCGTACATCCGAATCGCCGATAAACCGCTTTCCCACATCAACGTGAGTTCATAGCCTCACACTCTTTTAAATGTTTTTATGAAATATTTTATAAACCCGCGAGGGAGATAACATGTTAGTTTTGATAAAATAGGACACCATTTGTCCCGATTGTCTGTTTATTGATTTGGACCCGAATGATTGTATGACCCGATGAATGATTAAATGACCCGATAGATGAAATGAAATGGATTACTAAAGTTAGCTTATGTCACTAAAAGTCCCATTAGCATGAATTGTGAACTACCGGGATTTGGTAGACGCTTATGCATATAATAGTACTATTTGGGGACGATCACCCCAGTTCGCGCCTTGACGGTTGATCCCCGTCGTGCCACATTGATTGGTAAGCGAATTTATGTATGAGACGATTTCCATAGCGTGATTATTGTGACGACGCGCTAACTTAGTAGGGCAAATTGAGTATCGGGTTAGCTACCCGTTGTTGTGATAGTTAGGTAACAATGTCATGCGGCTTGTAATAATCCAAATAACGAAAATACTGATATACGCATTGAATTACGATGTATTGCCTGACTAGCAATACGGGGTCCTATTACTGATGTTATGTTTGTGTTTTGGTTTTATATAACCATATTCATATAACGGTTTTTATTTAACTTTATACAACGTTATAAAACGTATTGTATGATATTTTTACGACATTGGTTCGTATAATTGTTTTGAAGGCGAAAGCCTACATTATGATTTTGACAAGGATTTGTATAAAATGATTTTGGCTATTTTATGGCCTATTACAAAGATTTGTACAAAATGGTTTTCGGTAATAATTATATAACGATGATATATTGATGGTTTTATTAAACTCTATGAATTCACTCGGCGTTTTCGCTGACCTTTTCTTTTAACATGTTTTGTCTCAGGTACTTGAAGGTAATTCTCGGGAAGACAACAAGAATTCATGGCCCGCACTTAAATAACAATTTCCATTCAAATCTTTTGTAAAATTGTATGAAATGACTATGACTTGAGACCTATGTAAATATGATATTTATGAATGAAAATGCTTTATTATTAAACGACGCGATTTTTAAGCGTTGTCTATGATGTGAGTAATGTGCTATCCCGTAACACCAACGAGTCTTCCGCTGTATTGAATTGTATAATTTTGGGGGTGTTACATGCTACCCCAAAATATGCATGCTATATCCATAAATCTTGTGATGCAACCGCTTCAAGTATTATATTTGGGTATTCTTATCACCTCTATGAAATTGTTCGTGCCATTCTTTCAGAAAATTTCTTCATTCCCAGTGCATACAATCAATGCTTTCAAGCCATTCCCAAGAAACCATGATATGCGTTATTGTAACACCCTCATTTTTATCTTTACGCAGCGGAACATTGATCTGTGGTATTACTTCATAGAACACAAGTCATAATGATAGAAAACAACTCAAAAGAGTGACAAAATCCTCTTTCTTTATATATCATTGAATAATCAGATTTTACAATATAAGGTTCCCAAAATATAGAATAATTTCAGTCGTGTCCCTCTTCATGCCATCCTCATGCTGCTCCATTCTAACAATCTTTAAAACCTAAGATATATGCTTAAAGTCAAAACAAAGGTTGAGTGAATCCATAGGTTTAAAATAATTTTTGAATACGATACAATTTTCTTGAGATACTTTACTATTCGCTCATATAAAACAATCAATTATTATTGCACTAGCTCGTACCCCGCTACTCGACACACCGTAATCCAATAAATTGCCCTTATGCAGGCAGTCTGTCGAACTCATGTGCTTGCAAAATAAAGTGTATCCGTTTAGCCTAGGTCAGAGCCATCAACATTCCAGCAAGAGCGACTTGCCTAGATAGGGGATGTCAGTCCCCAAATAGTACTATTCACAATATTAGCGTTCACCTTCTAGGATGATTAACGGTCACGATTAAAAAGGGACTTTTAATGCCAGTAGTAAACGTAGTGTCGATAATCATATCTAAGAAGCATACCAAAAATACTTGTATTCTAGTTTAGCATATATCCCCTCACGGGTTTTTTAATCATTTTTAAAGTAGATCTAGTGAGGCTATGGACTCACCTGGGATCCATAAAGTCTGAGCTATATCAGATATATTTCATTCACAGATAAACAACTTGATCACACAAACCACAACTTGGTCTCATGAACAACAGCTTGATCTCACATAAACCTGGATTAACACATTTTGTATAGTATCAAGCCTTTAATATTCGGTTCCATATTACTAAGTATTGGTTATATATTCTTTATTTAATATTTGGTTGTAATTCCAGTACCATTGTTTGGGCCATCATACTAAGAAGCCATTCTATAAACGTTTGAGGAGCGAGGGTACTTTAAATCTTAAACCTAACCACTCAGTCAGAACGTAATATCGAGATGGAACATATCTGTACAAAGCTCCCTACTAACATGATACTTTCATTACTTCCTTATATTTATAATTAATCGTCTTTAGTTTCAAAATTGGCAAAAAAAAATCCCTTTTTGGTTATACTTTGGCTTAATTATACTTTTAACCCGTAAAGTATATAATTTCATTATTTACAAATTAAACCCTCAATATTTAACCTTAGGGTCTCAAACATTTCAACATTTATTCTTATAGCTTTAACTTTCACAAAATGAAACTTTTGCCCCAAAATGTTAAATAGTTTCAAAAATGACAGTTTTAGTCCCTATACTTGTGAAAATCACATAACAACATAAAAAATGGACCAAATGATCTAGGATTTTAAAACCTGTTTACAATCACAATAACAACATTTTACCAGAATTATAGCTTTTGAGATGCATTTTAAGTCATTATTTCATGTAAAATACAAAACTAGGGTTTTTTTTAGAACGACAAATGTTAATGGTTAGTGGGTCGAGTCGTGCAATGACATTCAAACGGCAAAATGTCTTCTTCAAACCCTCTCCTAGTTATGTTAAACTGCTTATCTGTTTTGCCTGAGAGGACCCTTGACAGGTCTTGAACCCAAGACGTCCAGGAAACCTCCCCAAGGAAACCACTTAGTGGAAACAAAACTAGGGTTTTAAGACATTTTTAGCTTATAACTTTCATTTAAAATGATCAAATGATCTAAATTATATTTGATTATCTTTCTGACATTATTTTGGCATTATAACAAGTCTAATATATCATTATAACAAGATCAAAGCTTAGCTAACATAGAGATTACCTAGGTAGCAACAAAATGGCTCATAATGGCTTCCTATGAGCACTACTTGCTATCAAAGCTTCAAGAGCTTCAATAGCTTCCTTCTAGACCTGGTTTTTGGTATTATGGGATGTCTTAGGACGTATATAGAAGTGTAAATTGAGAATGGGTAGGAGATACGAAGGAAACGGGGTGCATGTTCTAAGGAATGCATTTCGCCCATATTTATAGTTTTTCCAACACTTAGGTTCCAAGGAAAGGGTTTAAACATGTACTCTATGTAGCTTAGTGACTAAGGGTACCTAGAAGAGATCTATGCAATTTTATAGGAGCTAGATTCAAACCAATCTTGGTCTTGTGGTCTATAATAGCTTATGACGAGAATAAATAGTAACAAGTATGTGTCATCTACAAGTAGGTGATTCACCTACTTGGAAAATATCTCTAAAATATCTATATGATCTGATCCTATGTTTAAATTTAGGAGGGAAAGGGTTTTAAATGTGTTTTGGAGGGAAAAACCTAAAACGGGTTCTTAATTAGGGCTTGTAACTTTATACTTTGTGATATTGGTGATTAAGGGTTTAGGAATGTGATTAGTGATATATTAGAATATAATTAGGGTATACATAATTTTGGGTCTTTGGTTTGAAGTTTAACAAAGGTTTGATGTGAAAATGAGAAGAAAACTAAGGCAAGTTAGGGTTTCTAATGATCTAGGGCTTAATCCTTATAAAACTCATTATCCTTGGTTTAGCTATAGATGTAAACTCATTTTATACTTCCTACATTGTCCTTAATATGTTCATGAATTCCCTTCATTGGGTTTACTAAGTTATTCTAAGTAAACATGTCTAAAGGGTGAAAATATCTATTTTGATCCAATTTAGAACTCATGCATTGAAATATTGTAACTTGTACATTAGGGTACTTCTAATTAGTCTTAATATAATATTATAACCTTAATTAAGTGCTATGTGTGTTTGTAGACTTGTCCTAACAGACTAGGTAATGATTTTATGTAGATTTCTTAATATAAGGGTTTCTATGTCATTAAACCTAATGACTTTCTATTTTGGGTAATTAGAGTTTATATCTTAATTTATGCTTATTCTAGGTCATATTTAGTATGTTTATGACTTCTAGGGTTTCTACATTCTTAGTTTAAGGGTTTATATAGGTTTATCATATTCTAGGGATAATTAAGGGAGCTTAAGATCCTATGCTTTGATAACTTGTACCTTATGCTTTATTAACTTTTAAATTAACTTGAAATAAATGTATAACCTTAATATGATACTTAGTTGAGTTTTATAATTGGTTGCAAAATATTAGACTCTAATTCATTATAGAATGGATTTTATACGCTAATCTTGGTTATAAGTCATTTACTTGTAATTTGCTTGAGATTAATGAATATTAGTGTTTTGTGAATATTTACCTTTCCTTTATATAATTGATTATATTTAGTATATTTTATTTGATAAGAGTACATAGATATTATGTAGTTATATTGCTTGAAACATTTTTACCAAGGGTTTCTAGGTGATGATCTAAACTATTATGTATATTTACTTGTACTTAGCTTTGTATGGTTTGTTCTTACTATTATTAGGTATTATTATGTCTTCAAAGTATAGTTTATAACTTGTTTATAATCCTTAATAAGTTATTCATATGTATTTTCCATTCATAGTTTATCATGCTGGAGTTTACAACTCATTTAAAGGGCTTCTAGGGTTTCTAAGGGAATTTAGGGCATCATAGTTATATTTGAGATTTTATTATCAATATTGAACTTATAAGATTACTTTTATATCTTAGACTTGACATATACATTGTGTTTACAACAAATAGGAATATGTTGTAATGGCAGTTCAGGTTGTGAGAAGCAGTTCATCTTACCAAGTAAAGTATAAAAGCAAAAAATTTCAGCCAAATCCTCATATTGAGACAATTATAGCTTATAACATATATGTGAAATTTGAGGATTGTCACAGTCTCTCCCCCTTAAAAAATCTCGTCCCGAGATTTTGATAAAGAGCGACGTCATAAGATAAAGAAGAGCATAATCCTCGCGTTTCCAAACATATTTATACCTTCTCTCAGGGTTTCAATAATTAGAAATATAACATCATACCATAGAACTTAGTTTATCACTGAGCCGATACTATTTCATTGGGATGATAGGAGATTCATCTGATAAACATTTCTTTAGATTCGTAATGCGAAAATTATCATGAATATTGTTGAGTTGTTTGGGAAACTTAAGTTGATAAGTCACTGCCAATCCAAAAATATTGGAATGGTCCAATGTACTTTTACTTTTCTTTTTGAATCGAATAAGATCTTCTCAATAGTTTCATGAACTATATTGGGTCTCGTAAGTTGAAAATCTCCAATGTTAGCCCAGCAGATACGTAAATGGCACTTCTTTCCATAGAGGGCTTCAAATAGTATTCCTTTAACTCTAGCATGAGAACTATTATTATACGAGAAATTTTAACAATGGTAAGTGTCCTTTCCAAAATTTATAACATATACATGGAGTATGTAGTTTAGTATTTGGTACATTAGTATACTTATTAAAATAATAGACTAAGTAAAACATATTACCCTCGGGTATTTTGTATATACTCTTAGGATTAAGATGTGAAACACTCGTCACGATCTTAGATAATAGATATTGATTCTCTATGTCGACAGATTATTTCTTGTATAACCTTGTCAGAGTTTCCATATCATCATTTTCCTTGATAGGAATAAATCCTACAGATTTAGTAAAACAATCGATAATGACCCAGACGGCATCATGTCTATTAGAAGTAACAAAATACTCAGTGTTCTTTCCTATTTCCATGGAGGAAATTCAGGTTGAACTAGTAAGTCGGATGACTTCCGTTATTCTACTTCTTTTGTTAGAGCATAATATAAAGATTTCAATGTTTCTTCGAGTTAAATAAAATACTTCACATTCCAAGTGTTCACCAATTCCAAACTTTACAAACTCCAAGTCTTATGTTTAATATGATAAGACGAATATTCCAATATTTTGGCGTATTCTTGATGTGCTTATCATAATTCACATAGGATTCAGATCTTCTTCTTAATTCCATAGAGATACAAAACTCACAGGAGACGTGAATAAGACGTTTCAACATATAAAATCTAAGAATACTATAGAGACTGATAACACTTGAATAGAAGTCAGTATTTTATTTCCTATAAAATACAGAATAATTCTACCAAACATATGATTTATAAGACCACTTGTCTTTTCAAATTCTAGTCCAATGATCTACTATTTTGAAAATCCGACACTGGATGGTGCAAATTACTGTGTGATGTAGAGTGCATTTCTTACACAGATGAAAATTTCCATCATATTCACCATAGGTTGGATTAGTAACTTAAGTTATGGTAGTTTCTTGTTTATTAGAATTTACGGACATTCTTTCCTTGCTGAATTTAAGTTTATGATTTTTCCAATTTTTGCACAGGATTGTGCTAAATTACCTTGTTCATTAACTTTTGGGATAGGTTAATGACTTTTTCCAATATATTGAGATTTTTGAAGTGGTAATCTTAAAAAAATCTTTGGTAAAATTCCTTGATAAACTTTTCTAGCAAAATCTTCTAATGATGTTTAATTCCATGGTAAAATCTTCTGATGAAGTTTTATGATAAAATTTTCTCGGGAAGTTTGATGATAAAATCTTCTGATGAAGGCTTTTATAATTATATGGAATAGGATTTAACTCTACTAACGCTTGAAATTTCCTCGTGTATGTCTCGAGGTTAATTTCCTTTTATCATTAGAAAGCGAAGTTCTTCTTTTATCTTCTCGATCATTTTTGTAAGGGATATTTGAAATATAATCAAGTGATCTTATGTACTTATTTTATCTCAATGGATTGAGCATAAAGAATTTACCAAGATAACTGACGAAGTGCTATCTTCTTATAGCAAGCTTCGTTTTATAATTTCAAATACGATTACTACGATAGAAAACTGAATTGGCTTTTTCAATCCAACAGGTGATACTAATAACATTTTTTTCTTCCTTGGATATAAAAAACTAACTAGTTATCGAGTCTTCTTCCGGATAATACTTCTTATTGACAATTTGCACGTGCTGGATTGCAACAACGTCATCGTCAATTCTTCGTAAAATACTTTTAGGGTTTAGAATGAATGGGAAAGAATAAAAATAATTTAGAATCCAAGGTATACTTATATCAGAAAACATTTGTCACATATGTATATGGATACATATAAATTCTTGACGAACACAAGGTATATCTTTTAGGCTTATATAAGAAACTTACTATGTTGATTATCATTCATATTAAGGATAATAAATCCAACCCTGAAATAGGATTTAAAAGTTTACCACGGATTTATAAAGATATGACTCATATATGGAATGGAGGAATATAATAGAAAATGTAAAAACTCGTCTTATAGAACAAGCTTCTCTTTTACATATCACATATCCTATAGAAGAATATTTCGATAGACAAAAGCCGAGAATAGAATATTTCTAGAAACTTGAGAACTTTCCTTACTCTTTCTATAAACTTGCGGGTTATATTCTACTGATAATCATCATTATAGAAGATAACATAAATTCTAAAAAATATATACTTTATCGAGTATATTCTTTTCCCGAATTAACGCAATTTAATTCATAATCATTTGTGAGAAAACCAAGAAATAAGGATCTCTTACTTCTCAGAAATAAGTATGAAACGACAATATTTGATGGAAAACACAACTTTTATTTATTAACAACTTTTCTATTAAAACTTACAAGACAAGCTTCACTGTTAACATAAAAGTAAAGACATAAAGTTGAAAGTATTTATAACTTAATAGTCTAATGTCTTCAACTCTCCCTCTTAAGTTCTTTGATGGCACCAAAAAGACTTCGTATATCGGCTCGATTTCTAACTTAAATGTCCTCAATGACTAAATCCAGAGTAGAACTCTTCAGTCGAGCTTGAACAATCTCTTCATCGTGTATCATCTGTCTTCTCTACAACATCGCTTTAGCTTCTTCAAAATCTCATTCTAACTTCTCAAAATCTCATTGCATAATTCTTCGGCCTTTCTAAAGTCCTTTAACTTTATCTTCAAGATTTTTAATACGCTCGGGAGGAAGCTCTTTCAAATATGGTAGGATATTTTTAAATTGTTGTTCATTGGTATTTTTGGGTGAATCTTCAAATATAGGTGATGGTGTATTAATAGGGTAAGGTGATAGAAAATGTTAGTGTCGAGGTGTAAAAGATATTTCTTCATTATATGCTCGTAGAACTTGCATATAGGGGTCGTCATCAAAAGGTTAAACGACTTTTGAGATTTTTTGATCTTTGGATGAATTTTGTAAGGTATCATAGGGATTATTTGCTGGGAGAATGGAAATATACTTTGGGAAATCATCAGGAATACTTGTAGAACACTTATCTTGAGAATCCGATAAGATGATAATAGGAGGAAGATAGGAATACATATTTCTAGAGACTTCGATAAATAACATAATTTATTTATATTATATTACGTACATTTAAACATAATATCATTTATGTCTAAACATAATTTCTCTTATGCATCGGCATGATATCGAATAATCATAAACTTACACATAATCATTGAGAATAGTAGTACAGCTGTAACACCCCCAAATTTATACAACATAGTACAGCGGAAGACTAGTTGGTGTTACGGGATAGCACATTACTCACATCATAGACAACGCATAAAGATTGCGTCGTTTAATATTAAATAATTTCCATTCATAAACAACAAAGTTACATCGGTCCCAAGTCATTACATTTCATACAAAAGTTTTACAAGTGTTTGAATGGAAAAATATTGTTTAAGTGCGGGCCATGAATTCTTGTTGTCTTCCCGAGAATTACCTTCAAGTACCTGAGATAAAACATGTTAAAAGAAAAGGGTCAGCGATAACGCCGAGTGAATTCATAGAGTTTAATAAATTCCATCAATATAATTTTGGTATAAAATTGGTACCAAAAATCAATTCGTACAAATCGTTGTAATAGGCCGTAAAATAGCTAAAATCAGTTTATACAAATCTTTGTAATAGGCCATAAAATAGCCAAGGTCATTTTGTATAAATCCTTATCGAAAATCATAATATAGGCATTTGCCTTAAAAATTATTATACGAGCCAATGTCGTAAAAACATCATACAATACGTCTTATGACGTTGTATAAAATCCAATAAAAACCGTTATATGAATATGGTTATGAAAACCAAAATACAAACATAATATCAATAGTATGACCCTGTATTGCTAGTCAGGCAATACATCGTAATTCGGAGCGTCTATTAGTATTTCGTTAATTCGGATTATTATAAGCCGCATGACATTGTTACCTTACTAAACCAACAACGGGTAGCTAACCCGATACAAATTTTGCCCATCTAAAGTAGCGTGTCGTCACAAAGGTCACGCTATGGAAATCTTCTCATACATTAATTCGCTTACCAATCAATGTGGCACGACGGGGATCAACCGTCAAGGCGCGAACTGGGGTGATCGTCCCCAAATAGTACTATTAAATGCATAAGCGTCTACCAACTCCCGGTAGTTCACAATTCATGCTAATGGGACTTTTAGTGACATAACCTAACTTTAATAATCCATTTAATTTCATCTATCGGGTCCATTAATCATTTATCGGGTCATACAATCGGGGCATTCAATCATTCGGGTCCAAAATCAATAAACAAACAATTGGGACAAATGGTGTCCTATTTTATAAAAACTAACATGTTATCTCCCTCGCGGGTTTATAAAACATTTATAAAAACATTTAAAAGAGTGCGAGGCTATGAACTCACGTTGATATGGGAAGGCGGGTTATCGGCAATTCGGACGTACGGTACGTGCTTCAATCACGGAAACCTAGACAAATAATACTCGGTCTTAGACTCGGTCCAATGACTTTTATCAAAATAACAATATACATATATATGATTTTTGTACATATGATGATGATCAAGTGGGTTTATAAATCCTCATTTACTCATTTTAGTGTTTACGTTTTAGTATCGTCTTACTAGTTCACTAGTTTTACCGATTTTACCTATTTCAAGTTCATTAATTCTTTTATAAGTTCTTTAACTTGTTTTTACCCATTTTATACCTATATGATCAGTATATATACTTTTCATGTTGGGCCCTATTGGGTTAAGCCCAAATAATTCTTTTTACAAGTATTTATCTTATTAAGTCCAATTATTAGTCTAATAGGTTTAGTTAGCTCGTAAATGTCCGTAATTTTTATAGTTCGGGTTTTATCGGTTTTTAATTGTATTAGTTACTTATACATCAGTATATAACTTTTATAAACTTTACATTAGACGGGTTTGATCGTCTAAGTTTCATTTGATGAAAAACGTTAATTTCACGGCGATAGCCGAAAAAGTCGTAAAAATCAAGTTTATAGTTTTTATTATTTATAATTATTATTTTTACCACCATTTATCTAATTTACCCATTTAATAAACCTTTTATACATTTATATAATTAAGTTCTATAAGTTAGTGGGTTTATATTTTACATTTTATAAATTATAAAGTGGGTGCTTATATAATAATAATAAACATTATTTCCAAAATCTGATTTTTAACTTCATATTCACCATTTTTATCATATCTAGAGTTCTACAGTGACTTAGAAGCTCATTTTTGGATGGCAACTTCTTCATAATATGTGCTACATATAACTTAGATATAGCTACTGCCCATTTTGAGTCTAAGTTGCCTTAACAGTCCCTACAAAACTGCTTATTCAGATTGTACCACCTAACTTGTTTTGATCATATCTCACTCATTATTTTGATTCCATTGCATGGCCAACTCTCACATGTGTATAACATCACCTACTTACTGTAAATAGATCAAACCATGCATTTTTATCAGTTCATCATTTAGTTATCTACTGTTTTTATACAGCCAACTAATTAGTCATGATTTTAGCTTCATTTCTTATGGTTATCATCATTTTTAAGCATGTTTATCAACACTTGATCCCCACACAACATTTTTATCATCATATATACATCATATACATATACAAAATGAAAGAAAATACATTTGTTCTTTACAAAATAATAAGAGAAAAATGTAGAGGATGATCTTCTTTACCAATCCAAGTGGATTTCTTGTTTTAGGAAGGCAAGAACTTGATGAACACAACAAGTATCTCCAAGACCATCAAATATCAAGATCATATGTTGGAAAATCAGCCCTAGGACACAAGCAAATCACCTCCAAAGTTGTTTATATGGCCACCAAATGATCAAGGCTTCAAGGAAACACCTTAATAGGACTAGTAAACATGTGGTTTGTAGCTAGAAAAGATCAATGATGGGGTTTGTTGCTTGATGTGGGACGGCACAAGGGTGGAGTAGAGAGAGTTTTGAGAGTGAATTGCATGGATGAAATGGTTAGAATGAAAACCATTAGCTAGTTTTGTTAAGTGGGAAATGAGATGGCTTAAAGTGTAAGCACAAGCTTACACTTGTGTAGCTTGCTAAGATTTGATGCCACCTAAGTGTGGTGGTGTCCATAATGCCGTCCCATATAAGCTAGTGGGATGGGGCAAAGTATTTTGTCCCATCTCACTAGTTTACGGGTATTTCTCGATTCTAGTTTTCTCGATTTGCGTGCCCTCGGGTCGTTTTACGAAAAACGTTTTTATAAATTATGAATCACCGTCACAAAACGAATCCAATAAAAATTGTCTCATCAAAAACGGAGTTCGAAAACGTAAATACGTAATCCTAAGGTTTCCGGTTTAGTCGTAAAGGACGTTAAAATAAAATCGTAAGTCCTAGTCTCTTCTCGTAAATTTGTGAGTTTATGAACCAACACAAATTTAAAACTCCAAAATAATATTCATGGACAAATTTATTTTTTTCTGAAATGTCGGACTGTCACCAAAGACGGTGTATGTAAACGTAAGCACGTAACGTAGAATTCTCCGGTTTAGACGTAGTCGATGCTACTCCAAGACGTAATTCCAAATTTCTTCCCAAAAATAAGTGAGTTCATATAGTAACATTAAAATAATATTTTCAAATAATATTTGAGAATAAAGTATCAATCGTAAATTGACGGATTGTCACAGCATTTACCCCTAAACAGGATCTTTGTCCTCAAAGATCATCTTACCTTACTACTCGCTTCTTATAGAGTTAAAGCCATGTGGGTATTTCCTCCACACTCGGTCTTTTCTCACAAGTGCAATTCATTACAATACGCGAGTTTCAGCAGACATAACTACAGGAATAAGATCAGGCTTAATGTTGACTTACTTTCTCTATCCATGATGTTCACGGGTTTCTGATGAATGCAACTTTTCGCCTATCTATGCTTTACTAAGAACAATCATATTTTCACTTGATAGATATCCCATCAAGTTCGATATACAAAACATAACTCACGCAGTCCTTGAAGTCCTAGGGTAGATCCAGCTTATATGCCTTTCAAACCAATCTTTCACATCATCTCAATGGTCCCAAACAACGGGGACTTATATCCTATGATTTGTCAGATCATGAATTCATTTTTCCAAGTTTAAAAAATTTGTGGCATAACTTCGCTACCCATTTGACACTTCAAGATCTACATTTCACATTCACATAACCTCTTGCCCACTACCGGCTGTCAATAATCAGATCCTAATTTCAACAATCATTTCAGATCTCGCGATTCGGGTATTTTGCAAGGATAGTTTCGCCATCATAGGAAACCTTAAACCTAAAAGACATGTCCAACTTACAGTGGGTGTATGTCGGGTGTCTTCATCTCAACTCCTGCTTACAGATGCTCTAATTTCTAAATCTTAACAAGATTCAATCTCGATCCTAATACGATAGTTATCAATGATAATCTTTCCAAAGGAAAACGATTATACGATTTATTACCAAAGGTCATTCATTCAAACATAACACAGCACTCATTTTACTTTGTATCATTACTTTACCTCGTCCCTTCGATTTGGGGTGGTACATAGTACTCTCATCAAGGTTCGTTCTCAATGATTTCTGAGCAAATCTCTAGAAATTCGATGCGAAGCGAGGATCTTGATATAGATGTTCGATACAGGCACACCATGTTTACGTAATTCTTTTGCATTTATCATTAATGGGAATGATATTAGCAGATTTGGCCAGTCTGTCGACGGTGACCCAAATCGAATCAAATTCAGATGATGACCTTTGCAATAGTTAGACGTTTACTAATGTATGAGGCGATGTCTGCCTTCATAATTTGCCATTAGTACAACTTCTTCAGACAAAGATACTTTTAGTCAGAAATGACATAAATAGAATACTTATACTTACAAATTCCAACATAACTATATCTCACAATCCTCCATATTTAGGCAATCACAAGTGGTTTTTAAAATATTTAACGCTATCGGCTTCTCAATTTTAATGGTCAACATTAGCCGCGAACCACTTTTAGTATCTATATTATCCTTCTTACAAACATCGTTTATTTTTATATTGTTCGGCAATTTATTTTTGCACCTTCATTATTAAGGAACATGTCCTAACATGTTCTTTATATTTTATACATAATGTGTCAGTATCTACATTCGCTTTTCCAGATAAATAATTATCATGTCCACAATTTACTCAGATATTCTTTCTATATTATGCGTCAGAAATTTCGTTCACTTTCTCTTGATGAAATAAATATCATAACTGTATTTATTCAAAATGCTTTCTTTATATTTTCTAAGTTTTAGTTTCTCCTTAACTATCATTCTTATCCGTTTTTCTCAATCCGTCGTTTTAAAGTGTTGATAATTATCATAATTAATTAAATAATTATTAGTTAATTTTTATGAAGCGTATAGGTTTTAAATTTCTTAGTTCGACCAATTATATAAAATGTTCAAAATAAATTTGAATTTAATTAACAAGATTTTTGTTGATTTATCGAAAATAATTAATAAGATTCGTAAATGTTCGAAAAACCTTTGTTTATACTTTGGTCAAAATTTTCTTAGTTGAAAAGCAAAATTTGTTGTTTCAAATTTCAAGTTATGTTTTAAATGGTTTCCTCAATTTCTCTTAGGTTATCTTGAGGTATACACAAACATTTACCCCTAAACAGAAGTTTTAGTAAATGGTTTGTGTATAAGGGAATAATCCCCTTTAAAATCCTTTGTTAAAACATTTGTCAAAGCATATTTCCATTTCTTTTTGGTAAAATCCAAAGTCTTAAAAGGGCTCTTAATTTTTGAAGAGTCTATATGCATACATCTTACCATTATTAATCCAATGGTCATTTTATGTAAAGGATTAAGTTTTTAATCCCTAAGCGTTAATGGTTCTAATCTTTGAAAAGTCAATATAGCTTCCATTATCTATTAATCACACGGTTAAATCATGTAGAGTATTAAGTCTTTAATCACATGTTAATTATTCAAGGTTCAGGTTTTCACTGTTCGGCCAATTCAGGGCAATCTATAATTATTAACTCATTCTTATTCTTATATACAAACAAATAAATAATCCTTAATGATCACGAGCATGAATTTATCAAATTACATCCTTCACACGTGATTCACCAAATTTATGAATACTACATGTGCATCGGTCAATCTAAACGACATCACGTGAAACTCATAATGTTCATTACAAGTACTGGATGTAGTGATTGGAATACATAATCTTCTTCGCGGACGCGAAGTTGATGATAACCATGCCGTGAATCAAATCTTTAAATCATACACTTAGAACCTTGTAAATGATCGAACAAATCTTCCATTTCGAGTTATGGATATCGTTTTCGATTGTCAATTTACTCAGTCACAGTAATCTATAAATATAAGGAATGATAACACCATATCTCTTCAGGATGACAGGCTAGGTAGAATAAAATCTTTCTCCGAAAACTCTCTCAGTTGTACGGTAATTCCTTTAATTCAGATGGTGCTGACGCACAGTGCACAAGCCACAGGTGCAGCACCGGAAATATAATCAATACCAAATTCAACTTGCCTTAATGGCGAAAGTCTAGGTAATTCATCAACAAATACCTCCTAAAGTTTCAGATAACATAAGCATCTTCTTAATAAATTCGTTTTAAGTTCATTCTAGATTATAATATCTATAACTAGTTCACAACCATTCATGGTAATATTTCAAGTCTTAATACAGGATATGGTCATCCATCAAGAATTATTTAGATCCCTTTTGATAATCAACATCTTATCATTTAGGGGAATTCTACTCGAGTTCCCATCAATTAAGACAATGTCGTCATGTCATAATCAATCAATCCATTCTACTGGCACTATCAACTTTCCAGTTTCATCGCCGTCGATAAGATGTGAACTTCTCAAAAGACTAATAATAACTCATAATCCTTCACAAATTCAAGGATATATGGAGACACAACTACCATCTAAAGAGTAAGGTCAACGCATAATCTACGCGAGAGAATTTCAAATCAGATACAGGCGAAAACATTTAACGAATATGAAATATCCCATGTTTTCATAATTTGAGTACGCATTCGGAAGATCCTCGGATCGTTACCCAGGTCATTCAAATGAAATCAAATCATAAGAAATGATAAGAACGTCAATACATCCAGTCGGGTATCAACACTCACTAATCAAATGCTTTTCCTAAGAATCTCACTACGGGAAAATTGGACAAGAAAGAATTGTCAATTGTCAAATAAGACAATTTCCACAGATGAGTAAATTCAACTCAGAAGAATAGATGCTACAGGCACATATGTAGGTGTCCCTAACAATATGTCCTTATTTTTCACTTCTTGCAGATCTCATAAAATTTAATCTTTCACAACTTCAAAGAAAATGTAGTGTTTATTCATTAGTTTTATGGTGACTACTAATCAGTCTTGCATAGTCCATTCCAAATTGTATGTAGGCGCGCAACTATATACAATTTCAAGATTAACGATGCAATACTCAGTTCGTCAAAATTTTATCATCATGTTCATAATAAAACATTTTCATGCTTAATTCTTAAATAAGAATCAAAAATAAAAGTACAAAGATTTTCCTTGTTATGAATACAATTAGGTTTTCCAAAGTGTTTTATAAACAGCTTCATTTCAATAACAATCACTTATAAATCTCACTATGAATAATCCTTATAGTGATGAAAATTCAATTTTTCTCAAAGGGTACCGTTTTAACTTTATAAAAACAATGTGTGATCTGCAAAAGAGTGATGAAGAGTTGTTTACCAAGAACTTAACTACAATATGATAGGAAATGAGCTTTAGCCAAATAATCATGAGGTGCATGACCTCGATGGCACTCAAAAAGAATAATCCACAACGTAACTCAAATCGAGATGAGTACTTGTTCAATGGTTGCATCACTAATGCGAACATTAGGATGAAGTAATAAAGATAGATAACATCGATACATGTAGGATTTAGCAATCAAAGGTAGTCTTTTCATTAATCACAAACAAGTCAAAATTGTACCGTAACACATTACGCGTCACTATGTCATACAATTCTCAGAACTCATCCTACCAACTGATATCTCAGTTAAGTTAGGGATTTTTAAAAGATACCATAATGAATACTAATATACAACAGTTATTAGGTGTTCCACATGTCCCAGAAGATCCATCGGTCTCAATTCAGAAGAGGATTTCTTCAATTTATTTCTTGGACACTAGGCATCCTCGTCAGTGGACAATGGCCTAGGAACAACCCTTAACACAAACCTACAATCATTTAAAACCTTATAATTCAATCACAGAACTTAACGAATTATATTAACAATCTCATATTCCATACGAGTTAAATTTTACTTTATTCAAGTTTCAATCAATTTTATACTCAATTCGATATCCTACCTCATTATCCAATACTTACAACCTTATTCTTCGGCCTTGTAAAGGCAATACAATCTCAATATGAATCAACACTTAATTCCAATCCTATATCTCTTACAACAACAATTATCAAATGAGTCATTAATATAAAATGACTTAATCATTCAACTAGACTTCTCGGAAAGGTATTAGTGGCATGAGGCTTTTGGGTAATGGTTCCAATGACAGCCTCAAGTGCAACATTCACCCTTTCGATTTCAAATTTAAGAATTGGATGACAACGAATCAGATGACATCTTTCCAGGTGATAACGTTTTGTCAAACTCCACTCTATAAGGAAAGATCGTCATGACATCGATATCAGATTTAATATCGCCAATTCTTCTTCAATATCGCAATCAACTAATATCTATATTTCTACGAATATCAACCATTTGTTGGGATCATAAATATCCACAACTTGGTTTAGATCTAGGATAGCTAGAATTCCTACGAGAATAGCTTCGATTAATTTACTAGGGGATTTAGGGTTACTTGTGACAATCGACGTCGTATAAATACCTCATATAAAAATCAAAATAATCATCAAACAATCATGTAATCAATTTACATCATATATATATATATATGTAATCCAAGTTATATATATATTAAAATAACACTTCTCAGTCTTGGCCTTGTCGGTAACTCGGGAATTCTTCGGCACCGTTATAGTCAAAAGATTTTTAGACATTTTAGAAAAATGTTTATAGTTAAAAGATTTTGAAATGTTTTATTCAAAACCTTGGTTTTAAAAATCTTTCGTTCTCTATAACGAGAGCTCTGGTACCAAACTGTAACACCCCCAAATTTATACAACATAGTACAGCGGAAGACTAGTTGGTGTTACGGGATAGCACATTACTCACATCATAGACAACGTATAAAGATTGCGCCGTTTAATATTAAATCATTTCCATTCATAAACAACAAAGTTACATCGGTCCCAAGTCATTACATTTCATACAAAAGTTTTACAAGTGTTTGAATGGAAAAATATTGTTTAAGTGCGGGCCATGAATTCTTGTTGTCTTCCCGAGAATTACCTTCAAGTACCTGAGATAAAACATGTTAAAAGAAAAGGGTCAGCGATAACGCCGAGTGAATTCATAGAGTTTAATAAATTCCATCAATATAATTTTGGTATAAAATTGGTACCAAAAATCAATTCGTACAAATCGTTGTAATAGGTCGTAAAATAGCCAAAATCAGTTTATACAAATCTTTGTAATAGGCCATAAAATAGCCAAGGTCATTTTGTATAAATCCTTATCGAAAATCATAATATAGGCATTTGCCTTAAAAATTATTATACGAGCCAATGTCGTAAAAACATCATACAATACGTCTTATGACGTTGTATAAAATCCAATAAAAACCGTTATATGAATATGGTTATGAAAACCAAAATACAAACATAATATCAATAGTATGACCCTGTATTGCTAGTCAGGCAATACATCGTAATTCGGAGCGTCTATTAGTATTTCGTTAATTCGGATTATTATAAGCCGCATGACATTGTTACCTTACTAAACCAACAACGGGTAGCTAACCCGATACAAATTTTGCCCATCTAAAGTAGCGTGTCGTCACAAAGGTCACGCTATGGAAATCTTCTCATACATTAATTCGCTTACCAATCAATATGGCACGACGGGGATCAACCGTCAAGGCGCGAACTGGGGTGATCGTCCCCAAATAGTACTATTAAATGCATAAGCGTCTACCAACTCCCGGTAGTTCACAATTCATGCTAATGGGACTTTTAGTGACATAACCTAACTTTAATAATCCATTTAATTTCATCTATCGGGTCCATTAATCATTTATCGGGTCATACAATCGGGTCATTCAATCATTCGGGTCCAAAATCAATAAACAAACAATTGGGACAAATGGTGTCCTATTTTATAAAAACTAACATGTTATCTCCCTCGCGGGTTTATAAAACATTTATAAAAACATTTAAAAGAGTGCGAGGCTATGAACTCACGTTGATATGGGAAGGCGGGTTATCGGCAATTCGGACGTACGGTACGTGCTTCAATCACGGAAACCTAGACAAATAATACTCGGTCTTAGACTCGGTCCAATGACTTTTGTCAAAATAACAATATACATATATATGATTTTTGTACATATGATGATGATCAAGTGGGTTTATAAATCCTCATTTACTCATTTTAGTGTTTACGTTTTAGTATCGTCTTACTAGTTCACTAGTTTTACCGATTTTACCTATTTCAAGTTCATTAATTCTTTTATAAGTTCTTTAACTTGTTTTTACCCATTTTATACCTATATGATCAGTATATATACTTTTCATGTTGGGCCCTATTGGGTTAAGCCCAAATAATTCTTTTTACAAGTATTTATCTTATTAAGTCCAATTATTAGTCTAATAGGTTTAGTTAGCTCGTAAATATCCGTAATTTTTATAGTTCGGGTTTTATCGGTTTTTAATTGTATTAGTTACTTATACATCAGTATATAACTTTTATAAACTTTACATTAGACGGGTTTGATCGTCTAAGTTTCATTTGATGAAAAACGTTAATTTCACGGCGATAGCCGAAAAAGTCGTAAAAATCAAGTTTATAGTTTTTATTATTTATAATTATTATTTTTACCACCATTTATCTAATTTACCCATTTAATAAACCTTTTATACATTTATATAATTAAGTTCTATAAGTTAGTGGGTTTATATTTTACATTTTATAAATTATAAAGTGGGTGCTTATATAATAATAAACATTATTTCCAAAATCTGATTTTTAACTTCATATTCACCATTTTTATCATATCTAGAGTTCTACAATGACTTAGAAGCTCATTTTTGGATGGCAACTTCTTCATAATATGTGCTACATATAACTTAGTTATAGCTACTGCCCATTTTGAGTCTAAGTTGCCTTAACAGTCCCTACAAAACTGCTTATTCAGATTGTACCACCTAACTTGTTTTGATCATATCTCACTCATTATTTTGATTCCATTGCATGACCAACTCTCACATTTGTATAACATCACCTAATTACTGTAAATAGATCAAACCATGCATTTTTATCAGTTCATCATTTAGTTATCTACTGTTTTTATACAGCCAACTAATTAGTCATGATTTTAGCTTCATTTCTTATGGTTATCATCATTTTTAAGCATGTTTATCAACACTTGATCCCCACACAACATTTTTATCATCATATATACATCATATACATATACAAAATGAAAGAAAATACATTTGTTCTTTACAAAATAATAAGAGAAAAATGTAGAGGATGATCTTCTTTACCAATCCAAGTGGATTTCTTGTTTTAGGAAGGCAAGAACTTGATGAACACAACAAGTATCTCCAAGACCATCAAATATCAAGATCATATGTTGGAAAATCAGCCCTAGGACACAAGCAAATCACCTCCAAAGTTGTTTATATGGCCACCAAATGATCAAGGCTTCAAGGAAACACCTTAATAGGACTAGTAAACATGTGGTTTGTAGCTAGAAAAGATCAATGATGGGGTTTGTTGCTTGATGTGGGACGGCACAAGGGTGGAGTAGAGAGAGTTTTGAGAGTGAATTGCATGGATGAAATGGTTAGAATGATAACCATTAGCTAGTTTTGTTAAGTGGGAAATGAGATGGCTTAAAGTGTAAGCACAAGCTTACACTTGTGTACCTTGCTAAGATTTGATGCCACCTAAGTGTGGTGGTGTCCATAATGCCGTCCCATATAAGCTAGTGGGATGGGGCAAAGTGTTTTGTCCCATCTCACTAGTTTACGGGTATTTCTCGATTCTAGTTTTCTCGATTTGCGTGCCCTCGGGTCGTTTTACGAAAAACGTTTTTATAAATTATGAATCACCGTCACAAAACGAATCCAATAAAAATTGCCTCATCAAAAACGGAGTTCGAAAACGTAAATACGTAATCCTAAGGTTTCCGGTTTAGTCGTAAAGGACGTTAAAATAAAATCGTAAGTCCTAGTCTCTTCTCGTAAATTTGTGAGTTTATGAACCAACACAAATTTAAAACTCCAAAATAATATTCATGGACAAATTTATTTTTTTCTGAAATGTCGGACTGTCACCAAAGACGGTGTATGTAAACGTAAGCACGTAACGTAGAATTCTCCGGTTTAGACGTAGTCGATGCTACTCCAAGACGTAATTCCAAATTTCTTCCCAAAAATAAGTGAGTTCATATAGTAACATTAAAATAATATTTTCAAATAATATTTGAGAATAAAATATCAATCGTAAATTGACGGATTGTCACAACAGCCCCGTCTATATTATTCTTCTAGCAGCACTGGTTTTGGCACGGATGACTTTCTTGAAAATATTTTATTAGTAGTTATAGTCAAGATTTTAATTCTTGTTCTCTATAACCATGGCTCTAAGTACCAATTTGTTAATGCAATGATGCCTAAAAATGTTACTTGCATTTTTCGGTCTCGCTTTGTTTTAATTACGACAATATGTTAAAACAAGCATTTAAGAAAACAACGAAAAACGAATTCTTGAGTTCAAATATTTTTCATTTCAACCATTATCACTTAAGGTATGTACAAACAAGTAATTATCCTAATTAAGTGATCAAGGATTTAATCTTTTCTTAAAACTCACTTTTTATTAAGTGTGACAAGTTTTTATTAACCTTTATTTTAAAGAAAATGTTTTATTAAATTAAATATTTGAAAAGTTGAAAATGGCATATTCTATCTTGGTTTAGAATATCCTTTCAGGATATTTTAACCACCAGATTCAAACCATACCACTAAAATACAAAAAGGAGCGGAGTCTACTCTGGCGGTTCCTTAAGTGGCTATGAGGTTCCTTATCGATAAGGAACCGTGGGCTGCTATTGAGAACCGCATGCAGATATAGCCGTTGGAGCCTTGTCTTATAAATAGTGGACCATTCTCAGATTTTCTCTTTACCTCTTTTTCACATATAATTCCAGATTCTTTCATACTTCTAAAATTACACAAATCCTTGGTCATTTGGTTGATTACTACTTGTTTAGAAGTGAATCTCTCTTCTCCCATCTCTTCCTCTCCAAATGCAAAGAGAAGAACACTTTCATCCTTGAAGTGTTGTGTCTACCTCAAAGATCCATTGGGGATCAAATCTTTTTTATTCTTTCTTGTGAAGATCCAAGTAGTTCTGTCTATTTGGTAGTTCTGGATGTACTAAGGTTAATACTTGGTTCTTAAAGTATATTGGTGTATATTGGTCCTAGCTAAGATTAGGGCTCGACTTTTAGCTTAGAGTCGGATATTGGATAAGCAACGTTGTGTATGGTTTCTCCACCTTAAGTAGCTTGTTGATTAGTGAACTCTCGAGTAAGGAGTACTCGAGGAGTGGAGTAGGGACGAGGAGTGAGCTTCGTTGCTGAAACACTATAAATCCTTGGTGTTTGGTTTGATCTTTCTTTTCCTTATCTCTTTACATTCATTATTCTTTATACTTGTGATTAATAGTTTAGTTTCACTATACCTTGTTCATATTGTGTATAAGAAGGTTTCACATAATCACTGAAGTCTATGTTTTTTGAAAAGGATTTTTGAAAACCGTCTTTTGACAAGTAATTTTTAAGAAACTATTCATCCCCCCCCTTCTAGTTTCTACAATTGGTATCAGAGCGTGGTTGCTCAATCCTTTTTAAAATATATTGTATTTTAAAACTTGAATCGATCTATGGATTCCAACAAGTACCTAGAAGGGCAATCTATGCAAAGACCACCTCTTTTTGAAACCGATAGTTTTATTTATTGGAAAAATAGATTTGAGACTTATGTGAAATCAAAAGATTAGATCTTTGGCATGTTATTACCCATGGTGATTTTTTGCCTTATTGATATAATGAAGTTTCTAAAAGCAAAAAGATAGTCACTTTTGACAAAGCTAATGATGACACTAAAAGGAAACTTGCTAAGAATAATGAGGCTAAAATGGTGATTTATAATGCTTTACCAAAGAAAGAGTACGAAAGGATTTTTATGTGTGAAACCACTAAAGATATTTGGAAGACTCTTTTAGTAACCCACCAAGGTAATAAGCAAGTCAAAGAAAGTAAAATTGATATTCTTGTTCAACACTATGAACAATTTGTCATCTTAGAAGATGAAACTATTGATAGTGCATTTGCTACTTGATGAAGGTTTTTCTATCAAGAACAATGTTAGGAAGTTTCTTAGGGCATTGCATCCAAAGTGGAGAGCCAAAGTCACGACGACTGAAGAATAAAAGGATCTCACCACATTATCACTCGATGAACTCATTGGCAACTTGAAAGTCCATGAGATGATAATTTTGAAGGACTCGGAAATGGTGAAAACCAAGAGTGAAAGAAAGTCTTTAGCACTTAAAGCCAAGAAGGCGCAAAGTGATCATGAAAGTTCATCGGATAGCGATGATGAGGAATATTCCATGGCGGTTAGAGACTTCAAGAAGTTCTTCAAGAGACGAGGTCAAGACGTGAGGCAACCAAGCAAAGACAATCAATCATTCTACAAAAACTGATTTACCAAGGATGATAAAGGTGATAGGAAATGCTTTAGATGTGGTGATCCGAATCATTTCATCGGTGATTGTCCTAAGTCTTCACGTGACAAGAACCACACAACATTCGTTAGAGGTTCATGGAGCGATAACGATGAAGATGTTGATGACATACCCAAAGATGAGAAATGTCTTATGGCACACACTTCTAAAGAGGTAAATTTCGAAACCGATTATTATAGCAATAATAGTTCTTCTCAAGATGATATCAAATTAGAAGGCCAATACAAT
Source organism: Glebionis coronaria (assembly GCA_025667525.1). Lineage (NCBI taxonomy): Eukaryota > Viridiplantae > Streptophyta > Magnoliopsida > Asterales > Asteraceae > Glebionis > Glebionis coronaria. The sequence continues at coordinate 136,007,238 of CM046876.1, forward strand.
AAATTACACAAACTTAGTCTTAAATTTATTGAAAAGAACAAAGTGCTAAAATAAACTAGAACTAAGCTTGAAAATGAGATTAGTGAGCTAAGAGAGAAATTATCTAAGCTTGAGAAAAAAAAGAAGTTGATTTAGGTTGTCTAAAATGTGAAAACCTTAGACAAGAGCATGAAGATCTCAAGAGTACCTCCATTAAATTGGAAAAGTTCATGAAAGTTACTACTACTCTTGATGAAATGTTAAACAAACAAATTCATTCTAAGGAAAGACTTGGGTTGGGATATAACATTAATGAAGCATCTACTAGTGAACCTAAACAAGTTAGGTTTTCAGAAAAACGAACCCCTATACGCGGTACACAAGTATATGGCGCGGTTCCCTATTGTTATGGAACCGCGGGTACTGATAACGAACCGCGGACAGAAGATGTTTTTTGTGAAAATCCTGAACCTTTTGAAAAAGTGTATCTTAGGTGAAGGGCCAAAACATATTCTTATTAACAAGGTCAAAGTACCTATTCTTGAAAAGCCTACTCTAGATAAATTCTACAATCCCTTGATTAAACCTTTGATGGGAACTAGAAACATATCTAGACAAACATCTATTCCTCCAAGAGTAAAAAATGAGTCAAAACCTAGAAGTAGCACACCTATACCATAAAGGAACGATCAAGCTAAGTCACGACCTAGAAGTAAAACTACAACACCTAGAAGAAATGACAATAATTCTAGATCAAGATCAAAGACACCTAGGAGAAACAATGGACAACAAAATGGCCATATGAATTGGAACAATTTTCAAAAACAATACTTTTCCCCATGGGGAATGTATCCTTCATTCATGCATCCCAACCAAATGCAAAGGATGTTTGGAACTAACAACTTTGGACCCATGAGATATTGGGGACCAAATGTTTGATCTTGTGTGTTGTTACCTAGATATGATTGGGAATCGATTTAGAGCCCGACGAGTGGATTAAGGATAGTGGTTGTTCTAAACACATGACGGGTAATCGAAGTTTGTTCTGACACTACAAAGCACATGATGGAGGTAACATTACATTCGCAAGTAATCGACATGGTAATATCAATGGCAAAGGTACGGTTTCTCTTGACTCTATGACCATTGAAAATGTAGAGCACATAGATAACTTAGGTTTTAACCTTCTAAGTATAGGTCAAATCTGTGACAATAAGTGTAAGGTCATCTTTTTGGAATATGACAGTGAAATCGTAAAAGATGGAAAGGTCATTGGAAAAGGTGTTAGAAACCATGGGCTTTATGTCATGAAGATCAATAGGAAGTCAAAGGACAACTTATGTCTAGTGACTTTAGATAATAGTTCTACTCTTTGGCATAAGATATTAGGTCACGCTAATATGCGTTTAATTCAATCTTTAGTCTCTAAGGATTTGGTAAGACATCTCCCCACGATGAAGTTTGATAGTCACTTCTGTGATTCTTACAAAGTTGGGAAGCAAGTTCACTCAAGTCACAAAGCCAAGAATTTGGTTTCGACCTCTCAGTGCTTAGAGCTCCTACATATGGATCTCTTTGGACCTTCCGCCATACGGAGTTATGGAGGTAACCTTTATACCTTAGTCATAGTTGACGATTATTCTAGATTCACTTGGACTAGATTTTTGGCGTCTAAGAATGAGGCTTTCGATCATTTCGAAATCTTTAGTCGAAGAATCTAAAATCAACTAGGATGTTCAATTGTCTCTATTAGGACGAATCATGGTAGGGAATTTGATAATGAAGTGCGATTCGGTGCCTTTTGTGAAGCTCATGGTATTACCCATAACTTCTTGGCTCCTCGCACTCCTCAATCAAATGGGGTAGTTGAAAGGAAGAATAGGACCATCCAAGAGATGAGTAGGACGATGTTAAACGAGCAATCTTTGCCTCAAAATATTTGGTGCAATGTCATGGACACATCGACATATATTCTCAACAGAATTCTTGTTCGACCTTTCCTAGGAATGACCCCCTATGAGATTCTTAAAGGTAAGAAACCCTCATTGGAATACTTTAGGGTGTTTGGAAGCATGTGATTAATTCTCAACACCAAAGTTACCTTACTAATTTTGACCCAAAGTCATACGAACGTGTCTTTTTAGGTTATTCCCAAACTAGTAAAGCCTACATAGTCCTCAATAGAAACTCGGGTGTTACTGAAGAATCACTTAATGTGACATTTGATGAAACCCCTCCTTCATCTAAGACATCACCTTTGGTATATGATGACTTGGATGAAATAGACATACTCAAAGCCAAAGTGTTAGAAACATAGGAGTTGAAGACCTTAATGTTGAAAAGGGAGTATACATTAAGGAGTCAAAGGATCATGCTCTCGATAACGTCATAGGAGAATTAAATCAAAGGACCCTAAGATCTCAAGTCCAAAATCAAAGTAACTTCTTTTGTTCCGTCTCCTTGATTTAACCAAAGAATGTTAAAGAAGCTTTGATCGATGAGAGTTGGGTCATCGCTATGCAAGAAGAATTGAATCAATTCATTGCTAATGACGTTTGGGAACTTGTTCCTCCACCTAGAAGTTCGACCATCATAGTTTCCAAATGGGTATATAGGAATAAGTTAGATGAGAATGGTGTTGTGTCTCGTAACAAGGCTAGTCTTGTAGCTCAAGGCTATAATTAACAAGAAGGTATTGATTATGACGAGACATACGCACCCGTAGCAAGATTTAATCCATTAGAATCCTTTTAGTCTACGCTTGTGCCTTAGACTTTAAGCTTCAACAAATGGATGTAAAGGGTGTGTTTCTTAACGGATTGATCAATCAGGAGGTATATGTGGCTCAACCTCCCGACTTCATTTATTTTGAGAAACCGGATCATGTTTACAAGCTTAAGAAATCTCTTTATGGTTTCAAACAAGCACCTAAAGCTTGGTATGATAGACTTAAATCGTTTCTTGTAAAACATGAGTATCCCATAGGGATGGTAGACAATACATTATTTACAAAGAAGAAAGGTTCTCACCTCATTATCATACAAATATATGTTGATGACATTATATATGGTTTAACTTGTCAATAATTGTGTGATGAGTTTACCAAAATCATGTATGACGAGTTTCAAATGAGTATGATGGGAGAAATTAACTTTTTTAGGACTCTAAATTAAACAAATAGACGATGGTATTTTCTTTAATCAATCCAAGTATGTTAAAGAAATGCTAAAGAAATTTGGATAAGAAGACTCTAGACCGATGAAGACTCCTATGGCCTCGGATACTAAACTCACCGTAGATGATGATTTTGAGTTTGTAGACAACACCAAATAAAGAGGTATCATTGGTAGTTTCTTGTACCTAACGGAAAGTCGACCGGATATCATTTTTATTTTTTGCCTTTGTGCTCGCTTCCAAGAGGCTCCCAAACCCTCTCACCTTGAAGCGGTTAAGCGTATCTTCTGATACATTAAGGGCACTATACATTTAGGATTATGGTATCCAAAAGAGACAAACGTAGAAACCATTGTCTACGCGGACGCGGATGCGAGAGACTATGTGGACCGGAAAAGCACTAGTGGAGTTTGTACCTTCATGGGTTGTTGTTTAACTTCTTGGTTCTCTACGAAACAAACCACTCTTGCGATATCCACCACGGAAGCTGAATATGTGAGTGCCGATATAGCTTATCAACAAGCTCTATGGATGAAGCAAGCGCTTGTTGATTACGGGATTTCTCTTGATGATGTTCCCATCATGTGCGACAATAAGGGTGCAATAGACCTTAGCAAGAATCCCGTGCAACATTCGCGAACCAAGCACATAGAGATTCGCCACCATTTCCTTAGGGATAATGTTCAAAAGGGGAACATTTCGATTGATAAGGTTCCCTCGCTAGAAAACTTAGCCGATATCTTCACTAAGCCACTTAAGAGGAAACCTTTTAATTACTTGCTTCTAGGTCTACGTTTAATGGAACATATTCCTTGATTGCGCATTTTATTGATCGAGTCTTTTTATCTTTTGAGTCTTTTCTTTCTTTGAGTCATTGAGTCTTGCAAACTCTTATTGGAAAACCTCTCTCCTCTTTTCAAAATTCTCAAAGTTCTTTCGAAAATGGTCGAGAAATGTTTTTGCATTGTTAATTCAATCTAAAAACGTTTTTCATAGCTTCTTGCTATCAATATTGAGCTTACATAATTCATATGTATGTGTCTCTCAAGAATAGCAAGAACAAAAATGAAATTTGGAGGATATTGGTGTCATGACTTATTGCCTAGTTAAACACGCCTCCAACATTGATATTCTTTAAAATCCATGTATTTTGGTCAAAACCTTGTTTGGTGAGTTCTTGTGTGTTTTCTTTGTCTATCTTTGCTTTTTAGCATGTCTTTATGATTAGTTAGACTAGAAAAATAGGATTTGATAAATTAGAAAGTCCTCCTTCATCACCAAAATCAACCCACTGTGGGTGGTTCTCTAAAGAGACCGCGGCTCCATATCGATATGGAACCGCCTGTGGAGAAAAGGAACCGCGTTCAGTGCTTCCTATTTTGGGTATTTCTGAAACTCCAACTTTGTTCCAACACTTTTTGGAATCTTTGTTTCAACCCTTTGACCACCCTCAAAATGTCTTGAGCTTTATCTATTTAACCCTAAGCATTTTTATCCTTTCTCAAATCAAAATGTCTTATTCTCCAAATGAAAGCCTTGATTCTCTTCCATTTTCTCCAATTGCTTTCAGTCCCAATTCACCCAAGAACACTCAAAATCACATTTCTTCTTCTTCTAAGAATGTTGATTGTGGGACTTTTTTTCTTCCACCTCTACCCTTTAGTGTTCTTCCTCCTTCACATGATAATGTCATGCATCATGGAACATATTGTCATTGTTGTCAATATCAACATATTGCTATGGCTCATATCTATGAGGAGTTGAACTACATCAAAAGTATCTTAGGCAAACCGCCTCTTCAGTATGACTATGAGATCACTACCAAGACACCACCACCTCCTTCCGCCACTACCTTGTCTTTTACCTAAGCATTGGTTGCTTATCTTCAAGATATCTAGTTCAAGCAAATCTTAGAGTTCTATTTTAACTAGGATTAGATTTATGCTTTTGGCTTGTTTTATTTTTAGATACATCTTTGTATGTTTTGTTTCCTTGTATCTTTTATTCATGTTTTTCCTTTTAACATGATTTATCTTGGATATTGGTCTTTTCTCTTTTATTTTTTTGTGTGACCGTTGCTATATTGTGTTGGGTGTCTCTTCTCTTCTACTAACCCTTCTATGTAGCTTGTCATCATATCTCGACTCCTTGGTGCCCCAATCAAGGGGGGGGGGGGGGGGTAAGCACTAAGGGGGAGCATTTGCAAAGTCTGATTTTTCTCTTCTACAAACACTTTTGCGACCTTTTTGCTTCGACAAAGGGGGAGAAGTGAAATAAACTCGTCTTCGAAAATCTTGTTTTCCGTGTGATTGAGTTTATGTATTTTTGATATCAAAAAGGGGGAGATTGTTAATGCGATGATGCCTAAAATTGTTACTTGCATTTTTCGGTCTCGCTTTGTTTTGATTACGACAATATGTAAAAACAAGCATTTACGAAAACAACGAAAAACAATTCTTGAGTTAAAGTATTTTTCATTTCAACCATTATCACTTAAGGTATGTACAAACAAGTACTCATCCTAATTAAGTGATCAAGGATTTAATCTTTTCTTAAAACTTACTTTTTATTAAGTGTGACAAGTTTTTATTAAACTTTATTTTTAAGAAAATGTTTTATTAAATCAAATATTTGAAAATTTGAAAATGGCATATTCTATCTTGGTTTGGAATATCCTTTCAGGATATTTTTATCACCAGATTCAAACCATACCACTAAAAGACAAAAAAGAGCGGAGTCTACTCTGGCAGATCCTTAAGTGGCTATGCGGTTCCTTATCAATAAGGAACCGCGGGCTGCTATAAAGAACTGTGGGCAGATATAGCCGTTGGATCCTTGTCTTATAAATAGTGGACCATTCTCAGATTATCTCTTTACCTCTTTTGCACATATAATTCTAGATTTTTTCATACTTCTAAAATCACTCAAATCCTTGGTCATTTGGTTGATTACTACTTTTTTAGAAGTTAATCTCTTTTCTCCCATCTCTTCCTCTCCAAGTGCAAAGAGAAGAACACTTTGATCCTTGAAGTGTTGTGTCTACCTCAAAGATCCATTAAAGATCAAATCTTATTTATTCTTTGTTGTGTCATTGTTGTGAAGATCTAAGTAGTTGTGTCTATTTGTAAGTTGTGTATTAATACTTGGTCTTTAAAGTATATTGGTGTAGATTGGTCCTAGCTAAGATTAGGGCTCGACTTTTAGCTTAGAGTCAGAAATTGGATAAGCAACGTTGTGTACGGTTTCTCCACCTTAAGGAGTTTGTTGATTAGTGAACTCTCGAGTAAGGAGTACTCGAGTAATGGAGTAGGGACGAGGAGTGAGCTTCGTTTCCGAACCACTATAAATCCTTGGTGTTTGGTTTGATCTTTCTTTCCTTTATCTCTTTACATTCATTATTCTTTATACTTGTGATTATTAGTTTAGTTGCACTATACTTTGTTCATATTGTGTATAAGAAGGTTTGACATAATCACTCAAGTATAAGTTTTTTGAAAAAGGATTTTTGAAAACCATCTTTTGACAAGTAAATTTTAAGAAACTATTCAACCCCTCCCCCCTTCTAGTTTCTACATAACACCCCCATTTTTATCTTACGCAGCGGAACATTGATCTGGGGTATTACTTCATTGAACACAAGTCATAATGATAGAAAACAACTCAAAAGAGTGACAAAATCAATTTCTTTATATATCATTGAAAAATCAGAGTTTTACAATATAAGGTTCCCAAAATATAGAATAATTTCAGTCTTGTCGCTCTTCTTGCCGTCCTCATGCTGCTCCATTCTAACAATCTTTAAAACCTGAGATATATGCTTAAAGTCAACACAAAGGTTGAGTGAATCCATAGGTTTAAAATCATTTTTGAATAAAAGATCCTTTTCCTAAGCTACGTTACTATTCGCTCACATAAAACAATCAATTATTATTGCACTAGCTCGTACCCTGCTACTTGACATACCGGAACCCAAGAAATTGCCCTTATGCAGGTAGTCTGCCAAACTCTTGTGCTAGCAAAATAAAGTGTATTTTTTTAGGGTAGGTCAGAGCCATCAGCATTCCAGCAAGAGCAACTTGCCTCGATAGGGGATCTCAGTCCCCAAATAGTACTATTCACAATATTAGCATTCAGCTTCTAGGATGATTAACGGTTACGATTAAAAATGGACTTTTAATGGCAGCAGTAAACGTAGTGTCAATAATCATATCTGAGAAGCATACCAAAAATACATGTATTCTAGTTTAGCATATATCCTCTCACGGGTTTTTAAATCATTTGTAAATTAGATCTAGTGAGGCTATGGACTCACCTGGGATCCATAAAGTCTGAGCTATATCAGATATATTTCATTCACAGATAAATAACTTGATCACACAAACCACAACTTGGTCTCATAAACAACAGCTTGATCTCACATGAACCTAGATTAACACATTTTGTATAGTATCAAGTCTTTAATCTTTGGTTCCATAAGTATTGGTTATGTATTCTTTATTTAATATTCGGTTGTAATTCCAGTACCATTATTCAGGGCATCATACTCAGAAGCCATTCTATAAACGTTTGAGGAGCGAGGGTACTTTAAATCGTAAACTCAACCACTCAGTCACAACGTAATATCGAGATGGAACATCTTTGTACAAAGCTCCCTACTAACATGATACTTTAATTACTTCCTTATATGTATAATTAATCTTCTTTAGTTTCAAAATTGTTAAAAATAGCCCATTTTAGTTATACTTTGGCTTAATTACACTTTTAACCCCTAAAGTATATAGTTTCATTATTTACAAATTAAACCCTCAATATTTAACCGTAGGGTCTCAAACTTTTTAACAATTATTCTTATTTCTTTAACTTTCACAAAATGAAAATTTTGGCCCAAAATATTAAATATTTTCAAAAATGACAGTTTAGTCCCTATACTTGTAAAAATCACATAACAACCTCATAAATGGACAAAATGATCTAGTATTTTAAAACAAAGTTTCAAAACATGTTTATAATCATAATAAAAATATTTCACCAGAATTATAGCTTTTGAAATGGATTTTATGTCATTATATCATGTAAAATAGAAAACTAGGGTTTTAAGACATCTTTAGCTTATAACTTTCATATAAAATGATCAAATGCTATAATTCCTTTTAGATAATCTTTCTAACATTATTTTGGCATTATAAAAAGTCTAATATATCATCATAACAAGATCAAAGCTAAGATAACATAGAGATTACCTAGGTAGCTCCAAAATAGCTCCTTAAGGCTTCCTATGAGCACTACTTGCTATCAAAGCTTAAAGAGCTTCAATAGCTTCCTTCTAGAACTGGTTTTTGGTATTATGAGATGTGACTAGGAGATACAAATGAGATGGGGTGCAAGTTCTAAGGAATGCATTTCGCCCCTATTTATAGTTTTTCCAACACTTATGTGTAAATGTGTACTCCATGTAGCTTAGTGACTAAGGGTTCCTAGAAGAGATCTATGTAAGTTTATAGGAGCTAGATTCAAACCAATCTTGGTCTTATGTTCTATAATAGCTCACGACAAGAATAGATAGGAACAAGTATGTGTCATCTACAAGTAGGTGATTCACCTACTTGGAAAATATCTCTAAAATGTCTATATGATCTGATTCTATGTTTAAATTTAGGAGGGAAATGGGTTTGAATGTGTTTTGGAGGGAAAAACCTAATCCATGTTCTAAATTAGGGCTTATAACTTTATACTTTATGATTTTGGTGATTAAGGATTTATGAATGGGATTAGTGATGGATTAGGGTATAATTAGGTTATACACATTGTAATTAAGAAGTTTGGGTCTTTAGTTTGAAGTTTAACAAAGGTTTGATGTGAAAATGGGAAGAAAACTTAAGCGGGTTAGGGTTTCTAATGATCTAGGTCTTAATCCTTGTAAAAATCATTATCCTTGGTTTAGCTACTGATGTAAACTCATTATATACTTCCTACATTGTCCTTAATATATTCATGAAGTTTCTACATTGGTTTTACTAAGTTATTCTAAGTAAACATGTCTAAAGGGTGAAAATACCTATTTTGACCTAATTTACAACTCATGCATTGAAATGTTTACCTTGTGAATTAGGTTACTTTTACATTGTATTAACATAATCTTATAACCCTAATGAAGTGCTATGCGTGTTTGTATACTTGTCCTAAAAGACTAGGTAATGATTCTATGTAAATTTCTTAATATAAGGGTTTCTATGTCATTAAACCTAATGACTTTATATTTTGGGTAATTAGGGTTTATATCTTAATGTAAGCTTATTCTAGGTCATATTTAGTATGTTTATGACTTCTAGGGTTTCTACATTCTTAGTTTAAGGGTTTATATAGGTTTATCATATTCTAGGGATAATTAAGGGAGCTTAAGATCCTATGCTTTGATAACTTGTACCTTATGCTTTATTAACTTGTAACATAACTTGAAATAAATGTATAACCTTAATATTATAGTTAGTTGAGTTTTATAATTGGTTGCCAAATATTAGACTCTAATTCATTATAGAATGGATTTTATATGCTAATCTTGGTTATAGGTCATTTACTTGTAATTAGCTTGAGATTAGTGAATATTAGTGTTTTGTGATTATTTACCTTTCCTTTATATGATTGATTATTATTATTATAGTGTATTTAATAAGAGTACATAGATATTATGTAGTTATATTGCTTGAAACATTGTTTACCAAGGGTTTCTAGGTGATGATCTAGACTATTATGTACATTTACTTGTACATAGCTTTGTATGGTTTGTTCATACTATTCTTAATGTATTCAATGTATAGTTTATAACTTGTTTATAATCCTTAATGAATTATTCATATGTATTTTCCATTCATAGTTTATCATTCTTGAGTTTACAACTCATTTAAAGAGATTATAGGGTTTCTATGGGAATTTAGGGCATCATAGTTATATTTGAGATGTTATGAACTTATGATAAATATTGAATTTATAAGATTACTTTTAGATCTTAGACTTCACATATACATTGTGTTTACAACATATAGGAATATGCTGTAATGGCAGTTCAGGTTGTGAGAAGCAGTTCATCTTACCAAGTAAGGTATAAAAGCAAAAATTTTAATCCAAATTTTCATATTGAGACAATTATAGCTTATAACATATATGTGAAATTTGAGGATTGTCACAGTTATGTTTTGTGTATAGCTTTTGAATGTTGCCAAGAGTTAGACTTCTTAAATACTTGGGCATAAACAATTCAACTACACACATAGTAATAAATTCTAAACATATCGGGCACAATGCTCCCCGATTTGTAAATACTCGTCTAATGCATCAAGGGATGTGCCGTATGCGAATTAGCGTATGGCAGACGTGCATTTAATAAGAACACTAAAACTAGGCAGACCTGTAGCATCATCACGTTCTCTAAAAAAATCAAAATGTGCAGGTAAAGGAGGAGGAGGAGTAGTGGCAATTTTAGTTTCATTACCTTTGACTATTTCAGAAATAGTCGTTGGCTCATGTGAAAACGACGCTTGAAATAACATTCCGGGTATCTTGGGTCGTCACCAAATAATCGTATCATAAACGTTCTTCAGCTCCAAGACGATCCCGATCAATATACCTACTCGAAAACGAACTTCCGGCCTTTTGTATAGAATTGCGCAGGTGCATATACGTATTATAATCATCGCCATTATCAGCATCCGAAAACCCACCTTCGCAAGATGAATCACTCATGTTTGAGATTGAATTTTCATAAATTGTGTTGAATGTTTTAGATTAAAAGGGGTATTTATATGAAAGAAAAGGAAAAAAATCAAATACATTCCAAATGGTAATAATACCGTTGTATTTAAACGTTTAAACCATGTGGGACCCATTTTTTTGTCTTATTTTCACCAGTCATACGGCGAGGAGGTCGTTTAGCAAGCCTAGACGATGTGGCAACGGGTTTTGGCGAGGACTCGGCGAGTGGCATATCATTTTGACGAGGCTAATTCGCCGCCACACCTAGCACTCTTAAGAGCGAATGGAGCGATCACGGTGTGGCTCACCGTTGCCCCCCATGGCTTGGCGTAACCACACCGTCATTTTTGGCGTGGAGGACGCCGTGGCTGTGGCCACGCGCGTGGAAACTGGATTAAAAAAATTCATTTTGCCCCCCTGTGGACATTTGTACTTATAACCTCTAAAATTTGTTTTTCCCTAATATTACCCCCACGCTATTATAGCCGTTGGATTTGAATTTTCTCAAATTCTTTTTTTAATAAAACGCTCTAACGACTATATAGCCGTTTGAATTCAAATTAATTTTTTTCGAAACACCTCTATATATACAAACCTAACTTTATTTTACATTTTAACAATCAAAATTTTTACACATATACAAAAATAATGGCGTACCGACCTTGCGCGTTTGACATTGATGATGAAACCAACATTGAAATGTTGGTTAGCGCGTATAATTACTTACAAGAATAAGAAAACAAACCCCAGCTCACCCGAAATGTTATTGAACGTGATCGTGAGAATGCCGAAGCTCGATTGATGGCGGATTACTTTGACGATCATTGTAAGTATCCGTTACACATTTTTCGTAAAAGATATCGTATGAGTCGAACATTATTTTAGAAAATTTCCATGATATTGAAAATTATACGGCGGATCCTTTTCCAAAATGTTAATGCATTAATGCCTAAAAATGTTACTTGCATTTTTGGTCTCGCTTTGTTTTGATTGCGACAATATGTAAAAACAAGCATTTACGAAAACAACGAAAAACGAATTCTCGAGTTCAAGTATTTTTCATTACAACCATTATCAGTTAAGGTATGAAAAACAAGTAATCATCCTAATTAAGTGATCAAGGATTTAATGTTTTCTTAAAAGTAACTTTTTATTATGTGTGACAAGTTTTTTTTAAACTTTCTTTTTAAGAAAATGTTTTATTAAATTAATTATTTGAAAATTTGAAATTTGAAAATTGCATATTCTATCTTGGTTTGGAATATCCTTTCAGGGTATTTTAATCCCCAGATTCGAACCAATCCACTAAAAGACAAAAGGGAGCGGAGTCTATGCAGGCGGTTCCTTAGCACCTATTGTGGTTCTTTATCGATAAGGAACCGCGGGCTCCAATAAGGAACCACGGGCAGATATAGCCGTTGGATGCTTGTTGTAGAAGAATGATAATCTAAGATCTATCAAGAGGGTTGTTGTTTTCTAGAGAGAGAAACTAGAGAGAGAAAGATGAGAGAAATGTAAATGTATTATTATGTGAAAATGATAAACAACCAACACCCTCTCCATCAAAGTAGAGGGCTTATATACCCAAGTCCTTAGTGGACTTGGGTCTTCTAACCCATGGACATGCCCATGGGCTAGGATGATAATGTAAATGTATTAACTTTCTAACTACGAGCTTACAACGTTTAATAATATACTTGGAGTGACCGATACTTCTAATATACGTTAAAAACGTATTTCCAACAATCTCCCCCTAAGGGAGGTCACTCCAACTTACAAAGTTCTAAACCTAGCATACTATACTAAGTCTTCGTTCTTGAGCTCGTAGTATTTTCTCTTTTCTTCTTTTTCTTTTTCGGCTTGTGAATATGTTGTAATAATATTTAAGCTTTGGCTTGTAACATGTTCTTTTGGCTTTGACTTGTCTTGTGACTTGAGATCATCTTCACGTGCAATCTTTGCCTTCTTGTGATGTTTTCCTCTTTGTGACTTCATGTCCCACATACCTATCCTTTGTTGAATTCTTGAAAGTTTAGAGTTGATACATCGGAAGACTTTTAGGTCATACTTTCTTGAATTTTGCTGAAATGTTTGATGCAGAAGGAATAAGTATGTGAGGACGACTTTATCTGGTACCCCGCAACGCCACCGTCTTCAAATGCAGCAACATAATAAGACACGAATAAAATGGCTTTGACATTTTATTCTGATTCGGTAACATTTTACCTCCGATCGGTGAAGACCGTTGGACGATAATAAATATCGTACTTGTGACAGGTAGCTCTAATTTAAGATCTCCCTGACAAGATTTCGCGGGTAAACCCGTTCTCTTTATTCGACCGTCCAAAGCTGACTACGAATATAAAGAGTGAATCACTTAGATATTTAATATCCTTATGATTGAATCCGTCAATTCATGAATCCTGGAACAAGTGAATTTCAATTAAGATATTCACCATCGTTGCTTTCCAGTTGTCACGAGCTTGATTCTAATAGAATCTTGCTTGTCACCTACCGCAGTGCGGTTTGATGTTGACACTGGAAGGATTTCCACTCTTCACTGTGAACACTAAAGAGTGCCACTCTGAGTGTTCTGGCAAGATCACTTGGATTTTGCATAGAGGCCCTGGAACAAGTTTAATCTTAATTAAGAGTTAAACCATCGTTTCTTTCCAGTTTTTACAAGATTAGTTCTTAAAGCACCGCACGTGTCACCTACCATGAGCTTGTTTGATGTTGGCTCAAGCAGGATTTCCATCTTCATTGGAATACTTCCGTATCACTCAGATGTTTGGCAATATTACAGGAATATTGCGTAGGACTCATAAAAATCTTTCTTGTTTTTAAAATTGTGTCCTAATGAGACTTTTGATGATCTCGTGGCTCTAGACTCAATAGTGCATTTTGTTTTGGTGAGCGGAGGCTAGAGAGGATTGCCACCTTTTCAATATCAATTTATTCAGAGTGAATAAACCGATAGATAACGTGTTGAACTCCGTGACATTAAAACAAATATATTTTGAGAGATATTTGAGTTGGTTGGGAGGTGTTGTGCATCGCATCACTGGGTCCATGATACTTTGTCTTCAAAATGAGTTGACCCAGTTTCTGCCTAAGTTGTAAGGAGGGCTTCTTTCTTTACACCCTTTATCTTTACATTTCTTTTTCATTCTTCAACCCCTTCAATGCTTACCAATACATCATCACTAGCACCTTGTTGTGATTGTTCTAGTGTTAGCATCAGTACTTGGTCGGCATTCAGCTTCGTTCACAATCAATTCTCCATCTTTCCTAAGGACTTCTATTTTCTAACTATGGAATCGTCCTTGGGAAGATTCCTCCGGTTCAGGAAGAATCATTGGACTAGCACCTAATCCTACCACCCTTTTGTCACCACATCCGTCGTGAATTAAATGTGTTTTGGGTAAGTGTTCGTCTTCATGAAAATTCCTTAAAAATCACTGATGTACTTGTGATATAAATATCAAGAGTGTTTTGTACCTTCAGTGTTTTTGATAACAAAATTCTCCCCCTTAACATATGCATAGCATATATCAAGTTGGGTTTACCGTTAAGCTCTTTTCAGTTTTAGCCACATATATTTACAAGTATCCTTAATCCCATTTTCTCCCCTTATCTAAAATGTTAACCATCAATATTTTGGATATTAATGGATTAACCGGTCTTTGGGTAACAAAATAAAACCAATTGCTGGCCATAGAACATATCAATGCTCCCCCTCAAGTTAACGAGGGTAAGTTGTAGTGTTTGAGTATGATAGATTTTGAAAGATTTAGAATCTCGTGAGAAATTCTTGAAACATTATCATACTTTCACACTACAGCAAGCCACAAAAGCACAATATTCACAGTATTTACATGTTCACAAGAAAAATATGGAGTTGACCTGATATAGTATGACCCATTTTAAATGGATCTTTCCATTTGCATGTGGTGCGCTCCATATGGTATTCCACCAACGAATCGTTCTAGACTTCTCATAAGACGTCTTTCCCTCAGCTTTTCATCAATCTTCTTGATCGTATAGGTAGCACTCTGCTGAAATACCGTGTGCCATTCTATAGTAACCTCTGGAAGAGTCTTGTACTTGTTGAGATGCACCAACTTTTCCCGAATATGATTGAGAGTCCCGTCATAGAATTTGTTGATCTCTGCAATTCGCATGAACTTCATTAGACCACGGCCATTCAAGTAGAAAATGTCGGGAATCGGGTAAGTGGTGTTGGTGTATGGAGATTTGTCTGTATTCCTCTGCAACACTTGAGTCCATGGTTTTGAAATATTGAGCTTCCTTTGATAACCTTCTACTCCAAGTTGCAGATCTTTAACTCTTTTCTTGATGACAACTTGACATGTGTACATTCTAAGAGCTGAATTCAAGGCAATGAGTTCTTCAGAGCTCAAGTGTATGAGCGCGTTGTGAGTAATCAAAAGCATCATGTCTTCAATATCTTCGAGACGAAGAAGTGGAAAATCTCCTTCCTGGATAGTGTAGATATTATCATCTTCTCTTTTGATTCTGATCTCTGTTAAGTGTTGATAGCCAGTTTTGGGTTCAATCCTAACTCCTTGGATGCTTTTGATTCGAATTAGAGAGAAGACTTGAGAACCTGAGTTGTGCAGACATGCATAGTTGTAGGCGCGTCGCACACGCTCATCCCAATGTGAAGCACCCAATTCGACATATCGATCATATTCAGGATATACTTGTGGAACCCAGAGACGATTAACTTTTTCCTCTATCCAATGTATCAAATCCCAAGTTGCAGCTTTTACCAATGTTAAGGAGGTCGCATACTTGTTTGCTCCCCTGACCAAGTATTTGAGATCCTTGCTGACGAAGAATTCAAGTGCGATTTGATTATCATCTATAGCTGTGGGGAGAGGAGGTTTTTCAGGTGCATGAAGACCGTCCCGTTGAGTAGTTCTCAATGCTTTCAAAGGCTCATTTGCGTTGTACTCGTATTCCGTATTGCTGATCTTGTATTTAACACGAAGTTTGGGATTTTTGAGTCCTCTCACAACCATTGATTGAGTTATGTTAGACCCATAGTTGTACTCCAAGAATCTTGAAAAATCTATTGGATTGCTTAGGAATTGGGAGAATTCATCTTCATCAGCCTTTGTCAGTGGACGAAGTGCAGCAGCGTTTGTAACCCAAGGTTGTACAGGTGCATTTTCATCTTGCTCGAGTGTATCCACCCATGCCGGTTCACTTGAATCTGGAACATCAGGAACTTGAGTAGAGACAGGAACATCAACAACAGGTACGGCTACGACTTCAGTTTCTGGTATGTCTTAGACTCGATCAGAGACTGGAAAATCCAGTACAGGTTGGTCGGGTTCCGTCAGTTGTTGTTGTACTAAAGGTGTGGTAACTGAAGCAGCAGTAACTGGGGTAGATGTGACAAGAACAGATGTGGTTGCAGGATCGGTTGTGGCTGGAGTATGTGATGAGGCTGTATTAGCATCTACATCATGAAACTTCTTGGTGCGTCTACCTTGGCGAGGTGGAGGTTTTGGAGTTGATTTACCCTTGGTAATATCATCTTTGTGAGATTTGTCACCTTTGGACTTGTCTTTATCAGACTTATCTTCCTTATCTCCATCCTTTTTCCTTGATTCACCGTCGCCTTCTTCTTCATCATCACCATTTTTGCCGTCACCATCACCATTATCATCACCATCACTGTGTTTATCACTACCGCCTTCGTCATTACTACCTTCTTCGTCATCACTTCCTCCTTCTTCATCACTTCCTCCTTCGTCATCACCACCTTCGTCATCATCACCTTCGTCGTCATCATCATTATCATCATTGTCATCATCAGCATCATCATCATCATTGTCGGATTCGTCTTCCTCTTTCTCTTCATGTAGGATATTATAAGGAACTAAAGTACCATGTTTCTTGAATATCTCAGTATCTTCATCCATAGCCATTTTAAGAGCCTTATGAAGGTTCTTTTGAGCTTTGGTTTGGTTGTAGGACCCGACTTGAATCATCCGAGCATGTAAGATTTTCTTCAACTCATAATCCGTGAGCCTTTGAGCGATGAGAAAATTTGACTTATGAGTGTCAGAAGACTTGATTATGAAGTTGCTTCTAGCAATTTGTTTCAACTCGTCTCGTAGAGTGTCAATAGATTCCTTAACCTTTTCATCAAGTGATTCAAAAATTGAATCGTTAGCTTTGGAAAGAATCTCTTTCTTATCTCGGTACTTCTTTTTGAGTTCTTGAAGACGAATTAACTTTGCTTCATTTTTGGCAGTTTCATTTGCTTTGACTTGAGCTAGTTCTTATGCATGTAGTTTGCGAGATAATTCTAACTCTTCTTGGAATTTAGCAATTGCGTCTTCTTGAGTTTTTCATGTGGATTCTTCACTTTGCTGTCTACGAGCTAACTCCTCTTTAACTCGAACCATCTCTTCTTGTTGGGCTTTCATGAGTTGTTCCATATGTAACATGAACACTGCTGGTAGTGATGGAATCAACGATATCGGTGCTATTGGTGTTTGTTGTGTAGGAGCAATGGTCATGGCAGTGCTTGAAACTGAAGCGGAGAGAGGTTGACTTGGTAGAGTTAAGGGAAGTTGAATTGAAGCATGTGGAGTCACTATAAGTGTGACAATCCGTCAATTTATGGTTGATATTTTATTCTCAAATATTAATTAAAAATATTATTTTAATGTTATATTATGAACTCACTTATTTTGGGAAGTAATTTGGATTTACGTCTTGAAGTAGCATCGACTACGTCTAAACCGGAGGATTCAACGTTACGTGCTTACGTTTACATACACCGTTTTGGTGACAGTCTGACATTTCAGAAAATAAATTTGTCCGTGAATATTATTTTAATATTTTAAATTTGTGTTGGTTCATAAACTCACAAATTTACGAGAAGAGATTAGGACTTACGATTATAATTTAACGTCCATTACGACTAAACCGGAAACCTTAAGATTACGTATTTACGTTTTCGAACTCCGTTTTTGATGAGACAATTTTTATTAGATTCGTTTTGTGCCATTGATTCATAACTTATAAAAACGTTTTTCGTAAAACGACCCAAGGGCACGCAAATCGAGGAAACTAGAATCGAGGAATACCCGTAAATTAGTGGGATGAGACACGATAAATGTTGCCCCACCCCACTAGCATGGGACGGCCAACTTGGACACCACATCAAAGATGTGGCACCCTTGTAACAACAATGCTTACACTTGTAAGCTAAGCTTACAAGTTAAGCCAACTTTCCCACTAAACCAACAAAACCATCTATCCTAAACCACTTCCCATTTTCATACATGCAAATCAACTCAAAATCTCTCTCACTCTCTCTATGTGTGCCGTCCACTCTCACACATAAACCCCCTATTTGATCAATTTTTAACCATGAAATCTCATGTTATTCATACATAAGTTGATGCCCTTTTGAAGCCCTATTTATTGGTGCAAGTTATAACATCCAAAGAGGAGTTGCTATGGAGTCTTAGGGCTGATTTTCCACAAGGAGTTCTTGAAGAATGATGGTCTTGAAGATGGTCTTGGTTTATCACAAGTTTCTCCATCAAAATCCATGTCTTGATCACAACCTACATCATCATGGTGGTATAAAGATTGTTCTCCCCATCCTTTTGTTAATTTTGATTATTTAATCATGTATTTTCTTCTTAAATGTATATATGTATGATGATATATGAGGATAAAAATATTATGTGGGGATTTGGTGTTGATAATCATGGGTAAAAAGATGAAAAACTATATGTAAAAGTGGTTAAATCTTGCTTAAATGGTAGGCTGTATAAAAACAGTAACTAACCACATGTTAGACTAATAAAATGGCAAAGTGGAATCAATATAAAGTAAGTATAAGATGTCATACACATGTGAGAGTTGGCCATGCAATGGAATCATTATAATGAGTGAGATATGATCAAAACAAGTTTAGAGTGCAAATCTGAGTACACTGTTTTGGACGATTTTTAGAAAATACTTAGAGGCTGATTCAACAGTAGCCATAGGTGAGTTAAATGGAGCACATATCATGTAGTTTATGCCATAAAAATTTGGGCTTCTATCTCCATGTGGAACTCTAGATATGGCTGTTTTGGTGAACATGAAAGTCAAAATCAGATTTTGGATAATTAAAGTATAATAGTATTATATAAGCACTCAAATAAAAATAGTATAAAATGTGAATTAAAATCCACTAACTTATATAATACATTTATATAAATATGTATAAGGATAAATAAATGGTACCTTTTATAAAAATGGTAATTTGATAAGTTTTATAAGTTATAAAACTATAAACATGATTTTTACGTCTTTTCGGCTAATACCGTAAAATTAACGTTTTTGTTAAATAAAACTTAGACTCTCAAACCCGTCTAATATAAACTTTTATAAACTCATATACTGATATATAAACATATATAACAAGTAAAAACCGATAAAACCCGAACTATATAATATACGGACATTAACGGGCTAAGTTAACATTATTGGACTAATAATACAACAAAATGGGCTAAAACACTTATAAACTTATTTATTGGGCTTAACCCATTTGGGCCCAACATGTAAAGTATAAATACTGATAATACAAGTATGAAATGGATTAATACAATTTAATGGACTTATAATAGGCTTATTGGACCTAAAATATGTAAATAGGTAAAACTAGTAAACTAGTATAAAAGTTATCAACACATAACACTAAAATGAGTAAATGAGAATATGTAAACCCACTTGATCATCATATATATAAAACAATCATATGTATACATAATTGTTATTTTTATAAAGTCATTGGACAAGAGTCTAAGACGAGTATTATTTGTCTAGGTTTCCGTGATTGAAGCACGTACCGTACATCCGAATTGCCGATAACCCGCCTTTGCACATCAACGTGAGTTCATAGCCTCGCATTCTTTTAAATGTTTTTATGAAATATTTGATAAACCCGTGAGGGAGATAACATGTTAGTTTTTATAAAATACGACACCATTTGTCCCGATTGTTTGTTTATTGATTTTGACCCGAATGATTGTATGACCCGATGAATGATTAAATGACCCGATAGATAGGAATGGATTATTAAAGTTAGGTTATGTCATTAAAAGTCCTATTAGCATGAATTGTGAACTACCGGGATTTGGTAGACGCTTATGCATATAATAGTACTATTTGGGGACGATCACCCCAGTTCGCGCCTTGACGGTTGATCCCCGTCGTGCCACATTGATTGGTAAGCGAATTTTTTTATGAGAAGATTTACACAAGCGTGATTATTGTGACGACACGCTAATTTAGATGGGTAAATGATTGCCGGGTTAGCTACCCGTTGTTGGTTATAGTAAGGTAACAATGTCATGCTGTGACAATCCGTCAATTTACGATTGATATTTTATTCTCAAATATTTATTTGAAAACATTATTTTAAATGTTATAATATGAACTCACATATTTTTGGGGAAGAAATTTGGATTTACGTCTTGAAGTAGCATTGACTACGTCTAAACCGGAGGATTCAACGTTACGTGCTTACGTTTACATACGCCGTCTTTGGTGACAGTCCGACATTTCAGAAAATAAATTTATCTATGAATATTGTTTTGGAGTTTTCAATTTGTGTTAGTTCATAAACTCACAAATTTACGAGAAGAGATTAGGACTTACGATTTTATTTTAACGTCCTTTACGATTAAACCGGAAACCTTAGGATTACGTATTTACATTTTCGAACTCCGTTTTTAATGAGACAATTTTTATTGGATTCGTTTTGTGACGTTGATTCATAATTTATAAAAACGTTTTTCGTAAAACGACCCGAGGGCACGCAAATCGAGGAAACTAGAATCGAAGAGTACCCGTAAATAAATGGGGATGAGAGAAGTGGGACACTTGTCCCACCCCAAAAACCGGCCAACATGTTGCTACAACACATCTATGATGTGTCATAACCTCAACAAGTTAGCTAAACACATGGCTTAGCTTACACCTTAAGCTTAACCACCTCAAAAACAACTAGCTCAAACCACTTCATCCATTTCTTACATGAAAACCACTCCTCTCTCTCTCCCTTGGCTTCCTTATGCCGTCCACTATTCCACACCAATCACCCCATTCATACAAAAATTCTAGCCATAAACATTTGTTATAATTAACATATGTTAATCTACATTCAAAGAGATGAAGATTGGTGGTCATTTTAACATCCAAGGAGGAGTTTTCATGGAGTAGTAGGGCTGATTTTCCACAAGGTATTCATGGAGCATGGTGGTCTTGAAGATGGTCTTGGCTATGCACAGGTTTCTCCATCAAAATCCATGTTTTGATCACAACTTACATCATCAAGGTGGTATAAAGATTGTCCTCCTCAACTTCTTGTTATTTTGATTATGTAAACATGTATTTTATTTTCTATTGTATATATTTATGATGATTATATGATGATAAAAAGGTTATGTGGGGATTTGTTGTTGATAATCATGGATAAAAAGATGAAAAACTATAAGTAAAAATGGGTAAATCTTGTTTAAATGATAGGCTGTATAAAAACAGTAAAGAACCACATGTTAGACTGATAAAATGATGAAGCAAAATGGATTTACAGTAAGCTAAATGTCTTGTACACATGTGAGAGTTGGCCATGAAATGGAATCAAAATAATGAGTGAGATATGATCAAAACAAGTTTAGGGTATAAATCTGAAGTTACTGTTTTGGACGATTTTTAGAAACTATTTAGAAGATGATTCAACAGTAGCTATAGAAGAGTTAAATGTAGCACATATCATGTAGTTTATGTGATAAAAATTTGAGCTTCTATCTCCATATAGAACTCAAGATATGGCAGTTTTGGTGAAAGTAAAGATAAAAATCAGATTTTTGAAAAATAAAGTATAATACTATTATATAAGCACTCACATTTTAATATATAAAATGTAAAATAAAAACCCACTAACTTATAAAACTTATTTATATAAATATATATAAAAGGGTAATCAAATGGATAAATTATATAAATGGTGATGAAATAATGTTTATAAGTAATAAAAACTATAAACATGATTTTTACGACTTTTTCGGCTATTGCCGTAAAATTAACGTTTTTATTAAATAAAACTTAGATGGTTGGACCCGTCTAATGAAAACTTTATAAAACTTATATACTGATATATAGACATTTATAACAAGTAAAAACCGATAAAACCCGAACTATAGGGCATACGGACATTAACAAGTTAAATAAACCTATTGGACTAATAAATGGACTAAATAGGATAAAAACTTGTAAAAAGAATCTATTGGGCTTAACCCATTTAGGCCCAACTTGTGAAGTTTAAGTACTGATAATATAAGTACAAAATGGACTAAAATAAGTTAAATAACTTATAATAAGCTTATTGGACTTAAGACACGTAAATGGGTAAAACTAGTAAACTAGTATAAAAGCTATCGACATATAACTCTAAAATGAGTAAACGAGAATATGTAAACCCACTTGATCATCATATATATATAATCATCATATGTATACATAATTGTTATTTTTATAAAGTCATTGGACAAACGTCTAAGACCGAGTATTATTTGTCTAGGTTTCCGTGATTGAAGCACGTACCGTACGTCCGAATTGCCGATCACCCGCCTTCCCATATCAACGTGAGTTCATAGCCTCGCACTCTTTTAAATGTTTTTATAAATGTTTTATAAACCCGCGAGGGAGATAACATGTTAGTTTTTATAAAATAGGACATCATTTGTCCCGATTGTTTGTTTATTGATTTTGGACCCGAATGATTGAATGACCCGATTGTATGACCCTATGAATGATTAAAGGACCCGATAGATGAAATAAAAATGGATTATTAAAGTTAGGTTATGTCACTAAAAGTCCCATTAGCATGAATTGTGAACTACCGGGAGTTGGTAGACGCTTATGCATTTAATAGTACTATTTGGGGACGATCACCCCAGTTCGCGCCTTGACGGTTTATCCCCGTCGTGCCACATTGATTGGTAAGCGAATTAATGTATGAGAAGATTTCCATAGCGTGACCTTTGTGACGACACGTAATATTTCGTTTTTAGTGTAGTTGTCTTCTCAGCTCGATTCGAATTGATATAACGTTTTCTAGCAAAGACTTAATTGTTTTTGGTTAAAAAGACTTGTTTGGAATTCTATGTCTAATTAGCAAGAAACATTTAAAAAAGGTCAAAATATCTATAATACTACGTATATGTACTACGCTAAAACAAATTGCACGTAAAACAATTAAATGCACAAAATACAAAAATGTAAAATACTATTTTTATACTACAAATTTAAAACGCAAAAGTACGAAAAATTAAACTAAATCTATTTTAACAAAGCTGAAAATGTCAAACTAAAAACAATATGAATATGAAACTAAAAATTACTTTGAACTTAAAATGAAAACCTGTGAACTATTTAGCCCAAACAAATATTAAATCTCATTGTTTAAAGAAAAACCAGTTCAAATATTAAATCTGAATCCAGTCCAATTAGGCCCAAACTAACTACAACCCAATAACTAGCAAGAAACAGTTAAGGACTAACGGGACTAACCTAAATCTATAACTAGGACTATGACTGTAATGAGATTAGAGAAGGTCAGGGACTAAACTCATAAACTACTTAAACTCTTGCAATAATCACAAAATGAACAAGTTGTCACACAGAAACATTGACTTCGAGTCTAACATCCGAAGCTTTTAGAACTGAATTTTTGAATGGAAAGATCAATTCAAATGTTTAACAAAATATCTAAAACTTAAGCTAATCAATCACATATCACAGATTACTAACACACAATAAAGCTACGATCCTATAAACCAAACTCTAATTAATGAAGAAGAAACTTATTTGAAGTAGACTACTTACTGGAAATCTAAGATACAATAAGCATGAACAAACAACTAATACAAGGGAATTAAAACAGGTTGCAAGTAAATCTATATTACAAACTAATAGCTAACTGAACTACAAGAGTTAACATCTAGCATTTAAGCAGTTCAAGTAATTTGCAATCAATATTACACTACAAATATTAAGCTAGCAGATTATGCCAACTATATGCAAAAAATATAAATCTGTGCTTAACCGATCCATCCGAAGCCAGACCGTTGATGTCAAGAAGCGCGGCGCTGAACCGGCTTGTAACTAAAACCGAAAACAAGATTACAGGGATAAGCTAACTGCTGTACAAGATACTGAACTTTAACGCCATGGATTTGCTACGATTCCTACAAAACATCAACAGAAAAAAATGCAAACAAACAAAACGAGCTAATCTTTCTGAACTACCAATCTCAACTGACTAACACTGCTATCGAAACCCAATCTTGATTTTGAAAATGACCACCTGCAAAAGTTTAAAACAAGACAGAATATCGAAAAAAACAAGTTTCTATATTACTAACGAATACTGAAATTAACACTACTGCAAACGAATTAAGAATCTGCTGAAATTGACTTAAATTTTTCTCACGAATACTCGATGAAAATGAACTCACAAGACTGAAATTGTATGTTACTAATAACCTAACAGTTTCATATGAACAACAGAACAAATACACCTTTTTAAAGAATCACTAATCTTTTTAAGCTACTTCTACTAACTACAACTTCTTGTTTCAACTACTAATTTGGAAAGCTTATTATAAATTCTTATAAGCTCAAAAATCTGATAAGCTATTGACTACTCAAATCATACTGAAAATCTACAAGATCAAATCTTTTTTAAAAACCGAATACAAATCACAAACTATTTAGAATATCAAACATTTAAAATCAAAACTATGACAAGACTAATTCTTATCGTGAACAGTACTTTTATTCAGAAATATCTATGAAATTGAGGCCTCGATGAACAGTAAAAATAGCAGTAAAGATAAGGATTGAGAAACTGAAACTTAAACATCCATTAATGGTGAAAGAAAAGAAACGGTTACAACTGATTAAACTGAAAAGAAACAGATTTGAAAGTAAAAACTAACAAGTTTAACTAACTAACTACTCTAATCTAACTAACTATGTGTAACTAACACCTAAGCTAACCATGAAAAATGAAGCCTTCATCTTCCTTTTATAGCCGTCGAGTGGGTGTTATGACGTGTTCTCGCCAATGAGAAGTGGACACGTGGAAATTACGAGGATAACTCGTTCTTCATTCTTCATCCTATTTGGGCGTTTCTTCGTCCTTGGGTCTTGATCTAATTGACTTGTATCCTCATGTAGAGGAGAAGGAGGGGAACACTTTTTCTTCTTTGAGTTTCTCTTGAATCCGTCTTGATCATCCAGGAAATTGATTTGCAGGTTTGAGTGTATAAGAGATAAGAAACTGCCTTTTGTCTCTTTCTCTCTCTTCACATTGAAGATGAAGACGTAGCAAGTTTATGTGTTTGTTTGTTTTGACCGGTTTGGTCAAATTGACCAAAGTAAATATTACTTTCCAAACTTTTCATTTCTTTTGCATTTTAATCCTTCCACTTTTCATTTCTTTTCAAATGTGTATTAAAACTTTTAAGTAATCACTTTTCCATCCTTTATCTTAATGAAAAGTGTATGCTAAGCCCTCGATCTTTGAAGTAGTGACAAGTAAGGTCCTTGAAAAGCTTTATCGTCCTTTTCTTCGTCTTTTGCGATATAAATCCTTGAAAACGCGTCTTTGTTCCAAAATTGTATCTTGTTACCTGAAAACACATAAAACAAAAATACACGCATAATTCTGATATTTTAAAGTTAAAATAATGTATTTGACTGTGTTTTTAGTGGTATTTGGATCATTATTGATGAGTGTTTTCACACTTATCAACTCCCCTCCACTTGACCATTGCCATGTCCTCATGCAATGCAGCATTTTAAAGCACCAAGTTACACTTTTCTCATAATTAACCAACCTTGGCCATTTTATGATTTAATAAACTATACTATGCTATATGATGGATGGTTTTGAATATTTACAATGCAATGCAAAGGAATAAATTCTATTTATATCTTTTTAGATTTTTATTGAAATGGTTTTGATGGAAATAACTCATAAAGAAATCATCGACTTAGATTAGGGCTTGGGTACCATGGACATTTATCACCCTCAAGTTTCACTTTCCCCATACCAAGCTTAAAAATGGGATCATTGTATTCACAAGTAAAAAGTGCATCAACTTATTCATGACAATTAAATGTGGAACCGGTTATTATTTGAGCAAATTGCTTGTGAGCAAATTTGTCATTATTCAAGTGAGAAGTATAAGAAGTATAAAATCCAAAAATAAGGAAGCACGGTTTTAATCCTAAGTAATCCTCTCATCCATTACTTGAAAAACCGCTCACAATTAATATAAGTCCGTTTCAAGAGTAATAAGTCATTTGCCTTATGTGTAAAATCCTCATGTCATGCTTTCATAAGTAGCTACACACTCGCTAAGGAAAGGAAAATAAAACTCACGCAATAATTTACATCCGCCATCTTTTTGAGACTTTGGATCTTCAACCCCGCAACCCGTCAAGGCAATATTGGATTGGAGCAATCTATTGAATCCCCGCAACCCGTCAAGGTAATATTGGAACTCAATAGTCACTATAATTAACACCACACTGCCCCTCTTGGGAGTCTTGCATTTTTTTTCTTTTCTTTTTCTTTTTCTTTTTTTTTTCTAGCCACTCATTTTTTTTTTATAAGCCGCTCTTATTTTTCTTTATTCCTCACAAAGAAATTTGCAAAGAAGAAAAGGAAAAACACCCGCTAAGTATGGAGCATGACATAAGTCTAGTACACATAAAACGTGCTAACTTAGAATCTTAAGACGTACTCATACCAACCATGAATGATTAGCCAAAAATGCATAAGAGATTACAAACCAATTAAAACCGTTCTTGATTATTTATTAACAATTATATACATGCGAAGAAAATAGAGGTAGAGAAGAGAAGGGTTTAGCCACAAGTAATTGCCATGAAGTCTATCTAGCCCTTTTACACTTGCTTCAACTCTATCATTTCCCATTCTCCACAAATTTAAAATTTCAAATAATGAAATTGGTGGATGCTTAGCCTAATAGACCAATGAAGGACTACATGGTTAAGGATACTAGCTAGAGAATGCTAAAATAAGCAAACTCGGGTTGAGTCAAAATATCCATGGTGGGCCTAATATGTTAAAGAAGTCTAAATTTGTTAAAACCATGTTTTTATTATATTTTTTTCCTTTTATATATTTTTGATGAAAAATAAAAGAAGAAATATATACAATGCAAATGTGTTATGCAAAATATTGATGCAAAAATTATGAATGCATATTTTTGGTGGCCAAAGTAGATCAAAAATTTGAAAAATGATCGAAAAATTAATTTTCCCAATTATCATGAAATAAAGGCAATGGTCTAGGTAAGGTCACTTCGATAGAAGTCTCCCCTACACTTAAGATAAACATTGTCCTCAATGTTTAAGAGTATTGGAGTAAACTCCCCTACACTTATGACATTGATAACTTTGCTTAACCCAAGTTAAGGAAGAGACAACTAAAGGGTATTCATTTTAAGCACAAGTGTTTAATATCATGATAGCAAAAACTAATCGAAGTGAACCAGATACACGGGCCTCCTCCTTAAGCTCCAAGCATGAAATGTGAGAGAGCAACCCTTAAAACAAACACCAAAAGACACGAAGAAAGGCACCCCTCTACTTCAACTCTATTATAACATCCTTTTAATTAAACCTAACCTATTGAAAATCTACTCTACGTTTTCTAACCTAGTTATTCAATGCTTGAGTTTTTTTTAACCCTAAGTCGCTAGCTCGACTCGGCCCCGAATTAGGTTGTCCTTGGGGAAACCATCATGGAGAATAAAGAATAGCCACTTTGAAGCACGTCTCACATGATACACTCAAACTTAGCACGTTGCCATTTACTATAAGATTTACAATATCCGCCTTGATAAATGGAACGGTCCAACGTGTCTCAAGTTTGTCCAACATACGAAATTTCTCAAATAGGAAGCACACCAGGATCAAAAACAAAGTTTCCATCTCGACAAGTGAACAACTCCAAAATAGGTAGCATCACCAAAGTAAGCTCATACAAGAATCCCATCTCAATAGAAATCACACTCTTAAGTGGAGTAGAAGAAAACCATTTTTTACCAAACATATGTATCCCAGGATCAAAAACCTTTCCCTTCATGGGAAAATAAGAAGATGAACTCGTATCAACCATATAAGATTCCCCCTTAGTGATCAAAGCATCATGAGACAATGAAGGTGTAGGTATCAAAACATTCATAACTATTATGTCCATATTGGGCTCCTCGTCATCATCAAAAGGTGGGTAATCTTCCATAGAAGGCATAGAAAAAGGAGGATCAAGATTAATAGTGTCTTGTGGAGAAGGTGTAGGCTCTAGGGTCCCAAAAAGCATGTTCTCAATAAGACGAATATCCTCTTCCCAATTAGTAGAAGATGTATCAACCACAATATCATCTCTCTTAAGATAATCTTCAATTTGTTTATCTATCAACTCATCTTCACTAAGCAATCTTTCAGTCTTTAGAATCTCCTCATTCTCATCAATGATAGACCCCTCCTCATCACTATAGTAATCATAGATTGGTTTGTCAAAGATTGGTGACTCCTTAAAACTCAAGGAAGTGTGATCATCAAAAAATGGAGATTCACAAGTGGAAAACTCATTATCACTATAATCATCATAAATTGGTGTATCACAAAGAGAAGGTTGATCATCACTAAAATCCTCATTGGTTTCTTCATCATGATGGAAAAGTGGGTTATCAAATGATGTTTCAAAAAGTGAATTTGAATGCATCACCAAATCACTTAGAGGAATAGGTGAAGGAGTCATAGAAGAAATGGAGTCATCATCATCAGAAGTAAAAGACTCATCACTATCATAAGGATCATCAAAGGGTTCATCACAAGAATCATATGGTGGTAGAGGAGAAGGATCCATATTCCCTATATGAGCAAACTCTTCATCCAAATTAGGAATGTTATCTTGACAAGACAAATCATTGGATGATATAGCATAAGACGCGTCACTAGAATCACAATCATCAACCTCCATTTGTGTCAAGTCTTTCACAAACTCTTCCTCAATCTCATTATCCCTTTCTTTAAACAATTCATCAAGATCAAAATCACCAAAATCACTAGTAGTAGCATAAAGGTCAATATGTGATAAAATCTCAATGTGATCATAAGGAGAAAAGGTATCAACACAAAGCTCATCATATGGTTCATTGGAAACACACTCAAGCTCTTTTTGGATTGGGATAAGGTTCTCAACACTAGAAGAGGTTAATTCATCCAAATCGGTGTTTGTATTAGTGCTAAGAGGCTCGTCCCCCATGGTGAAAGAGTCGGTGGGTCCCATGTGAGGTAAAGGTGATGAAGGTGTGTATGGCTCAAGTATAGTCGGTGGAGAGATGGAAGGGTCTATAATAGGAACATCACTAAGTGTATCATCCTCAACATCTACTCTCAAAGAAGGCTCATCATCAGGTAAAGCATCGTTCGGTCTCATGTGTTGCAAGATGTATGTGCTCAACCCTAAGATTTTCGGATCAGTTGACTCTTGCATTGTCTCAAGTGCTTGCATTACCATATTAAAAGCGTCTTTACTCAAGAAATGATAAATGCCTTGATTGTTAACGGTTTTTTTATTAGGACTCTGAAAATTTTCTTCATTTTGAAAATCGTCTTGATTTAAAAATTCTTGAGTTTGAAAATTCTCATCAAACCCTTGAGCATAATTAACCGCATATCGTTGACAATTATTTTCACTATACGATCCTCCACAAGTCGCACAAGGCCCATACATAGCTCGATATTTCTCGTCGTGTAATATCTCCAAAATAGAACGAGTATCCATGTGTGGCAAAATGGTCGAATGGGAAAATCCTTGATTTTGAAAGGTGTCTTGATTATGGCATGGAAAATTCTCATCATTTTGAAAGCCTTCATTGTTTGAAAATCCTTGATTATGAAAGGTTTCTTGATTATAGCCTTGAAAATTTTCATTGTTTTGAAAACCTTCATAATTGGAAAATCCTTGGTTTTGGTATGGCACATTAAAGGTTTGATCATGAAATGATGGTGGAGGTTGTGATGAAAAACCGGAATAGCCCATATAGTCATTACAAGTGTAGTCCATTTGAATGTTAGGTCGAAAATTAGGGTTCTCGGTTCCATTGTAAGCATATCCCTCCCCATAATAACCATTATTTTGATCACATAAATACGTATCGTGTGGACCACCACAAGTCGAACAAGGCGAATAATTAGCGTTGGCGGAACGTTGTTGCAAAATCTCCCATATGGAACGAGTATCCATGTTTAGCAAGGTGGCCGAATGTATATACAAGTATAATGACGTTTAAAAGCTTCCTCGGGGAAGGAAGTAATACACCAAAGGTGGTATGTTTACACGTGTGCGAGTACACGTGTAAATAAACACGAGGAATGAGGGAGTAGCCCTCGGTCGACTTTTGAGAGAGAAGAGATTATCTCCCTCGAGGTTCGATATGAAATATCCACAAGAAAGTATATATATAATTACTACTTGGGTGCAAGACCTCCAATAAATCCTTCCTTCTTAGAATATGCACTAGTGAACGGGGGGTTAGGTGGCGCGAAGCACTTAAGTACCTATTGACCCTTAGATGGCATTTTATAGCACATCGCCTTTCTATTCACTTTAGTAGTTTGTATCCTTCGAATTATTGCCTATTGGAAGTATTTATCTATTCTTGCTTAATTAAATTGGATCGATACGCGTGTCAAGGACCGGAACGC
This sequence comes from Glebionis coronaria, assembly GCA_025667525.1. Classification (NCBI taxonomy): domain Eukaryota; kingdom Viridiplantae; phylum Streptophyta; class Magnoliopsida; order Asterales; family Asteraceae; genus Glebionis; species Glebionis coronaria. Next base: position 136,038,003 of record CM046876.1, read on the forward strand.
CCCTCAACACGGTGTATTGCCTCGGTAATACTTATGGAGAATATGTATCTTGGTTGTTCGTATATGTATACGTATTTACATATAATAATATATCAAAAATATTTTTGTATTTATTTGTTTTTTACGAAAAATACTATATGTACGTAAAAAGCGATGAAAACGATATAATATATATTTTTGGGTGTAATCTTTTAGGAAAAAGATTACTTTTTGGATTTTTTATTTTTTTGGTTCAATTCTTTAGGAAAAGAATTGATTTTGTGATTTTTTATTTTTTTTTTGTATTTTTATCTTTTTGATTTTTTTTATCTATTTGATTTATAATACGTAAAAATAACGTTCACAAAGTGAACGGATCACAAAATCCAATCGTCTCAATCGAAATCGTTAATCTTCACGAAAAGAACCGGCAGCGGCGCCATTTGAAATTTCGTTTTTAGTGTAGTTGTCTTCTCAGCTCGATTCGAATTGATATAACGTTTTCTAGCAAAGACTTAATTGTTTTTGGTTAAAAAGACTTGTTTGGAATTCTATGTCTAATTAGCAAGAAACATTTAAAAAAGGTAAAAATATCTATAATACTACTTATATGTACTACGCTAAAACAAATTGCACGTAAAACAATTAAATGCACAAAATACAAAAATGTAAAATACTATTTTTATACTACAAATTTAAAACGCAAAAGTACGAAAAATTAAACTAAATCTATTTTAATAAAGCTGAAAATGTCAAACTAAAAACAATATGAATATGAAACTAAAAATTACTTTGAACTTAAAATGAAAACCTGTGAACTATTTAGCCCAAACAAATATTAAATCTCATTGTTTAAAGAAAAACCAGTTCAAATATTAAATCTGAATCCAGTCCAATTAGGCCCAAACTAACTACAACCCAATAACTAGCAAGAAACAGTTAAGGACTAACGGGACTAACCTAAATCTATAACTAGGACTATGACTGTAATGAGATTAGAGAAGGTCAGGGACTAAACTCGTAAACTACTTAAACTCTTGCAATAATCACAAAATGAACAAGTTGTCACACAGAAACATTGACTTCGAGTCTAACATCCGAAGCTTTTAGAACTGAATTTTTGAATGGAAAGATCAATTCAAATGTTTAACAAAATATCTAAAACTTAAGCTAATCAATCACATATCACAGATTACTAACACACAATAAAGCTACGATCCTATAAACCAAACTCTAATTAATGAAGAAGAAACTTATTTGAAGTAGACTACTTACTGGAAATCTAAGATACAATAAGCATGAACAAACAGCTAATACAAGGGAATCAAAACAGGTTGCAAGTAAATCTATATTACAAACTAATAGCTAACTGAACTACAAGATTTAACATCTAGCATTTAAGCAGTTCAAGTAATTTGCAATCAATATTACACTACAAATATTAAGCTAGCAGATTATGCCAACTATATGCAGAAAATATAAATCTGTGCTTAACCGATCCATCCGAAGCCAGACCGTTGATGTCGAGAAGCGCGGCGCTGAACCGGCTTGTAACTAAAACCGAAAACAAGATTACAGGGATAAGCTAACTGCTGTACAAGATACTGAACTTTAACGCTATGGATTTGCTACGATTCCTGCAAAACATCAATAGAAAAAAATGCAAACAAACAAAACGAGCTAATCTTTCTGAACTACCAATCTCAACTGACTAACACTGCTATCGAAACCCAATCTTGATTTTTAAAATGACCACCTGCAAAAGTTTAAAACAAGACAGAATATCGAAAAAAAACAAGTTTCTATATTACTAACGAATACTGAAATTAACACTACTGCAAACGAATTAAGAATCTGCTGAAATTGACTTAAATTTTTCTCACGAATACTCGATGAAAATGAACTCACAAGACTGAAATTGTATGTTACTAATAACCTAACAGTTTCATATGAACAACAGAACAAATACACCTTTTTAAAGAATCACTAATCTTTTTAAGCTACTTCTACTAACTACAACTTCTTGTTTCAACTATTAAACTAGAAAGCTTATTATAAATTCTTATAAGCTCAAAAATCTGATAAGCTATTGACTACTCAAATCATACTGAAAATCTACAAGATCAAATCTTTTTTAAAAACTGAATACAAATCACAAACTATTTAGAATATCAAACATTTAAAATCAAAACTATGACAAGACTAATTCTTATCGTGAACAGTACTTTTATTCAGAAATATCTATGAAATTGAGGCCTCGATGAACAGTAAAAATAGCAGTAAAGATAAGGATTGAGAAACTGAAACTTAAACTTCCATTAATGGTGAAAGAAAAGAAACGGTTACAACTGATTAAACTGAAAAGAAACAGATTTGAAAGTAAAAACTAACAAGTTTAACTAACTAACTACTCTAATCTAACTAACTATGTGTAACTAACACCTAAGCTAACCATGAAAAATGAAGCCTTCATCTTCCTTTTATAGCCGTCGAGTGGGTGTTATGACGTGTTCTCGCCAATGAGAAGTGGACACGTGGAAAATACAAGGATAACTCGTTCTTCATTCTTCATCCTATTTGGGCATTTCTTCGTCCTTGGGTCTTGATCTAATTGACTTGTATCCTCATGTAGAGGAGAAGGAGGGGAACACTTTTTCTTCTTTGAGTTTCTCTTGAATCCGTCTTGATCATCCAGGAAATTGATTTGCAGGTTTGAGTGTATAAGAGATAAGAAACTGCCTTTCATTTCTTTCTCTCTCTTCACATTGAAGATGAAGACGTAGCAAGTTTATGTGTTTGTTTGTTTTGACCGGTTTGGTCAAATTGACCAAAGTAAATATTACTTTCCAAACTTTTCATTTCTTTTGCATTTTAATCCTTCCACTTTTCATTTCTTTTCAAATGTGTATTAAAACTTTTAAGTAATCACTTTTCCATCCTTTATCTTAATGAAAAGTGTATGCTAAGCCCTCGATCTTTGAAGTAGTGACAAGTAAGGTCCTTGAAAAGCTTTATCGTCCTTTTCTTCGTCTTTTGTGATATAAATCCTTGAAAACGCGTCTTTGTTCCAAAATTGTATCTTGTTACCTGAAAACAGATAAAACACAAATACACGCATAATTCTGATATTTTAAAGTTAAAATAATGTATTTGACTGTGTTTTTAGTGGTATTTGGATCATTATTGATGAGTGTTTTCACACTTATCAACACGCTACTTTAGATGGGCAAAATTGGTATCGGGTTGGCTACCCGTTGTTGGTTTAGTAAGGTAACAATGTCATGCGGCTTATAATAATCCGAATTAACGAAATACTAATAGACGCTCCTAATTACGATGTATTGCCTGACTAGCAATACAGGGTCATACTATTGATATTATGATTGTATTTTGGTTTTCATAACCATATTCATATAACGGTTTTTATTTGATTTTATACAACGTCATAAGACGTATTGTATGATGTTTTTACGACATTGGCTCGTATTATGATTTTTAAGGCAAATGCCTATATTATGATTTTCGATAAGGATTTATATAAAATGACTTTGGCTATTTTATGGCCTATTACAAAGATTTGTATAAAATGATTTTGGCTATTTTACGGCCTATTATAATGATTTGTACGAATTGATTTTTGGTACTAATTTTTTTACCAAAGTTATATTGATGGAATTTATTAAGCTCTATGAATTCACTCGGCGTTATCGCTGACCTTTTCTTTTAACATGTTTTATCTCAGGTACTTGAAGGTAATTCTCGGGAAGACAACAAGAATTCATGGCCCGCACCTAAACTATATTTTTCCATTCAAATACTTTGTAAAACTTTGTATGAAATATAATGACTTGGGACCGATGTAACTTTGATATTTATGAATGGAAATGATTTATTATTAAACGACGCAATTTTTATGCGTTGTCTATGATGTGAGTAATGTGCTATCCCGTAACACCAACTAGTCTTCCGCTGTACTGAGTTGTATAAATTTGGGGGTGTTACAGTTTGGTACCAGAGCTCTCGTTATAGAGAACGAAAGATTTTTAAAATTAAGGTTTTGAATAAAACTTTTCAAAATCTTTTAACTATAAACATTTTTCTAAAAATGTCTAAAAATCTTTTGACTATAACGGTGCCGAAGAATTCCCAAATTACCGACAAGGCCAAGACTGAGAAGTGTTATTTTAATATATATATATATATAACTTGGATTATATATATATATATATATATATATATATATATATATATGATGTAATTTTATTACATGATTGTTTGATGATTATTTTGATTTTTATACGAGGTATTTATACGACGTAGATTGTCACAAGTAACCCTAAATCCCCTAGTAAATTAATCGAAGCTATTCTCTTAGGAATTCTAGCTATCCTAGATCTAAACCAAGTTGTGGATATTTATGATCCCGACAAATGGTTGATATTCGTAGAAATTTAGATATTAGTTGATTGCGAAACTGAAAAAGAATTGGCGAGATTAAATCTGATATCGATGTCATGACGATCTTTTCTTATAGAGTGGAGTTTGACAAAACGTTACCACCTAGAAAGATGTCATCTGATTCGTTGTCACCCAATTCTTAAATTTGAAATCGAAAGGGTGAATGTTGCACTTGAGACTGTTATTGGAACCATTACCCAAAAGCCTCATGCCACTAATACCTTTCCGAGAAGTCTAATTGAATGATCAAGTCATTTCATATTAGTGACTCATTTGATAATTGTTGTTGTAAGAGCTAATAGGATTGGAAATTAAGTGTTGATTCATATTGAGATTGTATTGCCCTTACAAGGCCGAAGAATAAGGTTGTAAGTATTGAAATATAAGGTAGGATATCGAATTGAGTATAAGTTGATTGAAACTTGAATAAAGTAAAATTTAACTCGTATGGAATAAGAGATTGTTAAGAGGAAGTAGTTAAGTTTTGTGATTGAATTATAAGGATTTAATTGATTGTTGATTCGTGTTAAGGGTTGTTCCTAGACCATTGTCCACTAACGAGGATGCCCAGTGTCCAAGAAATAAATTGAAGAAATCTTCTTCTGAATTAGGACCAATGGATCTTCTGGGACATATGGAACACCTAATGACTCTTGTAGATTAGTATTCATTGTGGTATCTTTTAAAAATAATCCCTAACTTAACTGAGATATCAGTTGGTAGGATGAGTTCCGAGAATTGTATGACATAGTGACATGTAATGTGTTACGGTACAATTTAGACTTGTTTGTGATTAACGAAAAAGACTACCTTTGATTGCTAAATTCTACATGTATCGATGATATCTATCTTTTCTTGCTTCATCCTAGTGTTCGCATTAGTGATGCAACCATTGAGCAAGTACTCATCTCTGTTTGAGTTACGTTGTGGATTATTCTTTTTGAGTGCCATAGAGATCATGAACCTCATGATTATTTGGCTAAAGCTCATTTCCTATCATATTATAGTTAGTTCTTGGTGAACAAGCTTTCATCACTCTTTTGCAGATCACTCATTGTTTTTATAAAGTTAAAACAGTATGCCTTGAGAAAAATTGAATTTTCATCCCTATAAGGATTATTCATAATGAGATTTATAAGTGATTGTTATTGAAATGAAGTTGTTTGTAAAACACTTTGGAAAACCTAATTTTTTTCATAACAAAGAAAATCTGTGTAAATATATTCTTGATTCTTATTTGAGAATTAAGCATGAAAATGATTTTATTATAAACATGGTGATAAACTTTTGACGAACTGAGTATTGCATCGTTAATCTTGAAATTATATATAGTTGCGCGCCTACATACAATTTGGAATGGACTATGCAAGACTGATTAGTAGTCACCATAAAACTAATGGATAAACGCTACATTTTCTTTGAAGATTGTGAAAGAATAAATTATATGAGATCTGCAAGAAGTGAAAAATAAGGACATGATGTTAGAGACATCTACATATGTGCCTGTAGCATCTATTTTTCTGAGTCGAATTTACTCATCTATGGAAATTGTCTTATTTGACAATTGACAATTCTTTCGTATCCAATTCTCCCGTAGTGAGATTCTTAGGAAAGTATATGATTACCGAGTGTTGATACCCGACTGGATGTATTGACGTTCTTATCATTTCTTTTGATTAGATTTCATTTGAATGACCTGGGTTACGATCCGAGGAGCTTTCGAATGCGTACTCAAATTAATGAAAACATGGGATATATTTATATTCGTTAGATGTTTTCATCCGTATCTGATTTGAAATTCTATCGCGTAAATCATGCGTTGACCTTACTCTTTTAAGGTTAGTTATGTCTCCAGATATCCTTGAATTTGTGAAGGATTATGAATTATTATTAGTCTTTTGAGAAGTTCACATCTTATCCGCGGTGATGAAACTGGAAAGTTAATAGTGCTAGTAGAATGGATTGATTGATTATGACATGACGACATTGTCTTAATTGACCTGACATTGTGTTAATTGATGAGAACTCGAATAGAGTGCCCCTAAATGATAAGATGTTGATTATCAAAAGTGATCTAAATAATTCTTGATGGATGATTTTATCCTGTATTAAGACTTAGATTATACCGTAAATGGTTGTGAATTAGTAATAGATATTATAATCTAGAAAGAACCTAATATGAATTTATTAAAAGATGTTTATCTTATTTGAAACTTTAGGAGGTATTTGTTGGTGAATTACCTAGACTTTCGCCATTAAGGCAAGTAGAATTTGGTATTTGATTATATTGATGGAATTTATTAAGCTATATGAATTCACTCGGCGTTATCACTGACCTTTTCTTTTAACATGTTTTATCTCAGGTACTTGAAGGTAATTCTCGGGAAGACAACAAGAATTCATGGCCCGCACCTAAACTATATTTTTCCATTCAAATACTTTGTAAAACTTTGTATGAAATATAATGACTTGGGACCGATGTAACTTTGATATTTATGAATGGAAATGATTTATTATTAAACGACGCGATTTTTATGCGTTGTCTATGATGTGAGTAATGTGCTATCCCGTAACACCAACTAGTCTTCCGCTGTACTGAGTTGTATAAATTTGGGGGTGTTACAGTTTGGTACCAGAGCTCTCGTTATAGAGAACGAAATATTTTTAAAACTAAGGTTTTGAATAAAACTTTTCAAAATCTTTTAACTATAAACATTTTTCTAAAAATGTCTAAAAATCTTTTGACTATAACGGTGCCGAAGAATTCCCGAATTAACAACAAGGCCAAGACTGAGAAGTGTTATTTTAATATATATATATATAACTTGGATTATATATATATATATGATGTAATTTTATTACATGATTGTTTGATGATTATTTTGATTTTTATACGAGGTATTTATACGACGTAGATTGTCACAAGTAACCCTAAATCCCCTAGTAAATTAATCGAAGTTATTCTCGTAGGAATTCTAGCTATCCTAGATCTAAACCAAGTTGTGGATATTTATGATCCCGACAAATGGTTGATATTCGTAGAAATTTAGATATTAGTTGATTGCGAAACTGAAAAAGAATTGGCGAGATTAAATCTGATATCGATGTCATGACGATCTTTTCTTATAGAGTGGAGTTTGACAAAACGTTACCACCTAGAAAGATGTCATCTGATTCGTTGTCACCCAATTCTTAAATTTGAAATCGAAAGGGTGAATGTTGCACTTGAGACTGTTATTGGAACCATTACCCAAAAGCCTCATGCCACTAATACCTTTCCGAGAAGTCTAATTTTATGATCAAGTCATTTCATATTAGTGACTCATTTGATAATTGTTGTTGTAAGAGCTAATAGGATTGGAAATTAAGTGTTGATTCATATTGAGATTGTATTGCCCTTACAAGGCCGAAGAATAAGGTTGTAAGTATTGAAATATAAGGTAGGATATCGAATTGAGTATAAGTTGATTGAAACTTGAATAAAGTAAAATTTAACTCGTATGGAATAAGAGATTGTTAAGAGGAAGTCGTTAAGTTTTGTGATTGAATTATAAGGATTTAATTGATTGTTGATTCGTGTTAAGGGTTGTTCCTAGACCATTGTCCACTAACGAGGATGCCCAGTGTCCAAGAAATAAATTGAAGAAATCTTCTTCTGAATTAGGACCAATGGATCTTCCGGGACATATGGAACACCTAATGACTCTTGTAGATTAGTATTCATTGTGGTATCTTTTAAAAATAATCCCTAACTTAACTGAGATATCAGTTGGTAGGATGAGTTCCGAGAATTGTATGACATAGTGACATGTAATGTGTTACGGTACAATTTAGACTTGTTTGTGATTAACGAAAAAGACTACCTTTGATTGCTAAATTCTACATGTATCGATGATATCTATCTTTTCTTGCTTCATCCTAGTGTTCGCATTAGTGATGCAACCATTGAGCAAGTACTCATCTCTGTTTGAGTTACATTGTGGATTATTCTTTTTGAGTGCCATAGAGATCATGAACCTCATGATTATTTGGCTAAAGCTCATTTCCTATCATATTATAGTTAGTTCTTGGTGAACAAGCTTTCATCACTCTTTTGCAGATCACTCATTGTTTTTATAAAGTTAAAACAGTATGCCTTGAGAAAAATTGAATTTTCATCCCTATAAGGATTATTCATAATGAGATTTATAAGTGATTGTTATTGAAATGAAGTTGTTTGTAAAACACTTTGGAAAACCTAATTGTTTTCATAACAAAGAAAATCTTTGTAAATATATTCTTGATTCTTATTTGAGAATTAAGCATGAAAATGATTTTATTATAAACATGGTGATAAACTTTTGACGAACTGAGTATTGCATCGTTAATCTTGAAATTGTATATAGTTGCGCGCCTACATACAATTTGGAATGGACTATGCAAGACTGATTAGTAGTCACCATAAAACTAATGGATAAACGCTACATTTTCTTTGAAGATTGTGAAAGAATAAATTATATGAGATCTGCAAGAAGTGAAAAATAAGGACATGATGTTAGAGACATCTACATATGTGCCTGTAGCATCTATTTTTCTGAGTCGAATTTACTCATCTGTGGAAATTGTCTTATTTGACAATTGACAATTCTTTCCTATCCAATTCTCCCGTAGTGAGATTCTTAGGGAAGTATATGATTACCGAGTGTTGATACCCGACTGGATGTATTGACGTTCTTATCATTTCTTTTGATTTGATTTCATTTGAATGACCTGGGTTACGATCCGAGGAGCTTTCGAATGCGTACTCAAATTAATGAAAACATGGGATATATTTATATTCGTTAGATGTTTTCATCCGTGTCTGATTTGAAATTCTATCACGTAAATCATGCGTTGACCTTACTCTTTTAAGGTTAGTTATGTCTCCAGATATCCTTGAATTTGTGAAGGATTATGAATTATTATTAGTCTTTTGAGAAGTTCACATCTTATCCGCGGTGATGAAACTGGAAAGTTAATAGTGCCAGTAGAATGGATTGATTGATTATGACATGACGACATTGTCTTAATTGACCTGACATTGTCTTAATTGATGGGAACTCGAATAGAGTGCCCCTAAATGATAAGATGTTGATTATCAAAAGTGATCTAAATAATTCTTGATGGATGATTTTATCCTGTATTAAGACTTGAGATTATACCGTAAATGGTTGTGAATTAGTAATAGATATTATAATCTAGAAAGAACCTAATATGAATTTATTAAAAGATGTTTATCTTATTTGAAACTTTAGGAGGTATTTGTTGGTGAATTACCTAGACTTTCGCCATTAAGGCAAGTAGAATTTGGTATTTGATTATATTCTCGGTGCTGCATCTGTGGCTTGTGCACTGTACATCAGCACCATCTGAATTTAAGGAATTACCGTACAACTGAGAGAGTTGTCAGAGAAAGATTTTATTATACCAAGCATGTCATCCTGAAGAGCTATGGTGTTATCATTCCTTATATTTATAGATTACTGTGACTGAGTAAATTGACAATCGAAAACGATATCCATAACTCGAAATGGAAGATTTGTTCGATCATTTACAAGGTTCTAGCATATGTTTTAAATATTTGATCCACGGCATGGTTATCATCAACTTCGCATCTGCGAAAGAGATTATGTATTCCAATCACTACATCCGGTACCTGTAATGAACATTATGAGCTCCACGTGATGTCGTTTGGATTGACCAATGCACATGTAGTATTCATAATTATGATGAATCACGTGTGTAGGATGTAATTTGATAAATTCATGCTCGTGATCATTAAGGACTACATGTTTGTTTATCAGAATAAGAATGAGTTAATAATTATTTATAGATTGCCCTGAATTGGCCGAACGATAAAAACCTGTACCTTAAATATTTAACATGTGATTAAGGACTTAATCCTTTATATGATTTAACCGTGTGATTAATAGATAATGGAAGCTATAATGACTTTTCAAAGATTAGAACCATTAACGCTTAGGGATTAAAAACTTAACCCTTTACATAAAATGACCATTGGATTAATAATGGTAAGATGTATGCATATAGACTCTTCAAAAATTAAGAGCCCTTTTAAGACTTTGAATTTTACCAAAAAGAAATGGAAATATGTTTTGACAAATGTTTTAACAAAGGATTTTTAAAGGGATTATTCCCTTATACACAAACCATTTAACTAAACTTCTGTTTAGGGGTAAATGTTTGTGTATACCTCGAGATAACTTAAAAAGGATTGAGGAAAACCATTAAAACCATAACTTGAAATTTGGAACGACAATTTTTGCTTTTCAAATAAGAAAACTTTGACCAAAGTATAAACAAAGGTTTTTCGAACATTTACGAAATCTTATTAAATATTTTCGATAAATCAACAAAAATATTGTTACTTAAATTCAAATCATTTTTGAACATTTTATATAATTGGTCGAACTAAGAAATTTAAAACTTTTACGTTTACGCTTCACAAAAATTAACTAATAATTATTTAATTAATTATAATAATTATCGACGCTTTAGACGACGGATTGAGTAAAACGGATAAAAATGATAGTAAAGACGAAACTAAAACATAGAGGATATGAAGAAATTTTTTTTTGAATAAATACTGTTATGATATTTATTTCATGAGGAAAGTGAACGAAATTTCTGACGCATAATATAGAAAGAATATCTGAGTGAATTGTGGACATGATAATTATAACATCATGAGAAGTGAATATAGATACTGACATATTATATAAAAAGGATAAAGAACCAATTAGGATATATTTCTTAATAATGGACGTGCAAAATAAATTGCTGAACGATATAAAATATGAACGATGTTTGTAAAAAAAAAGGGGATTCGTGACTAATATGAATCATTAAGATTGAGAAGCCGATAGCGTTAAATGTATAAAAGACCACTTGTGATTGTATAAATATGGAGATTGTGAGATATAGTTATGTTGGAATTTGTAAGTATAAGTATTCTATTTATGTCATTTATGACTAAAAGTATCTTTGTCTAAAGAAGTTGTACTGATGACGAATTATGAAGGCAGACATCGCCTCATACATTAGTAAACGTCTAGCTATCGCAAAGGTCATCATCTGAATTTGATTCAATTTGGGTCATCGTCGACAGACTGACCAAATCTGCTAATATCATTCTCGTTAATGATAAATGCAAAAGAGTTATGTAAACATAGTGTGCCTGTATCGAACATCTTTATCAAGATCTCCGCTTCGCATCAAATTTCTAGAGATTTTCTCAGAAATCAATAAGAACGAACCTTGATGAGAGTACTATGTACCATCCCAAATCGAAGGGACGAGGTAAAGTAATGATACAAAGTAATATAAGTGCTGTTTTATGTTTGAATGATTGACCTTTGGTAATAGACCGTATAATCGTTTTCCTTTGGAGAGATTATCATTGATAATCATCGTGTTAGGATTGAGATCGAATCTTGTTAGGATCTAAATCTTAGAGCATCTGTAAGCAAGAGTTGAGATAAAGACATCCGACATACACCCATTGTGAGTTGGACATGTCTTTTAGGTTTAAGGTTTCCTATAATGGCGAACCTATCCTTGCAAAATACCCAACCCGCGAGATCTGAACTGATTGTTGAAACTAGGATTTGATTATTGACTGGCGGTAGTGGGAAAGAGGTTATGTGAATGTGAAATGTAGATCTTGAAGTGCCAAATGGGTAGCGAAGTTAGGCCATAATTTTTAACCTTGGAAAAATGAATTCATGATCTGACAAATCATGGGATATAAGTCACCGTTGTATGGGACTATTGAGATGATGTAAAAGTTGGGATTGAAAGGCATATAAGCTGGATCTACCCTAGGACTTCAAGAACCGCGTGAATTATGTTTCGTAAATCGAACTTGATGGAATATCTATCAAGTGAAAATCTGATTGTTCTTAGTAAAGATCCTGTTTAGGGGTAAATGCTGTGACAATCCGTCAATTTACGATTGATATTTTATTCTCAAATATTTATTTGAAAACATTATTTTAAATGTTATAATATGAACTCACATATTTTTGGGAAGAAATTTGGATTTACGTCTTGAAGTAGCATTGACTACGTCTAAACCGGAGGATTCAACGTTACGTGCTTACGTTTACATACACCGTCTTTGGTGACAGTCCGACATTTCAGAAAATAAATTTATCTATGAATATTGTTTTGGAGTTTTAAATTTGTGTTAGTTCATAAACTCACAAATTTACGAGAAGAGATTAGGACTTACGATTTTATTTTAACGTCCTTTAGGACTAAACCGGAAACCTTAGGATTACGTATTTACGTTTTCGAACTCCGTTTTTGATGAGACAATTTTTATTGGATTCGTTTTATGACGTTGATGCATAATTTATAAAAACGTTTTTCGTAAAACGACCCGAGGGCACGCAAATCGAGGAAACTAGAATCGAGGAGTACCCGTAAATAAATGGGGATGAGACAAGTGGGACACTTGTCCCACCCCCAAAATCGGTCAACATGTTGCTACAACACATCTATGATGTGTCATAACCTCAACAAGTTAGCTAAACACATGGCTTAGCTTACACCTTAAGCTTAACCACCTCAAAAACAACTATCTCAAACCACTTCATCCATTTCTTACATGCAAACCACTCCTCTCTCTCTCCCTTGGCTTCCTTATGCCGTCCACTATTCCACACCAATCACCCCATTCATACAAAAATTCTAGCCATAAACATTTGTTATAATTAACATATGTTAATCTACATTCAAAGAGATGAAGATTGGTGGTCATTTTAACATCCAAGGAGGAGTTTTCATGGAGTAGTAGGGCTGATTTTCCACAAGGTATTCATGGAGCATGGTGGTCTTGAAGATGGTCTTGGCTATGCATAAGTTTCTCCATCAAAATCTATGTTTTGATCACAACTTACATCATCATGGTGGTATAAAGATTGTCCTCCTCAACTTCTTGTTATTTTGATTATGTAAACATGTATTTTATTTTCTATTGTATATATTTATGATGATTATATGATGATAAAAATGTTATGTGGGGATTTGTTGTTGATAATCATGGATAAAAAGATGAAAAACTATAAGTAAAAATGGGTAAATCTTGTTTAAATGATAGGCTGTATAAAAACAGTAAAGAACCACATGTTAGACTGATAAAATGATGAAGCAAAATGGATTTACAGTAAGCTAAATGTCTTGTACACATGTGAGAGTTGGCCATGCAATGGAATCATAATAATGAGTGAGATATGATCAAAACAAGTTTAGGGTATAAATCTGAAGTTACTGTTTTGGACGATTTTTAGAAAATATTTAGAAGATGATTCAACAGTAGCTATAGAAGAGTTAAATGTAGCACATATCATGTAGTTTATGTGATAAACATTTGAGCTTCTATCTCCATATAGAACTCAAGATATGGCAGTTTTGGTGAAAATAAAGATAAAAATCAGATTTTTGAAAAATAAAGTATAATACTATTATATAAGCACTCACATTTTAATATATAAAATGTAAAATAAAACCCACTAACTTATAAAACTTATTTATATAAATATATATAAAAGGGTAATCAAATGGATAAATTATATAAATGGTGATGAAATAATGTTTATAAGTAATAAAAACTATAAACATGATTTTTACGACTTTTTCGGCTATTGCCGTAAAATTAACGTTTTTATTAAATAAAACTTAGATGGTTGGACCCGTCTAATGAAAACTTTATAAAACTTATATACTGATACATAGACATTTATAACAAGTAAAAACCGATAAAACCCGAACTATAGGGCATACGGACATTAACAAGTTAAATAAACCTATTGGACTAATAAATGGACTAAATAGGATAAAAACTTGTAAAAAGAATCTATTGGGCTTAACCCATTTAGGCCCAACTTGTGAAGTTTAAGTACTGATAATATAAGTACAAAATGGACTAAAATAAGTTAAATAACTTATAATAAGCTTATTGGACTTAAGACACGTAAATGGGTAAAACTAGTAAACTAGTATAAAAGCTATCGACATATAACTCTAAAATGAGTAAACGAGAATATGTAAACCCACTTGATCATCATATATATATATAATCATCATATGTATACATAATTGTTATTTTTATAAAGTCATTGACAAACGTCTAAGACCGAGTATTATTTGTCTAGGTTTCCGTGATTGAAGCACGTACCGTACGTCCGAATTGCCGATCACCCGCCTTCCCATATCAACGTGAGTTCATAGCCTCGCACTCTTTTAAATGTTTTTATAAATGTTTTATAAACCCGCGAGGGAGATAACATGTTAGTTTTTATAAAATAGGACATCATTTGTCCCGATTGTTTGTTTATTGATTTTGGACCCGAATGATTGAATGACCCGATTGTATGACCCTATGAATGATTAAAGGACCCGATAGATGAAATAAAAATGGATTATTAAAGTTAGGTTATGTCACTAAAAGTCCCATTAGCATGAATTGTGAACTACCGGGAGTTGGTAGACGCTTATGCATTTAATAGTACTATTTGGGGACGATCACCCCAATTCGCGCCTTGACGGTTGATCCCCGTCGTGCCACATTGATTGGTAAGCGAATTAATGTATGAGAAGATTTCCATAGCGTGACCTTTGTGACGACACGCTACTTTAGATGGGCAAAATTGGTATCGGGTTGGCTACCCGTTGTTGGTTTAGTAAGGTAACAATGTCATGCGGCTTATAATAATCCGAATTAACGAAATACTAATAGACGCTCCGAATTACGATGTATTGCCTGACTAGCAATACAGGGTCATACTATTGATATTATGATTGTATTTTGGTTTTCATAACCATATTCATATAACGGTTTTTATTTGATTTTATACAACGTCATAAGACGTATTGTATGATGTTTTTACGACATTGGCTCGTATTATGATTTTTAAGGCAAATGCCTATATTATGATTTTCGATAAGGATTTATATAAAATGACTTTGGCTATTTTATGGCCTATTACAAAGATTTGTATAAAATGATTTTGGCTATTTTACGGCCTATTATAATGATTTGTATGAATTGATTTTTGGTACTAATTTTTTTACCAAAGTTATATTGATGGAATTTATTAAACTCTATGAATTCACTCGGCGTTATCGCTGACCTTTTCTTTTAACATGTTTTATCTCAGGTACTTGAAGGTGATTCTCGGGAAGACAACAAGAATTCATGGCCCACACCTAAACTATATTTTTCCATTCAAATACTTTGTAAAACTTTGTATGAAATATAATGACTTGGGACCGATGTAACTTTGATATTTATGAATGGAAATGATTTATTATTAAACGACGCGATTTTTATGCGTTGTCTATGATGTGAGTAATGTGCTATCCCGTAACACCAACTAGTCTTCCGCTGTACTGAGTTGTATAAATTTGGGGGTGTTACACATGCGGCTTATAATAATCCAAGAATAACAAAATACTGCAATACGCACCGAATTACGATATATTGCCTAACTAGAAATACGGGGTCATATTATTGATATTATGTTTGTGTTTTGGTTTTACATAACCATATTCATATAACGGTTTTTATTTAACTCTACACGACGTTGTAAAACGTATTGTATGATATATTTACGACATTGGTTCGTATAATGGTTTTTAAGGCGAAAGCCTATAGTGTGATTTTGACAAGGATTTGTATAAAATGTTTTCGGCCTATTTCATTGTCTACTATAAAGATTTGTACAAAAATGATTTTCGGTAATAATTATATACCGCTGATACATTGATGGTTTTATTAAACTCTATGAATTCACTCGGCGTTATCGCTGACCTTTTCTTTTAACATGTTTTGTCTCAAGTACTTGAAGGTAATTCTCGGGAAGACAACAAGAATTCATGGCCCGCACCTAAATAATAATTTCCATTCAAATTCTTTGTAAAACTTGTATGAAATACAATGACTTGGGACCTATGTAACTTTGATATTTATGAATGAAAATGCTTTATTATTAAACGACGCGATTTTTATGCGTTGTCTATGATGTGAATAATGTGCTATCTCGTAACACCAACGAGTCTTCCGCTGTATTGAGTTGTATAAATTTGGGGGTGTTACAGTTTGGTACTAGAGCTCTCGTTATAGAGAACGAAAGATTTTTAAAACTAAGGTTTTGAATAAAATATTTCAAAATCTTTTAACTATAAACATTTTTCTAGAAATGTCTAAAAATCTTTTGACTATAACGGTGCCGAAGAATTCCCGAGTTACCGATAAGGACAGACTGAGAAGTGTTATTTTAATATATATAACTTGGATTATATACATATTGTAATTTGATTACATGATTGTTTGATGATTATTTTTATATTTATATGAGGTATTTATACGACGTAGATTGTCACAAGGAACCCTAAATCCCCTAGCAAATTAATCGAAGCTATTCCCGTAGGAATTCTAACTATCTTAGATCTAAACCAAGTTGTGGATGTTTATGATCCCAACAAAATGGTCGATATTCGTAGAAATGTAGATATTAGTTGATTGCGATATTAAAGAAGAATTGGCGAGATTAAATCTGATATCGATGTCATGACGATCTTTCCTTATAGAGTGGAGTTTGACAAAACGTTACCACCTGGAAAGGTGTCATCTGATTCGTTGTCACCCAATTCTTAAATTGAAATCGAAACGGTGAATGTTGCACTTGAGGCTGTCATTGGAACCATTACCCAAAAGCCTCATTCCACTAGTACCTTTCCGAGAAATCTAATTGAATGATCGAGTCATTTTATACTACTTACTCATTTGATAATTGTTGTTGTAAGAGCTATAGGATTGTAAATTAAGTGTTGATCTTATCGAGCTTTTATTGCCCTATTAAGGCCTAAGAATAAGGTTGAAAGTATTGGAAAATGAGGTAGGATATCGAATTGAGTATAAGTTGGCTGGAACTTGAATAAAAGTAAAATTTAACTCGTATGGAATATGAGATTGTTAAGAGGTAGTCATTAAGTCCTGTGATTGAATTATAAGGTTTTAAATGATCGTTAGTTTGTGTTAAGGGTTGTTCCTAGGCCATTGTCCATTGACGAGGATGCCCAGTGTCCAAGAAATAAATTGAAGAAATCTTCTTCTGAATTGGGACCGATGGATCTTCTGGGACAGGTGGAACACCTAATGACTCTTGTAGATTAGTATTCATTGTGGTATCTTTTAAAAATAATCCCTAACTTAACTGAGACATCAGTTGGTAGGATGAGTTCTTGGAATTGTATGACATAGTGACACGTAATGTGTTATGGTACAATTTTAACTTGTTTGTGATTAATGAAAAGACTACCTTTGATTGCTAAATTCTACATGTATCGATGTTATCTATCTTTTATTGCTTCATCCTAATGTTTGCATTAGTGATGCAACCATTGAACAAGTACTCATCTCGATTTGATTTACGTTGTGAATTATTCTCTTTTGAGTGCCATCGAGGTCATGAACCTCATGATTATTTGGCTAAGCTCATTTCCTATTATATTATAGTTAGTTCTTGGTGAACAAGCTTTCATCACTCTTTTGCAGATCACTCATTGTTTTTATAAGATAAAACAGTATCCCTTGAGAAAAATTGATTTTTCATCACTATAAGGATTATTCAAAGTAAGATTTATAAGTGATTGTTATCGAAATGAGGTTGTTTATAAAGTACCTTGGAAAACTTAACTGTTTTCATAACAAAGAAAATCTTTGTAAATTTATTCTTGATTCTTATTTAAGAATTAAGCATGAAAGTGTTTTTATTATAAACATGATGATAAAATTTTGACGAACTGAGTATTGCATCGTTAATCTTGAAATTGTATATAGTTGCGCGCCTACATACAATTTGGAAGTGACCATGCAAAGCTGATTAGTAGTCACCATGAAATTATTAATAAATACTAATGTTTCTTTGAAGATTGTGAAAGATTAAATTTTATGAGATCTGCAAGAAGTGACAAATAGGGACATATTGATAGGGACACCTACATATGTGCTCGTACTATTTATTCTTATGAGTCGAATTTACTCATCTGTGTAAATTGTCTTATATGACAATTGACAATTCATTCTTGTCCAATTCTCCCATAGTGAGATTCTTAGGAAAAGTATCTGATTACCGAGTGTTGATACCCGACTGGATGTATCGACGTTCCTATCATTTCTTTTGATTTGATTTTATTTGAATAACCTGGGTAACGATCCGAGGAGCTTTCGAATGCGTACTCAAATTATGAAAACATGGGATATATTCATATTCTTTAAATGTTTTCGTCTGTATCTGATTTGAAATTATCTCGCATAGATTATGCGTTAACCTTACTCTTTTAAGGTTAGTTATGTATCCATATATCCTTGAATTTGTGAAGGATTATGAGTTATTATTAGTCTTTTGAGAAGTTCACATCTTATCAACGGTAATGAAACTAGAAAGTTGATAGTGCCAGTAGAATGGATTGATTGATTATGACATGACGACATTGTCTTAATTGATGGGAACTCGAGTAGAATTCCCCTAAATGATAAGATGTTGATTATCAAAAGTGATCTAAATAATTCTTGATGGATGACCATATCCTACATTTAGATTTGAATTATACCGTGAATGGTTATGAATTAGTCATAGATATTATAATTTAGAAAGAACCTAATATGAATTTATTAAAAGATGTTTCTGTTATCTGAAACTTTAGGAGGTATTTGTTGATGAATTACCTAGACCTTTGCCATTAAGGCAGGTTGAATTTGGTATTGATTATATTCCTGGTACTGCACCTGTGGCATGTGTACTGTACGTCGGCATCATCTGCATTAAAAGAATTACCGTACAACTGAGAGAGTTGTCGGAGAAAGATTTTATTCTACCGAGCTCGTCATCATGAAGAGCTATGGTGTTATCATTCCTTGTATTTATAGATTACTATGAACTGAGTAAATTAACAATCGAAAACAATATCCATGACTCGAAATGGAAGATCTGTTCGATCATTTACAAGGTTCTAGCGTATGTTTTAAAGATTTGACCCACGGCATGGTTATTATCAACTTCGCTTCCGCAAAGAAGATTATCTATTCCAATCACTACATCCAGAACTTGTAATGAACATTATGAGTTTCACGTGATGTTGTTTGGATTGACCGATGCACATGTAGCATTCATAAATTGGTGAATCACGTGTGTAGGCTGTAATTTGATAAATTCATGCTTGTGATCATAAAGAACCATCTGTTTGTTTATAAGAATAAGAATGAGTTAATAATTAGTTATAGCCTGCCCTAAATTGGCCGAACAATGAAAACTTATACCTTGAGTGTTAACATGTGATTAAAGACTTAATCCTTTATAACATTTGACCGAATGATTAATGGTAATGGAATCTAAATTGACTTTTCAAAGATTAGAAGTCATTTAAGACCTTGGGTTTTACCAAAAAGAAAATGGAAATATGTTTTGACAAATGTTTTAACAAAGAAATTTTTTTTAGGGATTATTCCCTTATACACAAATCATTTAACTAAACTCCTGTTTAGGGGTAAACGTTTGTGTATACCTCAAGACAACCTAAGAAGAATTGAGGAAACCATTTAAACTATGACTTAAAATTTGAAACGATAATTTTTGCTTTTCAATTAAGAAAATTTTGACCAAAGTATAACCAAAGATTTTTCAAACATTTACGAATCTTAATAATTATTTTCGATAAATCAACAAAAATTGCGTTAATTAAATTCAAATATGTTTTGAACATTTTATTATAATTGGTCGAACTAAGAAATTTAAACTTTTTGCGTTTACGTTTCATAAAAATTAAATATTTATTATTTAATTACTTGTAATAATTATCGACGCTTTAGACGTCGGATTGAGCAAAACTGATAAAAATGATAGTTGAGACGAAACTAAAACATAGAAGATATGAAGAAAGAAATTTTGAATTAATACGGTCATGTTATATATATTTCATCAGGAGAAAGTGAATGTAGATACTGACGCAATATGTAGAAAAGATAAAGAACCAATTAGGACATGTTCCTTAATAATGAAGGTGCAAAATAAATTGCCGAACGATATAAAAATAAACAATATTTGTAAAAAGGATAATATAGATAATAAAAAGGGGTTCGCGGCAAATATGAACCATTAGAATTGAGAAGCCGATGGCGTTAGATGTATAAAAGGCCACTTGTCGTTGCCTAAATATGGAGATTTTGAGATGTAGTCATCTCGTAAGTAAAAGTATTATATTCATGATATTTTTGACTAAATGTATCTTTGTCTGAAGAAGTTGTACTAATGAAAAATTTTGAAGGCAGACATTGCCTTATACATTAGTAAACGTCTAGCTATCGCAAAGGTCATCATCTGAATTTGATTCGATTTGGGTCATCGTCGACAGACTGACCAAATATGCTAATATCATTCTCGTTAATGATAAATTCTTGATGAAGAAATGGACTCTTTTGTATTTAGAGGAGTTATGTAAACATTGTGTGCCTATATCGAACATCTTTATCAAGATCCTCGCTTCGTATTGAATTTCTAGAGATTTGCTCAGAAGTCATTAAGAACGAATCTTGATGAGAGTACTGTGTACCACCCCAATCGAAGGGACGAGGTAAAGTAACGATACAAAATACTATTAGTGCTGTTCTATATTCGAATGATTGACCTTTGGTAATAAATTGTAAAATCGTTTTCCTTTGGAGGGATTATCATTGATAACTATCGTATTAGGATCGAGATCGAATCTTGTTAAGATTTAAAAATTAGAGCATCTGTAAACAGGAGTTGAGATGAAGACACCCGACATACACCCATTGTGAGTTGGACATGTCTTTTAGGTTTAAGGTTTCCTATGATGGCGAACCTAACCTTACAAAATACTCGAACCGCGAGACCTGAAATGATTGTTGAAATTAGGATCTGATTATTGACTGCCGGTAGTGGGCAAGAGGTTATGTGAATATGAAATGTAGATCTTGAAGTGCCAGATGGGTAGCGAAGTTATGCCAAAAATCTTAACCATGGAAAATGAATTGATGATCTGGAAGATCATGGGATATAAGTCCCCGTTGTATGGGACCATTGAGATGATGTAAAAGTTGGTTTGAAAGGCATATAAGCTGGATCTACCCTAGGACTTCAAGAGGTGCGTGAATTATGTTTCGTATATCGAACTTGATGAAATGTCTATCAAGTAAGAATCTTATTGTTTCTTAGTAATGTTTAGATCAGCGAAAAGTTGCATTCATCAAAAACCCGTGTACATCATGGATAGAGAAAGTAAGTCAACATTAAGCCTGATCTTATTCCCGTAGTTATGTTTGATGAAACTCGCGTATTGTAATGAATTACACTTGTGAGAAAAGACCGAATGTGGAGGAAATACCCACATGGCTTTAACTCTATAAGAAGCGAGTAGTAAGATGATCTTTGAGGACAAAGATCCTGTTTAGGGGTAAATGCTGTGACAATCCGTCAATTTATGGTTGATATTTTATTCTCAAAGATTAATTAAAAATATTATTTTAATGTTATATTATGAACTCACTTATTTTGGGAAGTAATTTGGATTTACGTCTTGAAGTAGCATCGACTACGTCTAAACCGGAGGATTCAACGTTACGTGCTTACGTTTACATACACCGTTTTGGTGACAGTCCGACATTTCAGAAAATAAATTTGTCCGTGAATATTATTTTAAGATTTTAGATTTGTGTTGGTTCATAAACTCACAAATTTACGAGAAGAGATTAGGACTTACGATTATAATTTAACGTCCTTTACGACTAAACCGGAAAACTTAGGATTACGTATTTATGTTTTCGAACTCCGTTTTTGATGTGATAATTTTTATTAGATTCGTTTTGTGCCATTGATTCATAATTTATAAAAACGTTTTTCGTAAAACGACCCGAGGGCACGCAAATCAAGGAAACTAGAATTGAGGAATACCCGTAAATTAGTGGGAGGAGACAAGATAAATCTTGCCCCACCCCACTAGCATGAGACGGCCAACTTGGACACCACATCAAAGATGTGGCACCCTTGTAACAACAATGCTTACACTTGTAAGCTAAGCTTTCAAGTTAAGCCAACTTTCCCACTAAACCAACAAAACCATCTATCCTAAACCACTTCCCATTTTCATACATGCAAATCAACTCAAAATCTCTCTCACTCTCTCTATGTGTGCCGTCCACTCTCACACATAAACACCCTATTTGATCAATTTTTAACCATGAAATCTCATGTTATTCATACATAAGTTGATGCCCTTTTGAAACCCTATTGATTGGTGCAAGTTATAACATCCAAAGAGGAGTTGCTATGGAGTCTTAGGGCTGATTTTCCACAAGGAGTTCTTGAAGAATGATGGTCTTGAAGATGGTCTTGGTTTATCACAAGTTTCTCCATCAAAATCCATGTCTTGATCACAACCTACATCATCATGGTAGTATAAAGATTGTTCTCCCCATCCTTTTGTTAATTTTGATTATGTAATCATGTAATTTCTTCTTAAATGTATATATGTATGATGATATATGATGATAAAAATATTATGTGGGGATTTGGTGTTGATAATCATGAATAAAAAGATGAAAAACTATATGTAAAAGTGGTTAAATCTTGATTAAATGGTAGGCTGTATAAAAACAGTAACTAACCACATGTTAGACTGATAAAATGGCAAAGTGGAATCAATATAAAGTAAGTATAAGATGTCATACACATGTGAGAGTTGGCCATGCAATGGAATCATTATAATGAGTGAGATATGATCAAAACAAGTTTAGAGTGTAAATCTGAGTACACTGTATTGGACGATTTTTAGAAAATACTTAGAGGCTGATTCAACAGTAGCCATAGTAGAGTTAAATGGAGCAGATATCATGTATTTTATGCCATAAAAATTTGGGCTTCTATCTCCATGTAGAACTCTAGATATGGCTGTTTTGGTGAACATGAAAGTAAAAATCAGATTTTGGGAAATTAAAGTATAATAGTATTATATAAGCACTCAAATAAAAATAGTATACAATGTGAATTAAAACCCACTAAATTATATAATACATTTATATAAATATATATAAGGATAAATAAATGGTACCTTTTATAAAAATGTTAATTTGATAAGTTTTATAAGTTATAAAACTATAAACATGATTTTTACGTGTTTTCGGCTAATACCGTAAAATTAACGTTTTTGTTAAATAAAACTTAGACGATCAAACCCGTCTAATGTAATCTTTTATAAACTCATATACTGATATATAAACATATATAACAAGTAAAAACCGATAAAACCCGAACTATATAATATACGGACATTAACGGCTAAGTTAACGTTATTGGACTAATAATACAAGAAAATGGGCTAAAACACTTATAAACTTATTTATTGGGCTTAACCCATTTGGGCCCAACATGTAAAGTATAATACTGATAATACAAGTATGAAATGGATTAATACAAGTTAATGGACTTATAATAGGCTTATTGGACCTAAAATATGTAAATAGGTAAAACCAGTAAACTAGTATAAAAGTTATCAACACATAACACTAAAATGAGTAAATGAGAATATGTAAACCCACTTGATCATCATATATATAAAATCATCATATGTATACATAATTGTTATTTTTATAAAGTCATTGGACAAGACTCTAAGACGAGTATTATTTGTCTAGGTTTCCGTGATTGAAGCATGTACCGTACATCCGAATTGCCGATAACCGCCTTCCCACATCAACGTGAGTTCATAGCCTCGCACTCTTTTAAATGTTTTTATGAAATATTTTATAAACACGCGAGGGAGATAACATGTTAGTTTTTATAAAATAGAACACCATTTGTCCCGATTGTTTGTTTATTGATTTGGACCCGAATGATTGTATGACCCGATGAATGATTAAATGACCCGATAGATGAAATGGAATGGATTATTAAAGTTAGGTTATGTCACTAAAAGTCCCATTAGCATGAATTGTGAACTACCGGGATTTGGTAGACGCTTATGCATATAATAGTACTATTTGGGGACGATCACCCCAGTTCGCGCCTTGACGGTTGATCCCCGTCGTGCCACATTGATTGGTAAGCGAATTTATGTATGAGAAGATTTACACAAGCGTGATTATTGTGACGACACGCTAATTTAGATGGGCAAATGATTGTCGGGTTAGCTACCCGTTGTTGGTTATAGTAAGGTAACAATGTCATGCGGCTTATAATAATCCAAGAATAACAAAATACTGCAATACGCACCGAATTACGATATATTGCCTGACTAGCAATACGGGGTCATATTATTGATATTATGTTTGTGTTTTGGTTTTACATAACCATATTCATATAACGGTTTTTATTTAACTCTACACGACGTTGTAAAACGTATTGTATGATATTTTTACGACATTGGTTCGTATAATGGTTTTGAAGGCGAAAGCCTATATTGTGATTTTGACAAGGATTTGTATAAA
Organism: Glebionis coronaria; assembly: GCA_025667525.1. Classification (NCBI taxonomy): domain Eukaryota; kingdom Viridiplantae; phylum Streptophyta; class Magnoliopsida; order Asterales; family Asteraceae; genus Glebionis; species Glebionis coronaria. The sequence continues at coordinate 136,062,985 of CM046876.1, forward strand.
ATGTTTTCGGCCTATTTCATGGTCTACTATAAAGATTTGTACAAAAATGATTTTCTGTAATAATTATATACCGATGATACATTGATGGTTTTATTAAACTCTATGAATTCACTCGGCATTATCACTGACCTTTTCTTTTAACATGTTTTGTCTCAGGTACTTGAAGTTAATTCTCGGGAAGACAACAAGAATTCATGGCCCGCACCTAAATAATAATTTCCATTCAAATTCTTTGTAAAACTTGTATGAAATACAATGACTTGGGACCTATGTAACTTTGATATTTATGAATGGAAATGCTTTATTATTAAACGACGCGATTTTTATGCGTTGTCTATGATGTGAGTAATGTGTTATCCCGTAACACCAACGAGTCTTCCGCTGTATTGAGTTGTATAAATTTGGGGGTGTTACAGTAAGAACTGGTGGAGGCACTGTAGAACTGGTGGAGGCATGGTAGTAACTGGTGGAGTTACTATAGTAACTGGTGGAGGCACTGCAGTAACTGGTGGAGGTACTGGAATTTGTAGCTTTGGTAGTAACAACATTTGTAACAATGTGTTCAGTGTTAACAAATGTTGTCGTATCAGTAGACCCGACAATGTCCATATCCTTCAATCCGTCATGAGGTTGTTGTTCATCATGAATGTCGACATCGTCATCAACTTGGGAAGATTTCTCACGAAGAGGTATGTAGTCATCCGGCTTCCCACATTCAGCAATATCAGGAGGTAGTAATGTTTCCTTTGCCTTCTTACCAGAACCACTACCCCCGTGTATTTCTTTTACTTTGCATTATAGCTTTCTTTACATTGCGTCTTTCAGTTTTGCGAAGCAGTTCTTCTTCATTAATATCTTCATCTTCATCCTCAAGCATTAGCTCCTTCCCACTAGTCTTGGCAACACTTTTCTGCTTTTTGGGCTTAGGTGAACCTGTTTCTTCTGATGGTTCACTTTGTTTGCGTTTGCCTTTGCCTTTGGGTTTTGGTGAAGAGAAATCTCCCACAGCAACTCTTTCCTTTTGAGCTTCCATTTCATCCAACAATTGCTTGTATGCATCACTTGCTTTGATTGCATCAAACAACTTGTGATTAGGAATAGCGGTAGGAGTACCTGAGTAAACACCGGTGTGTCCTGCGTACTTTAAATCCAAAATGGTAGCATCTTCATCTAGATTATGGTGAGGACTTCCTTCACGCTTATCGATTGAAGCATCTATTTGCATGAAGTGATGAATGATAAGCTTGATAAAACGTGGAAAGGAAACTACCCAGTGATATGAGCTTAAATACTCATATCATTTATATCATAAAACAATGAATATATGCATATAAATCAATGAAAATGCCTTGTATATGTTTGTTTGTCGTTTCATGTGTGTAGGTACCAAAGATCGCGAAAATCGACAAAAACCGACAAAAACCGACACGAGTTTGAAGAAGAGATCGAGGAAGCCAAAACAAGTCCGTTTTAGTGGATTAATATTAGATAAAGTTATGGGCTTGTGGGTCCAACATTTGGATTAATGGGCTCAAAAGCCCATTAACAAAAACAAGTTATCCATTTTATACCTAAAAGCCATTACAAGGCACAAAAAGAACAAGTTATGTGACGGATTGAGAAAGTTTGGGCCAGTAGCCCATTTCACTTATCAATTTAATGAACGGTGGAGTTTACATGGTATCTAAATAAAACCCATTAGGTCAAAGTTACAATGGACATTTATAATGTCTATTTACTTTACCTTTGGCTAAAAATGTGCAAACGTAACTCACCCACACACACAGCACCTTCGATACATCCATAGTAAATCTCTCCCATCTCTACAAAATAAACCAGTCACTTTCTCCTTTCACCCAAACCCTAATTAACCCAATTTGGGGGTTTATTCTCCCACGTGTGATTCACACGCGTTTCTAATTAATTCCCCTCTAATCCGGAGATGGAAGATGGGGTATTTTGGTGACGTGGCACCCTTCCCCTAATCTGATTGGCTTAAACACCTCACCCTCCTCCAATCTACCAATAAGATGAAGCCACTGATGAACAGGATACTATTGTCCCGAGCCTTACGAACAGGATACTATTGGCCCACCATGCACAGAGACGCGCGTGACATGATTCACAAGTGCAATGATTGCCAAGTGCATAGGCCAGTACCGCGGCATCCGCAGCAGGAGCTTACACCTATCACGTCCCCGTGGCCATTTTACAAGTGGGGAATTGACATTGCAGGACCGTTCCCTGTAGCTGCGGGGGGGGGGGGGGGTTAAATTCTTGATTGTCGCAATGGATTACTTCACACGATGGATAGAAGCCAAGGCAGTCAAGTCTATCACAGGTAAGCAGGTCAAGAAGTTTGTGTGGGAACACATTGTGTGCCGTTTTGGTCTACCAGGAGAAATCATCTCGGACAATGGCAAGCAGTTCACGGACAACCCATTCAAAGATTGGTGTGCATCATTGAACATCAAACGGCACTTCGCGTCCGTTAAGCATCCACAAACGAACGGCCTTGTCGAACGAGCAAATAGGAGCTTGGGGAATGGAATCAAGGCGCGGCTGGATGAACGATAGGGCAAATGGGTCGGCGAGTTGTCACACGTGCTATGGGCACATAGAACCATGATCAAAACAGCCAACGGAGATACTCCATTTGCATTGGCTTACGGCACTGAAGCCGTTATACCAGCAGAGATAGGGATGCCTACCATCCGCACGGCGGAGGTTAACGTTGTCACAAACGATGAACAACTGCGAATCAACCTGGATCTGTTGGAAGAAAAAAGGGAAATAGCAGCCATCAATGAGGCTAAGTCCAAGGCTAAGATGAAGGCTTATTATGACGCCAAGGTCAAGGGTGTTTCTTTTCGACCAGGAGAATATAGGAAAACTGGGCCCTAAATGGGAAGGACCGTATGAAGTCACTGAAACCTTAGGACGAGGCGCGTACAAGTTACGTGACATGGATGGCCGCGACCTAGAGCGCACATGGAACATCTCCAATCTCAAAAGGTGCTATCTTTGAAAGCTACGGCTTCTGCATGGGTACTTCGCTATAGGCGGTCTTAATAAAGAACCATGCGGGTTATTTGTTTTGTTTGTTTTTCTTATGTTTGTTTAAGTTTCCCTTCTTGTTTTTTAGGACTTGTCGTTATTATTCAAACACAAGTGTAAACGTTCTAATAAAATGCCGTGGTGCCTAGCTAGCTCCACGGCCTGTTTCGTGCAAATCATTTTCATTTCCTTAATAGATTCTTTGTTAGCCGTATGAATTTTACTTGTAGTATAATATGCCATGTTTCATTCGTATGCATTCTCTCAAATTACCGTACATGTACTATACGCCCCCAGGTGGGGTAAGAGGATTAAGTGAACCTACTAATTCAACTTGCCGCGTAAGAGGGATGCAACCCCAGCCGCACGGATCATGTATCCTTACTAGACACCTTACTCACAAGACGTTGGGGTAAGTTTTTTGTGTACCGTATCCACACGGTACTCTACATAGTAAAGACGCACGTCGCATGTCTAGTAAATTACAGACTTGTATGTATTTTTTTTTTCTTTATGTGTAAGACGTGATACGTCACGCGGCATTAGAATACAATGAAATACACAAGTTTCAAAATTAACAATAAATAAAATGGCCGTGGTTGTCACGGACTTATAAAATAAAAGGACAAGTTATTACATATATGTCTTAGCCGTGTACATACACGGACGAATATAGTCACAAATGTTTACAACATATCAGTTACAAGGGGGGAAGGAATTCTTCTAGATCCTTCTTCCCTTCCTTAATTAAAGCACGAAGGGCCTCCCCGCGAGCATCTTTCCCGTCCTGAACTTTGACTGCAAGAGCGTCTAAGGCTTCACCAAGCGGCTTCTCACCTTACATGGCTTTGGATACGAAATCATAGGTAGCCAGCGTCAAGGGAAGTGGATCAGCACTCAGCCGGGACATTATTGCTTAATTGGGAGCATCTTTCATGGCTTCAAGCTCGTCAAGGAGGGGGTGTTGAAGGTCTGCCAAGGCATCCATGGACGCTGTCATCTTACCCGCTGCGGAGGGGTTGTGATACGGATGATGTGTGATATCCTCATTCTTTGCGATCATCTCCGCAGCTTGAACCATACCTTCATGCCTACCACGGTCGATCCCGTCAGATACAACCCCAGCAAAGGCCTGCAATAGATTTGGAGCGTTAAGGGCCCCACTTACGGCAAGCCGCAGTCCTTGCCCGATAATCCACCTACGACCGGCTATCGCGGTCAGTAGGGGGGGGGCATACTCTCTCCACACAGCTGACAACCACCTTGCTCAACTCTTCATCCGCTAAGGCAATTTGATTTTCAAGACTGGTTTGAGCCTGCGTCAATTCCTCCTTCAGTGAGTCACGCTCTTGGGTAATGCTGAACGATTGAGCGGTCACCGCCTTAGTAGCAGCCTCGGCCGCAGACATCTGCGTATAAAATTTGGAGTTACTACACGAATAAATATTTTTGGGCTACATGCATACAAGGAGTAGAAATATATGAACAACATGTTTGAAAGTTTACCTTCTCGTTTGATGCGGCTACGAGGGCCTCCAACTCAGCGATACGCTTCTCTCTTGTATCGGCATGAAGCGCCTGCTCCTTCACCGTTGCGTCGGCAGTCAATAACGCCGCTTGCAAGGCTGTGATGGTCTTCTCGTTCTTTACTACCAATGCCTCACGGCGGGCTATCCTTTTGTCGGCACGGCTCACATTGGTGAGGGCCTTGATCAGTCGGCGTCTCAACGCGGCACCCACCGTCACCTGATGTGCGGATGACACATCAAACTGTTCAATCAGGGCCTCATGGTCTAGTTCATCTAAATCCTGTGCGAGGGCAGGCGGGGTGATGTGTTCGATGAATTCCGAACACTCCGATTCGGCCTCCAGCCGTGTCAAGCTTGATAGGTTCCATGCTAAACGCAAGCTCTCTTCTGGCCCCTCGGGGCACGGTTCTTTGGCACGTGCGGTGATGGGTGAAGGGGGATTGTTAGTAGCCGCGGGGGATGGATTTCTCCCCACTTCTTCTCCTTGCACTGCGGCTGCCGGATTCACCCTGTCGTTCAAAAAAAAAATTTATTATTCTACATATATCATACGAAGATACAAATCATAAATCATGAGGGGTACTTACGAGGTGCCAATAGCAGGGTCTGGGCCGGTAGGAGCTACGGCGCTCACAGGGGCGACTCGCAGCACTGGCCCTTCCATGGTCGGGGTGGGGCCGGCTTGACCAGTCATGGTGCTGCCTCCTTCTTGATACTGAGGATGGTCTTTCCGCAACTTCTTGGGAGGAGCATTTGCAACTCCGGCATCTTCCCCAGTCTTCTTCGCCACACGCCTGGTTGTTTTTCTCTTTTTTGAAGTAAGTGTGGTGGATCCGGAAGCTTGCGTAGTGTCTTCATTAGGATCGCGCTCCTCCTCCTGGTTGGTGGGGCCTCCCTCCAGCAAGGGGTCGTCGCCATCTTCGTTGTGAAAGTCCAATGGGGACTTCTCGATAACAGGCTCTTCTTCGTCCGACCTGGGTTCGGTTGTCTCCTCCAGCGGAATCGTACGGTCGGCTAAAGCTTCTAGCAAAGGGAGCTCATTCGGCTTTAATGGCCGGAATCCTTCCGCCACCTTCATGGGGTCGCCTTGACGAAGTAATCCGTGGAGGTTCATCTCTGCAAATGATTGTAGAAGTATGCGGGTTAGTAACATTTTATACATGTGATAGATCAAATTTACAAGATATATATGACCTACCCTCGCCCTGTTCCGTTAAGAAGCACGGATACAAGTCATCCCTCCCAAAGTAACGGCGGCTTATCCCTACTAAGCACAGAAAGTGCTCCGGCAACCCTCTATGAAATTCCGTGCGATGGGTATCTAGTATTTTCAGGTCCCGGCTACTATAATCTTTGGATTTGGGCGGATAGTCTTTTGGGGCTTTGGTTTTCAGTACGAAGGGGGTGGGGAATACTTTCTCATCCACAAAGAAGTAATGGTTGTACCAATTCTTCAGGGAGTCGAGGGGTTTCCTATATGTCATCGGGGCATTCCCGGGTCGTTTCTTGAACGACAACCACCCGTTCACTAATTGGGGGAAGTATAAAGCCCTAAAAAGGTTCACGGTGGGGGTTACCCTGCAGGTATGGCATGTAATCTCAAACTGATTGATTTTACACGCCCCTATACAGTGGAGCTGGGTGATATGAAAGTCATAATACAAAAGAAGGTCTACTAAGCACTTAAATAACGGAATACGGTAGTTGGCTGAGTCAAACAGGCGTGTGTATATGCCTATTTTCCCCGCCGGTGCATCCGTAATAGCTTCACCATCACCCGGAAAGGTGGGGTGTACGCTTTCGGGCACATAATACTTCGACAGGAAGTCGAGGTATTTCTCCCCTGACATTACATTCAGAACGTCCGTGATGAGGGGGTTATCCTTGACCATATTTTATGAAAAGGTTTTTAAAGGCATGGTAATCTAACCTGCGGTGATGGATATCCGTGGAAAAGAAGGCAAAATTTTTTGGAGAGAAAAGCTTGAAGTTAACAATGGCGGAAGAATGAGTGAGTTGTGTGTGTAACATACACGCATACTTACTCTTATATAGGGTTGCCTCGGTTTCCGAGGTGCCGTAGATCTTTGACACGTGTCAGTCACATACCCTATCCAATGGATAGGGTTTCTGACATTTCTGTAACGTCAGTGGGGGACCCACGGGTCACGTCTTAAACAGTTTTGCGTGGCTCAAGGGTGGTCAGTAATCATGCACTTTTTGCAGACATGCGACTGGATTATTGAATATCATTAATGCGACTGGATTCTTGTCGGGTTATGCGGCTCTTACGTAAGACCGTATTTAATGTTGCATTTAATTTGTCTCGGCTCTTACATGCGGCTGAGGTAGTATTCACTAAAGTATATTCCTACGACTGGTTGCCACGAGCGGCCGAGGGCAAATTTTCCAAATATCATTTCCTAGGTCTTTCTTGGTATGTCCGGAGAGCATCTTGATAGTCTAGAGGTTACGCCTACGGCTGTAACAACTAGACTGGGGGGACATGATGACGTATAGTCCCCAACCGGGTCATGAGCCCGGCTCACGGGTACTACCCGTATCTGGCCCATCTCAGATGGGTGGATAAATGTCATTTAGGCTTATGGGTTTGAGTGAACAGTACCCGCACATGTGTGCGGCCCACGGCCCAAGGCGGCCGACATAAGATTAGACAGAATAATATTCTGTCTAGGAATATTTTTATCCCAATGGGAGGAGATATTCACTACCAGAATTAGAAGATAACAATCATTCTAATTCTGGTGCTTATCTCTTCCTTGGGGTCGACGCATCAGTAGAGGCCCACTAGGGTTTCACTGCCTATAAAAGGAACCCCCAAGGTTCCACAAAGGTATTACGACTTATACTCTAAACTCACATAAACCTTAAACCGATTACTTACTCTCACGCCAGAGTCTAATCGTGGGAAACATTCCCACGATAAGCCTAACGCGTGCTGTTTAGTGTGCAGGATCCCAACCAGACGATTCACTTGGTGCAGGAGCCGGAGCCCAGCCAACCCGAATTAAGCCTAATTCGGGTCTAGCAAGGATCAACCAACTTTTGCATCAACAGCCACCTCAGCTATCAAGAAGCACAACTAGCACACTTGATTGCCACGTTGACGATCCTTGTGCTAGTTGGCAATTTTCATCCGTAGGATTGAAGAGCGAGAAGAAAGAAAAGAAAAAATACCAAATGGACGATCAAGATTAAGGGTTCTGCTCAACAAACTCACCCAAGAGGGTTTGGGGTTAGCCTATAAAAACCCCCATTTTATATGTAATTTCGATCCCATTTTTAGTTTTAAAGTTATTATGCTAAATTAGGTGTAGGATTTAAATTGTAATTTTTCTTTTCTGAATATTGTAATCTGTTTTCGATAATAATAAAAAGTTATTTTGAGATTTAATTGTTTAAATTTAATTTCCGTTTAAGTTTATTGCAATTAATTCCTTTCGTTGACCTAAGTTTGGATAATATTGAGTATATTTGTTCAAGCTAAATAATAGTTTGAGTAAATATATTTAGATTAAATTTGGGGATAATCTTCCCCACTGGAAGTTTATGATAAACTGGTCCGAATGTTTGGTTATGGTGGTTCGATGAAGGTGGTTCGATTAATAGCGAATGGTGGCGTTCATTAGGTTTAATAAGAATGCTCAGCGCATCTCTTCGTCTCAAAGGTTTTCTACAAAAGGTTTGATACCATTTGAATTTCAAGTTATTTAAATTTTAGATGATTCTGAGTTATATGTTAAATGGATTAGGGGTTATAAGATATGCTTATTGAGCTGACAAATCTGCTGTTATAGTGATTCGCTTAATTTGAGATACGATTCTGCTATTTAAAATGATGTAGTGAATATCTGTTAAGTTTGCAACGCTGTAAGTTGGTTTAAAGAATTTCTTGTTTTTGATTTAAGTTGAGTTATGATATTAAGTCTGTGTTGATTTGAGTCAGCAAATTGATTTGTTTTGCTGTCATGTTGTTTAGTCTGCTGGCTGATATATCAATAGTTTTTATTTAGCTAAGGTCTTGTTATGTTACTGTCTGTTGTGTATTATGGCGTTTTGCTGATATAGCTGCTTTCGTTTGAGTTTCGGTTGAGATTGAATAGTTATGCTAGTTCTGACGAATATGGTGAATGCTTGCTATTTATTATCTGTTAATGATCTTTATGTTAGATTGGGTTTGATTAATTTGTTCTTTGCTGTTGATCTTGTTAAACTGAGCAGTCTGCTTTAATTTGTTAGCTTTGATATAGCTGATCTCTTTGAGTTTTAACTGAGTTTTGGTGTTAGCCTTTGATTAGGTTGTTTTATATATTTCTGTTACATATTCAGTAACCAAACGATGAGTTTGGGGTTATTGATGTATTAATCTGTCATATCTTATTGTGCTTATCTTGCTTATATATAAATTTAGCTTGCTGTAATTGTTTGTTGGATTTGCATCATTGTAAAAGCTATCAGACTCTTTTAGTCTGATAGATTTATATTGTTTTATCAGTCCATAGAAATTCATCACCAAGTCATAATAGTGACTCGTGTGATCAGTTTTACTGTCTTAATACAGTTTAACATTCCAAAAATACTTTCATCAAAAAGTCATACATGTGACTTTGGTCTACAATATTCATTGTCAAAAATATTAATCACAAAAATGTCCCCCATGGGATTCGAACCCTTGACCTCAAGGGTGTCTGCCATTCGTGTTTACCATCTCACCTAGTTAACTGTTTTGGTTATAATACCAATTCAGTCATTAATATAGTCTTCTTTATTTATGCTCTCAGTTCTCTTTAGGTCATTTAAATACATAGATTTAACTTTAAATCATTTTAATTACTTTTATAAAGTTTAAAAAATATATAGATAAAAACAAAATAAAAAATGTTTTATTAATTTTTAGAAATTTAATTAGTATTTAAATAATTAGATTTTATTTAATTTAGTTTTAATTAAATTTGTTTTTAAATAAATTTTGTTCAAGTAGATTTTGTTTATTAAAAGTAAAAGTAAATTTTTAAATTAGTTTATAATTTTTAAAATTGTTTTAAATAGATTATTAAATAGTTTAATTTCTAATAAGTTTAAATAAATAGTTTTAATTTTAAATAATTGTTTTTAGATAAAAATGGGGAACGATTCATGCACTTACGATTTAATTTACTTAAAATTTGTAGGAGTATTTTAGTTTAAAAACCGATAAACCATTCAAATCAATTGTCCATTTCAAAACAAAAGGTCTCAAATTCATTCGATCTTCGTGTACAACGAACTTGGTTCATCATCGTGTTTAATTAAATCCGTCTTTGGTAATTTTACTCTATTACTTTTTCCTAAAGGTAGTTTTCAAATTTATCCTATAACGTATCTAATTGACATATACATTCCATGACACATCAAAAGTTTTTGCCCCGCTGCCGGGGATCTTGTGTACGATTCGTCTTTGTGAGATTTGTTGATCGTTGACTTGAAGACCCTTTTCGTCCTCGGAAAGTTTTGTTATTTTTCTATTATATAGTATGTATCGTTTTTCGTGTTTTTTTGTGATTATTATATTGTATTACGTAGAACAATAAAATTACCTACTTCCAAATAAGACCTTAGTTGGGATTTCATCACCTAGCTATTGTATTCAAATCCAAAACGAGAAAAAAGAGGCAAAATAGATAAATACTAATAAAAAGTTTGAACTCGATTTATACAAACTATAAGGTGGGTATAAGGCGACGTGCTATAAAAGGCCGTCTAAGGAAAAAGGTTTTTAAGTGCTTTGTGCCACCTCGTTTCCCCGCTTGCTTGTGCGTATATTGAGAGGGACGAACGATTATTGGTTTGCCAACTGATACAAGAGATTTTACTTGGGTTCAATTTAGTTCTCGGTATCTTCTCGAATCGATCACGGTTCAAAGTGGAATAGTTGTTCTTGGTTACTAAAAAGGGGATTGCGTGAAGTAAATAAAGATAAACTAAGAGCAATTAATTAAAAGCAATTAATAAAAATAAAACTTGAATTAAAATAAAACAGTTAAATACCTAAACTCAGAAAAAGTCACTGATTCGGAATGTTTATGCTTGATCCGGAATATACTAAACAGAAACCTTTATTCGGAACATATGCTTCATTCGGAATACAAACCTTCATTCGGAACATTTGGACAAAAGCTTCATTCGGAAGATTTCCTTTATTCGGAATATATGTTCATCCGGAACATTTTGCTTGATCCGGAATATCACTGATTCGGAATAAAATTGATTCGGAATAAAACTGACCCGGAATAACATTGATTCGGAACAAAATACTAAAAACCTTTGATTCGGAATATACTACTCATCCGGAATATTTATTATTCCGGATGAACACTTTGATTCAGAATGATATGAATGCAAACTGATTCGGAATAATTTTAAGAAAGTTGTTGGTTCGGAATATTCTTGCTCATGCGGAATATTTAAGGAAAACACTTCATCCGGAATAAAAAGCTTTATCCGGAATATCTAATCCAAAACCCTTCATTCGGAATATTTTACTTATTCGGAATCTGGGAAACAAAACAATAGCGAAGAACAGGGAAATAATAGGAACTCGATTTTTAACCAAAATCAACAAAGTTTTTGACCAAAACTTAAACCAATTTAACCACTAATCATCTACTAATCATAAACATCAAATCAAAACACTAAAAACACAAAACCCACTTGCTTTTGAAGATCAAACTCAACAAAATAAAACTTAAAACTTAGAATCAAAAAGAGAAAGATGAACAAGACTGAAGGAAAGATTATATTGATTGATTAAAGTTAAGTAAACAAAAGGAAGGATTAAAACTTACAAGATTTGTGAATCAACAAAAATAAAAAATCACCAACACCTTAATAGTGTTGGTTACTGATACATGAGATTTTGTGTGGGTTCAAAATATTTCTCGGAATCCTCTCGAATTGATCTCAGTTAAAAGTGGAATGATTTGTTCTTGGTGACAAAAAGGTGGATTTGGTTTTCTATTCTAAATAAATGAGGCAAATAAAGATTAAAGCTGGAACAGTAGATAAAAACAAATAAATGATAAAGTAGAAAAATACTCTTACTGAAAAATGCCCTATGCTGAAAATAACCCTTATGCGGAAAGATGCTCTATGTGGAAAATCTTACAATTCGGAATAAATCCCTACGCGGAATAAAAAGTCCTATGCGGAAAATGAGTACTATGCGGAATATATGGTCTATTCGGAAAATAATGCTATGCGGAATAAGAACACCTATGCGGAATAAAAGGCTATGCGGAAAGTAGAATCCTATGCGGAAAATAATGTCTATTCGGAAAAATGATGCTATTCGGAAAAAATTGCTTATGCGGAAAAATCACTCTAATCGGAAAATAATTCTATGCGGAAAGATGAACTTCTATGCGGAAAAACAAGCTTATGCGGAAAAGCAGGGTTATTCGGAAAATATGGGCTATTCGGAAAAATATTCCGAATAAGGAAATGAAGAAGCTATCATGCGGAATATTGAAAATATTCCGAGTAAAAGAAAGATGATAATCCCTATTCGGAATAAAGGCTTAATTCGGAAAGTCCTGGGAAGCGAAGAACAGAACAGTAGCAGTAAAACAGGGACACGAAATTAAATCCAAATCGACTTGAATACTCAAAAAGGTTTTACCAAACTAACCAATAATCATTAACATACCATAAGAAACAAATCCCACCAATAAAAACACTAAATCAACAACTTTTTGAAATCAAACTAGAATCAAATAAAAACTTAAGAACTTGCAAAAGAAAATAATGAAGATCAAGATGAATGAAAAGATGGAATAGATTGATTAATGTAAAAGTAACAAGGTTAATGATTAAGGATTACAAGATTAAAAGAAAAAGATGAAAATCACCAAACTCCCTAATGGAGTTGGTGATGGAACGAACTACAAAGAACTGGAGAAAGAAAAAATGAACTAACTCCCTAAAATGTGAAGGAGAGATCTATTTATACTCCTAGTGGTTGGTTGGTGAGTGGGCTTTCTCCCTTTCTTCTTGTCTTCTCGTCTTTTCAGAAAAGTTGACGTTTTCGATTCTGATTCGGGATTTGTCGTCGATTAAATCCAACTCGTCTTTTAATTTCTTCGTTAAATAGACTCGAAATTCTTCGACTTATGAAAATCTTCCGTCTTTTGTCCTTTTCTTCAATAAATCTTCGAATAGGCCCAGTGACTTCAAATCTTTTGCATCTCTTGGACAGTAGACTTTATCTTGAGTCTTTTTCCTTGATAAATCCCGTGCAATCCCATGTTTTCTTTAATATTTATCCGGTTGGCTCTGAAAACACAATAAACACAAAAACCACGCATAATTCCAAACAAATGATATTAAATACGTGTTTTGGTCTCGTTTTAGCCCGAATTAAGTGGTAAAAGGATGGGTGTTTACACACCTATCAAATCCCCTACACTTAACCATTGCCATGCCCTCATGCAATGCTTAGTGATAAAGCAATTTTACATTTTTCTCATAATCAATCAACCTTGGCCTTGTTTAAATTCTACTAAACAACAATTAAAATACTAAGAGAACTTAAAACTTTAAAATAAACAAAAGATGAAAATAACTTGTAAAGAAATCAAGGACTTACATTAGGGCTTTGGTGTTGCGAAGATTTATCACCCTCAAGTTTCACGTTCCCCAAACTAAGCTTAAGAACAAGATCATTGTTATTATAAGTTAGTAAATCAAACACTTACACACATGGCTTAATTAAATGCTTAAACTCCCTTATTCCTAGTTGTATCTCTTATATTTTATTTTTGTCTTAGAATGATCATGAAGATGCATTCTTGGACTTATTTCGATAGTTTATTAGGGCTGAAAGCAAAGTAGGACGATTTGATCAATAGTTAGCTAAAGGACAAAATCTCTTAAAACTGCTTCTCGGGATATCAAAAAGTTCATATCTTGGCATAACTTGGTTCACGATTTGAGACCTTTCTCGGGCCGATATTTGACATGTACTTCATACTTCATATCTTCGAGAGATGTTCTTGAGATAATGGTCTTCTCATCATAATAGAGTTTCTTCACTTGGAGACTTTTGAGAGGTTCTCCAACTTTGTTGACCACGACTTCATGATTATTTCTTCAATCTCTGATCGGGATTTTGAGATACAACGATCCGCCTCCTTTTCGGACTTGGATCTATTTATCCTCATACCTTGTTAGGGTCTTTTCGGATAGACTTCTCCATGATCTTTATGGGAGTTGATTGCTTTTCGTCGTGAGTCTTGATCCTTCATATTGACTTTAGGAATAATGCTTTTCACATCACTTTGGATCTTCAGCAATAAAATTGAATCCTCATGCCTTGTTAGGGCCTTTTCGGACTCGCCAATCTTCGCGCCCCGCTTCATAAGTTATGCCTTGGCTATGAACTCTTATCATTACCGAGCAACTTTTAAACGATCTTGGGCTAGAAGCTAAGTAACTTTTCAAATCGTAAGACCTTACTTATTGCAGATAAATTATTAGCAAGTGATGGGAGAATAGGCAAATAATTACACCAAGTGAGCTTGCGCAAGAATACCGACTTATAATTGACTCTATCATTTCTCGTCCTCCACACTTTAAAATCTCAAGTAATGAGACTCGTGGACACTTAGCCTAATAAACCAATTAAGGTCTATATGGTTAAGGATACTAGCTAGAATAAACTTGGATAAGTCTATTCGGGTTGAGTCAAAATAAACGCAACGGGCCTAATATGTCAAAGATTCCTAAACTAGCTACACCACTTTATTAATATTTTTGACTTTATTGCGGGATATATACATATGAAAGCAACTATAAAAAATTAAAAATTACAATTAAATGGCCAAAGTTAATAAAAAATTTGAAAAATGCTGAAAAATAGGATTTTCCGGTTAAATGAAGGCATTTTCATGGAAAAGTTCACTTAAAACTTCGATAGAAGTCCCCCCTACACTTAAGATAAACATTGTCCTCAATGTTTAAGCATGTGGGAAAAGTCTCCCCTACACTTATGACATTGTGCACGTTGGTTAACTCGAGTTAAGGAAGAGACGACTAAAGTGATCAATTTCCAATGTGAATATGAAGTAAATTGAATCACGATAGTAGAGAGATAGAACCGGATTTCGGATAACACGGGAGCACGGTTCTTCAAAGTTTCCAAGATTGCAGTAATCCCTGTAAGCACATCACCACACAAACACAAACGACCAAAATAGGTCATCCCCTACACTTAGGGGGTTAAAGGGATAGATACTCGAGCTGCCTCCCGAGGAGCGCTTGTTTTTGATAACCGAGTCACGAGCCTGACTCGACCCAAATTTAGTTCATGGGGAACGTGGTGAGGGATGGAATCACCTCCTTAGAGGTGTCCTCACCAAAGTACAATTTCACTCGTTGGCCATTCACCTTAAAATTAGGTCCATTAGGTTGAGCGAGCTCGAGAGTACCATATGGAAAAATTTGGGCGATGGTGAATGGGCCGGACCAACGAGATTTCAGCTTGCCCGAAAAGATTTTCAACCGAGAGTTAAAAAGTAAGACTTTGTCTCCAACATGGAACTCTCGGTTTTTGATCTTGGAGTCGTGAATGAGCTTAGTTCTTTCCTTATAGATCAAAGAATTTTCATAAGCCTCATTCCGAAGTTCATTGAGCTCATTGAGTTGGATCTTTCGTAGGTCACCGGCTTTGTTTATATCAAAATTAGCCCACTTCAAGGCCCAATAAGCCTTGTGCTCCAACTCAATGGGGAGGTGGCACGCTTTCCCGTACACAAGACGATAAGGCGTACAGCCGATCGGGGTCTTGTAAGCAGTACGGAAAGCCCACAAAGCATCATCAAGTTTATCAGCCCATGAGGCACGATGCTCTCCCACGGTTCTTTCAAGAATTCGCTTAAGACCTCGGTTGGATATTTCGGCCTGGCCATTAGTTTGTGGGTGGTAGGCTGTGGAAAGACGATGGTTTACACCGTACTTAGCCATGACTCGAGCAAATTGGTCATTGCAGAAATGAGTCCCACGATCACTAATAATGGCACAAGGCACACCGAATCTAGCGAATAGAGCTTTCAAAAAGTTACAAACCACCCTTGCGTCATTAGTAGGCAAAGCTTTGGCTTCAACCCACTTTGAAACGTAGTCAACGGCTACAAGGATGTATTTGTTTCCTTTAGATGAAGGGAATGGCCCCATAAAGTCGATACCCCAAACATCAAAAATTTCACACTCTTGAATGAAATTCTGAGGCATCTCGTCTTTATGTGTGATTTTGCCTTGCTTTTGGTAAACATCACATCGTTTAACCATATCGTGAGCGTCACGGTATATGAAGGGCCAATAAAATCCCGAATCAAACACTTTCTTTGCTGTGTAGTTGGGACCAAAGTGACCACCGGTGGGTCCTTTGTGGCAAGCATCAAGGATGTCAGACGCTGCCGGTCCATCAACACATCGGCGGATAATCAAGTCGGCGCATTGTTTGAATAGGTAAGGGTCGTCCCAAAAGTAAGTCTTGATATCGGTAAAGAACTTCTTCTTTTGCTGGGACGTCAACCCTTCCTTGAGAATTCCACCCGCCAAATAGTTTGCAAAGTCCGCAAACCACGGGGTTTCATTCGGCTTCGAGTTTATAGACATTAAGGTCTCCAAGGGAAAAGAATCATTGATTTCTTTGGTCGGATGATCCCCTTGGTATGGATCCTCAAGTCTACTAAGATGGTCCGCGGCCAGGTTTTCTGCTCCTTTTTTATCGCGAATTTCGATTTTAAATTCCTGGAGCAGCAAAACCCAGCGAAGAAGTCTTGGTTTAGAATCTTGCTTTGTCAACAAGTACTTCAACGCGGAATGATCGGTGTACACAATGGTGGTGGAAAGGACAAGATAGGGGCGGAATTTTTCAAAAGCATAGACAACAGCTAAAAGCTCTTTTTCGGTTGTCGTATAATGCAATTGTGCCCCAGTCATTGTCTTGCTAGCGTAATGGATCGGTTGGAAGTGTTTGTTCACTCTTTGTCCAAGAACCGCTCCAATAGTAAAATCACTAGCATCGCACATCAACTCAAAAGGCAGCCCCCAATTAGGGGTAACCAAGACGGGTGCCTTAGTGAGCTTATCCTTAAGCGAGTTGAAGGCTTCAAGACACTCTTTGGAGAAGATAAAGGGTGTATCTTTTTCCAAGAGGTGGGTCATCGGGCGAGCGATTTGAGAAAAATCTTTGATGAATCGACGATAGAAGCCCGCATGACCCAGGAAACTTCTCACACCCTTCACGGTTGAAGGTGGAGGCAACTTAGCTATAACATCAACTTTAGCACGGTCTACTTCAAGACCGGCTTTCGAAATCTTATGTCCAAGCACGACGCCTTCTTTTACCATAAAATGGCATTTTTCCCAATTTAGAACAAGGCGAGTGTCTTCGCACCGCTTTAGCATACGTTCTAAATTGGCAAGGCAAGCAGAGAAGGAATCCCCGAAGACCGAGAAATCATCCATGAAGACTTCCATGGTTTGTTCAACCATATCATGGAAGATAGCTAACATACACCTTTGGAACGTCCCTGGCGCATTACATAAGCCAAAAGGCATTCTTTTGTAAGCGAAAGTGCCATAGGGACAAGTGAATGTAGTCTTCTCTTGATCGTGGGGATCGATGGGTATTTGAAAATAACCCGAGAAACCATCCAGAAAGCAGTAATATTCATTACCGGCTAATCGTTCAAGCATTTGGTCCATGAAAGGTAGAGGGAAATGATCCTTTCTCGTGGCATCATTGAGTTTGTGGTAGTCTATACAAACTCTCCACCCAGTAACGAGACGAGTGGGAATCAACTCGTTGTGTTCATTGGGAACAACGGTTATTCCGCCCTTCTTGGGCACACAATGGATTGGACTAACCCATGGGGAATCCGAAATAGGGTAAATCATACCCGCATCAAGAAGTTTGATAACCTCTGTTTTGATGACTTCATGTATTTTTGGATTCACCCTTCGTTGGCTTTGAATAGTGGGCTTGAAGTCGTCCTCCATGAGAATTTTGTGTGTGCAGAAGTGAGGATCAATTCCACGAATATCGGAAATCTTCCAAGCGATAGCCGTCTTATGATCCTTCAACACAGCGACGAGGCGAGTCTTCTCTTCATCTTTCAAATCCTTCGCAATAATGACGGGCGACTTCTTGTTGTCGTCAAGGAACACGTACTCGAGATGAGGCGGCAACTCCTTAAGTTCCAAATCCGGAGGATTTTCGACGGGAGGCATTTTCAAAGTCGTGGCATCGATAGCAATAACCGTGGGAGATGGAGGCGAAGGATTGTCTTCGGTGAGAAGATTGTCAAAGAAACTCATGTCTTCATCCCCCTCGGTGGGAGAATCATTAGTAGCTAAATTCGCATCTCCCATGGTAGCTTCAAGATTGTTCCAGAATAAATCACTATCTCCAAATAGAGACAACGATGAATCAATAGAGGACATGGTTTCAACATTGGGAAGAGAGGTAGGAATACTTTTGCAAGCATCATTAAAGTGTTCTTCACAAGCCTCATCGAGAACGTCAATACAATTAACACTCTCATATGAATAAGGTTGTTTGGACAACTTTCCCATGTTGAAGACTACTTTATCGTCACCCACTCTCATGATAAGCTCTCCGGCTTCAACATCAATAAGAGTGCGACCGGTCCTAAGGAATGGACGACCAACAATCAGTGGTACACGAGGGTCCATCTCGTAGTCGACGACAACAAAATCAGCAGGGAAGGTGAATTTGTCGACTCCTACAATGACATCTTCGGCTATCCCCACTGGATAAGCAACCGTACGGTTGGCCAATTCCAAAGTCATTTTAGTGGGGACTAGCTCTGGGAGAGATAATTGCTTCCAAACACTTAGAGGCATGAGATTAATACTGGCACCTAGATCGGCTAGGGCCATGCAATTCTCTACTCCCGGGAAATTGCAAGGGATAAGAAAACGACCCGGATCACCAAGCTTGGTTGGCAATTTCCTTAAGAGCACTGCAGAGCAGTTCTCATTAAGTTGGGTGTTGGCAATATCGAGGAGCTTTTCCTTGTCGCTCAAAAGATCTTTAAACATTTTAGCATATTTGGGCATGTGAGCGAGAGCCTCAGCGAAGGAGATATTGAAATTCAGTTGTTTAAACATTTTAAGAAAGTTAGAAACCTGAATATCATCCTTGCTCTTTTGCTTCTCTTTCCTCAACCTTGAAGGATAAGGTATATTGGAAGAAGAGGAAGGCTTTAGGGGAATAGGGTCACTCACAACCACGGGTGGAGGAGGGGTAGAAGGAAGAGGTGGAGGAATTGGGGAAGGCGAAGGAGGAGGAATAGGAGTAGGCGACTTGTTCTCCTTAGTCACAACCACCGGTGGGGGTATAGGAAGCTCGGGTTCCTTGGTACCTTTACCACTTCGAGTGGTGATTGCTTTCATCTCCCCTCTTGGGTTCGCAACGGTGTTACTCGGAAGAGTACCCGAAGAAGAGGGTTGATTACCATTGAAGAAACTAGCCATCATGTTCCTCAGATCAGTTGTTTGGGTATCCAACGTATTTCTCATATCGGCTCTTAAATCATTTCCTTGCTTGACCAAGTCTGCCTTCAAATTGCGCACTTCCTCTTGGAGATTTCCCACTATCACATCATTGGTCCTCATATAGGTTGCAACCTCTTGGTGTAATGCAGTGGTGGTTTGGTTGGAAGGAGCATTGTATGTAGGTGGTTGGTAAGCTGGTTGTTGGTATACTTGATTGTTACGTTGTGGTGGTTGTTGCTGCTTGTGAGGTGGGATGTATGGTTGACGAGGTTGTTGTTGTTGTGGAGGAGAGCGGTTAAGGTTTTGTTGTTGGTTTGGGTTGGCAGGAGGGAAACCAGGTGGTGAAAGATAGTTGTTGCTGCGGTAGCTGAGCAAGTTACGGTCACCTTGAGGTTTTGCTTGATAAGCGGGTTGTTGGTAGGTGCCATATGCCGCATTCACATTCTCAGCAGGGTAATCTTGGGTGGCGGTACAAGTTGTGTAAGAGTTGGGACCACCGCATATTTTACAAGGTTGGCTGACAGCGTTCACTTGTGCGTTTTTGGCGTTGTTGCTATTGTTGTTGCTGACGGTGTGGGTGACAAGCGATTCAAGAAGCGTGGTGATTTTGTCAAGTCGCTTGTCGCTATCATTAGTGCTAGCACTAGCAACATTGGTCCTAACACTCTTGGTTTGCACACGAGATTTGTTCTCAATGATGTCCCAAGCAGCATTGGAAGTCTTAGCCAATAAATTACCCCCCCGAGGCACTATTCAGTGAATCTTGGTCACTCATGCTTAAACCATTGTAAAAAGTATTGATTTGATGTACTTTGGTAAAACCATGTTGTGGGCATTTTCTTAAAAGATCTTTAAAGCGATCCCAAGATTCACTGAATGACTCATCGTACTTTTGTTCAAAGTTTATAATCTCATTCCGCAAAGCGGTAGTACGAGAGGGTGGAAAAAAGTAGTTGATAAACTTTGTTTCCAAATCCGTCCACGAGAGAATACTCTGTGGCGGTTCCTTAGCAAGCCAATGCCGGGCTTGTCCCTCTAAAGAAAAGGGAAAAAGTTGTAACCTTATAACCTCCTGTGGAACCCCATTGAACTTGACCGTGTTGGTGAGTTGTAGAAATCTCTTGATGTGGTCGTGTGGATCATCAATGATGCGTCCCAAGAATGGTTGAGCTGAGACCATCTGGATAAAGCCTGACTTGAGCTCGAAATTGTTGGCGGCAATTGGTGGTATAACAATTGGATCCGTGTTGCCATCTACATGAGCTTGCAGCAGTTCAATCATTGGGCGATTATCCGGAAGGGGCTCATTGTTGTTGTTATTCATGTTGTTGAAAGGCGGGTTGTTGTTGTTATTATTGTTGTTCGGAGGTGGTATGTTATTGTTGTTTTGTACACCAGCCATGTCTAAGTTATCGAGAGGCTCGGGCTCTTGATAGGACGTGGATCGAGTGCGCATACACCTGCAAAAGAACGAACAAAGAAAAACAAAGCAAAAATATTTTTGGTTTTTATTGTTTTTTAATTTTTAGGATTTTTGAAAATTTTATATTTTTTAGTTGTTTTTGAAAAATTTTATTAAAAAAGTAACGTTCACGGGGAACGGATCCCAAAATCCAAGTTCTCACAAAAAACTTTTGATCTTAACGAGAGGAGCCGGCAGCGGCGCCATTTGATACATGAGATTTTGTGTGGGTTCAAAATATTTCTCGAAATCCTCTCGAATTGATCTCAGTTAAAAGTGGAATGATTTGTTCTTGGTGACAAAAAGGTGGATTTGGTTTTCTATTCTAAATAAATGAGGCAAATAAAGATTAAAGCTGGAACAGTAGATAAAAACAAATAAATGATAAAGTAGAAAAATACTCTTACTGAAAAATGCCCTATGCTGAAAATAACCCTTATGCGGAAAGATGCTCTATGTGGAAAATCTTACTATTCGGAATAAAAAGTCCTATGCGGAAAATGAGTACTATGCGGAATATATGGTCTATTCGGAAAATAATGCTATGCGGAATAAGAACACCTATGCGGAATAAAAGGCTATGCGGAAAGTAGAATCCTATGCGGAAAATAATGTCTATTCGGAAAAATGATGCTATTCGGAAAAAATTGCTTATGCGGAAAAATCACTCTAATCGGAAAATAATTCTATGCGGAAAGATGAACTTCTATGCGGAAAAACAAGCTTATGCGGAAAAGCAGGGTTATTCGGAAAATATGGGCTATTCGGAAAAATATTCCGAATAAGGAAATGAAGAAGCTATCATGCGGAATATTGAAAATATTCCGAGTAAAAGAAAGATGAGAATCCCTATTCGGAATAAAGGCTTAATTCGGAAAGTCCTGGGAAGCGAAGAACAGAACAGTAGCAGTAAAACAGGGACACGAAATTAAATCCAAATCGACTTGAATACTCAAAAAGGTTTTACCAAACTAACCAATAATCATTAACATACCATAAGAAACAAATCCCACCAATAAAAACACTAAATCAACAACTTTTTGAAATCAAACTAGAATCAAATAAAAACTTAAGAACTTGCAAAAGAAAATAATGAAGATCAAGATGAATGAAAAGATGGAATAGATTGATTAATGTAAAAGTAACAAGGTTAATGATTAAGGATTACAAGATTAAAAGAAAAAGATGAAAATCACCAAACTCCCTAATGGAGTTGGTGATGGAACGAACTACAAAGAACTGGAGAAAGAAAAAATGAACTAACTCCCTAAAATGTGAAGGAGAGATCTATTTATACTCCTAGTGGTTGGTTGGTGAGTGGGCTTTCTCCCTTTCTTCTTGTCTTCTCGTCTTTTCAGAAAAGTTGACGTTTTCGATTCTGATTCGGGATTTGTCGTCGATTAAATCCAACTCGTCTTTTAATTTCTTCGTTAAATAGACTCGAGTTTCTTCGACTTATGAAAATCTTCCGTCTTTAGTCCTTTTCTTCAATAAATCTTCGAATAGGCCCAGTGACTTCAAATCTTTTGCATCTCTTGGACAGTAGACTTTATCTTGAGTCTTTTTCCTTGATAAATCCCGTGCAATCCCATGTTTTCTTTAATATTTATCCGGTTGGCTCTGAAAACACAATAAACACAAAAACCACGCATAATTCCAAACAAATGATATTAAATACGTGTTTTGGTCTCGTTTTAGCCCGAATTAAGTGGTAAAAGGATGGGTGTTTACACACCTATCAGTTACCCTACGAAACAAAGAAAGTAAAAGATTGGAAATTAAATACTAGTCTAAAATGTGTGAAGGGACTCCTATTTATAGGTCTTCAAGTTGGTTGGTGAGTGGGCTTTCTCTCTTTCTTCTTTTCTTCTCGTCTTTTCAGAAAAGTTGACGTTTTCGATTTCGATTCGGGATTTGTCGACGAATAAATTCAACTCGTCTTTTAATTTCTTCGTTTAATAGACTTGAGTTCTTTCGACATATGTAAATCTTCCATCTTTGGTCCTTTTCTTCGATAAATCTTCAAGTAGGCCCATTGACTTCAAATCTTTTACATCTCTTGGATAATAGACTTCGTCTTTTCGTCTTTTTCTTCAATAAAACCCGTGCAATACCATGTTTTCTTCAATATTTTTCCGATTAGCTCTGAAAACACAACAAACACACAAACCACGCATAATTCCAAACAAATGATATTAAATACGCGTTTTGGTCTTGTTTTAGCAAGAAATAAGTGGTAAAAGGATGGGTGTTTTTACACCTATCAAATCCCCTACACTTAACTTTAATTGCCATGCCCTCATGCAATGCTTATTGATAAAGGAAATTTACACTTTTCTCATAATCAATCAACCTTGGCCTTATTAATATACTACTAAAACAAAAATTTAAACTACTATGAAGAAATAAAACTTTAAAGGAAACAAAGGGGATAGAAAACCATTTTCACTTGAAAATAGCTACATGGAAATAACTCGCAAAGAGATCTAAGACTTACATTAGGGCTTTGGTGCTGCGAAGATTTATCATCCTCAAGTTTCATGTTCCCCAAACTAAGCTTAAAAACAAGATCATTGTTATTATAAGTTAGCAAAACAAACACTTACACACATGGCTTAATTATATGCTTAAACTCCCTTATTCCTAGGTGTATCTCTTATATTTTATTTTTGTCTTAGAATGATCATGAAGATGCATTTTTGGACTTATTGCGATATTTTATTTAGGCTGAAAGCAAAGTAGGACGATTTGATTAATAGTTAGCTAAAGGACAAAATCTCTTAAAACTGCTTCTCGGGATATCAAAAAGTTCATATCTTGGCATAACTCGCTTCACGATTTGAGACCTTTCTCGGGCCGATATTTGGCATGTACTTCATACTTCATATCTTGAGAGACGTTCTTGAGATAATGGTCTTCTCTTCGTTAATAGAGTTTCTTCACTTGGAGACTTTTGAGGGATACTCCAACCTTGTTGACCACGACTTCATCATTATTTCTTCATTCGTTAATTGGGATTTTGAGATACAACGATCCGCCTCCTTTTCGGACTTGGATCTATTTATCCTCATACCTTGTTAGGGTCTTTTCAGATAGACTTCTCCATGATCTTTATGGGAGTTGATTGCTTTTCGTCGTGAGTCTTGATCCTTCATATTGATTTTGGGAATAATGCCCTTTCACATCACCTTGGATCTTTAGCAATAAAATGGAATCCTCATGCCTTGTTAGGGCCTTTTCGGACTCTCCAATCTTCGCGCCCCGCTTCATTAGTTATGCCTTGGCTATGAACTCTTATCATTACCGAGAAAATTTTAAACGATCTTGGGCTAGAAGCTAAGTTATTCAATAAAATCGTACGACCTTACTTATTGCAGATAAGTTATTAGCAAGCGATGTGAGAATAGGCTTATAATCACACCAAGTGTGCTTGTGCAAGAATACCGACTTATAATTGACTATATCATTTCTCGTTCTCCACAATTTAAAATCTCAAGTAATGAGACTCGTGGATGCTTAGCCTAATAAACCAATTAAGGTCTACATGGTTAAGGATACTTGCTAGAATAAACTTGGATAAGTCTATTCGGGTTGAGTCAAAATAATCGCAACGGGCCTAATATGTCAAAGACTTCAAAACTAGCTACACCACTTTATTAATATTTTTGACTTTATTGTGGGATATATACATATGAAAGCAACGATAAAAATTTAAAAATTACGACTATATGGCCAAAGTCAATTAAAAATTTGAAAAATGCTGAAAAAGATGATTTTCCGGTTAAATGAAGGCATTTTAATGGAAAAGTCCACTTAAAACTTCGATAGAAGTCTACCCTACACTTAATATAAACATTGTCCTCAATGTTTAAGCATGTGGGAAAAGTCTCCCCTACACTTATGACATTGTGCACGTTGGTTAAATCAAGCTAAGGAAGAGACAACTAACGTGATCAATTTCAAATGGAGTATGAAGAAAATTGAATCACGATAGTTGAGAGATAGAACCGGATTTTGGATAACACGGGAGCACGGTTCTTCAAAGGTTCCAAAAGTGCATTCATCCCTGTAATCACATCACCACACAAACACAAACAACCTATATAGGTCCCCCGACACTTAGGAGGTAAAACAGAAAGGGATAGATAGTCGGGTTGCCTCCCGAGGAGCGCTTGTTTTTGATAACCGAGTCACGAGCCTGACTCGACCCAAAACTAGTTCATGGGAAACGTGGTGAGGGATGGAATCATCTCATGAGAGATGTCCTCACCAAAGTAAAACTTCACTCATTGGCCATTCACCTTAAAATTAGGTCCATTAGGTTGAGCGAGCTCGAGAGTACCATATGGAAAAATTTGGGCAATGGTGAATGGGCCGGACTAACGAGATTTCAGCTTGCCCGAAGAGATTTTCAACCGAGAGTTAAAGAGTAAAACTTTGTCTCCAACTTGGAGCTCTCGGTTTTTAATCTTAGAGTCATGAATGAGCTTAGTCTTTTCCTTATAGATCAAATAATTTTCATAAGCTTCATTCCTGAGTTCATTGAGCTCATTAAGTTGGATTTTGCGTAGGTCACCGGCTTTGTTGATGTCAAAGTTAGCCCACTTCAAGGCCCAATAAGCCTTGTGCTCCAACTCAATGGGGAGGTGGCATGCTTTCCCGTACACGAGATGATATGGTGTACAACCAATCGGAGTCTTGTATGTGGTACGAAAAGCCCACAGAGCATCATCAAGTTTATCGGCCCATGAGGCACGATGCTCTCCCACGGTTCGTTCAAGAATTCGCTTCAACCCTCGGTTAGAGATTTCAGCCTGGCCATTAGTTTGTGGGTGGTATGCGGTGGAAAGACGATTATTTACACCATACTTAGCCATGACTCTTGCGAATTGATCATTGCAAAAATGAGTTCCGCGATCACTAATAATGGCACGAGGCACACCGAATCTAGCGAATAGCAACTTCAAAAAGTTACAAACCACCCTTGCGTCGTTAGTGGGTAAAGCTTTGGCTTCAACCCATTTAGAAACGTAGTCAACGGCTACAAGGATGTATTTGTTTCCTTTAGATTAAGGGAATGGCCCCATAAATTCGATGCCCCATACATCAAAGATTTCACATTCTTGTATGAAATTTTGAGGCATCTCATCTTTATGTGTGATCTTGCCTTGTCGTTGGCAAGCATCACAATTTTTCACCATTTCGTGAGCGTCACGATAAATGGAGGGCCAATAGAATCCCGAGTCAAACACTTTCTTAGCAGTGAAGTTGGGACCAAAGTGACCACCGGTGGGTCCTTTGTGGCAAGCTTCGAGAATGTCTAAAGCTGCCGGTCCATCAACACATCAGCGAATAATCAAATCAGCGCATTGTTTGAAGAGATACGGGTCATCCCAAAAGTAAGTCTTAATGTCTTTAAAGAACTTTTTCTTTTGTTGGGATGTTAACCCGTCAATGAGAATTCCACCCGCCAAGTAGTTTGCAATGTCCACAAACCACGGGGTTTCATCATAATTCGAGTTGATAGACATTAAGGTCTCAAGGGGAAAAGAGTCATTGATCTCTTTGTTCGGATGATCCCCTTGATAAGGATCCTCAAGTCTACTGAGATGATCCGTGGCTAGGTTTTCGGCTCCCTTCTTATCACGAATTTCGATTCTAAATTCTTGAAGTAGCAAAACCCAACGAAGAAGTCTTGGTTTAGAATCTTGTTTAGTTAACAAGTACTTCAACGAGGAATGGTCCGTGTACACGATGGTGGTAGAATGGACAAGATAGGGGCGGAACTTTTCAAAAGCATAGACAACAGTTAAAAGCTCTTTTTCGGTTGTCGTGTAATGCAATTGAGCCCCCGTCATTGTCTTGCTAGCATAGTGGATCGGTTGGAAGTGTTTGTTCACTCTTTGGCCCAAAACCGCTCCAATAGCAAAGTCGCTAGCATCGCACATCAATTCGAAAGGTAGCTCCCAATTAGGGGTAACCAAGACCGGTGCCTTAGTTAGCTTATCCTTAAGAAAGTTGAAGGCTTCAATACACTCTTTGGAAAAGATAAAAGGAGTATCTTTTTATAAGAGGTGGGTCATCGGGCAAGCGATTTTAGAAAAATCTTTGATAAAGCGACGGTAGAAGCCCGCATGACCCAGGAAACTTCTCACACCCTTCACGATTGAAGGTGGAGGCAATTTTGCAATAACATCGACTTTAGCACGATCCACTTCAAGACCGGCTTTGGAGATTTTGTGTCCTAGCACGATGCCCTCTTTTACCATGAAATGGCATTTTTCCCAATTAAGAACAAGCCGAGTGTCTTCACACCGCTTAAGCATACGTTCTAAATTGGCAAGGCAAGCAGAGAATGAATCACCATAAACCAAGAAATCATCCATGAAGACTTCCATAGTTTCTTCAACCATGTCATGGAAGATAGCCATCATACACCTTTGGAACGTCCTAGGAGCATTGCATAAACCGAAAGGCATGCGTTTGTAAGCAAATGTTCCGTAGGGACAAGTGAATGTGGTTTTCTCTTGGTCTTTGGGATCGATGGGAATTTGAAAATACCCGGAGAAACCGTCTAAGAAGCAATAGTAATCAATACCAGCTAGACGCTCGAGCATTTGATCCATGAAAGGAAGAGGAAAGTGATATTTTCTCGTGGCATCATTGAGTTTGCGATAGTCGATACAAACTCTCCACCCAGTAACGAGACGAGTAGGAATCAACTCGTTGTGTTCATTGGGAACAACGGTTATTCCGCCCTTCTTGGGCACACAATGGACGGGAATTACCCATGGCGAATCCGAAATAGCGTAAATCATGCCGACATCTAGAAGTTTGATAACCTCTTGTTTGATGACGTCGTGAATTCGAGGATTAACCCTTCTTTGGCTTTGGATTGCGGGTTTAAAGTCATCTTCCATGAGAATTTTGTGAGTACAAAAGTTTGGATCAATTCCGCGGATATCGGAAATTTTCCAAGCAATTGCCTTCTTATGATCTTTAAGCACGGCGATAAGGCGAGATTTTTCTTCTTCTTTCACGTCCTTATCGATGATGACGGGCGACTTCTTCTTGTCTTCAAGGAACACGTACTCGAGATGGGACGGTAACTCCTTAAGCTCTAAATCCAGAGGATTTTTGATGGAAGGTGTATTCAAATTCGGTTCATCGATAGCAATATCCTTGGGAGATGGTGGGGAATTATGGTTCTCATTGAGAAGTTTCTCAATGGTACGAATGTCTTCATCCCAATCGATGGGAGAATCGTCATATTTTAAATCCACATCCCCTAAAGTTGCTTCAAATTCAGTCAGAAGGAAATCACTTTCTCCAAATGGAGTTAGTGAAGGAGCAACGAAGGCAACGGTCTCAACATTGGGAAGAGAGGTACGACTACTTTTACAAGCATCATTAAAGTGTTCTTCACAAGCCTCATCAAGAACGTCGATACAATTAACACTCTCGTATGAATAAGGCTGTTTAGAAATCTTACCCATGTTGAAGACAATTTGATCGTCACCAACTCTCATGATAAGCTCACCCGCTTCTACATCGATGAGAGTGCGACCGGTCCTCAAGAATGGACGTCCAACGATTAATGGAACCCGAGGGTCCATCTCGTAGTCGACTACGACGAAATCGGCGGGAAAAGTGAATTTGTCGACTCCTACAAAAAACGTCTTCGGTTATCCCCACTGGATAAGCAACCGTACGGTTAGATAATTCCAAATTCATTTTGGTGGGGACTAGCTCAGGGAGAGATAATTGCTTCCAAACGATTAAAGGCATTAAATTGATACTAGCACCTAGATCGGCTAGGGCCATGCAATTCTCTACTCCCGGGAAGTTGCAAGGGATTAAGAAGCGACCCGGATCACCAAGTTTGGTTGGCAATTTCTTTAAGAGAACCGCGGAGCAATTCTCATTAAGTTGGGTATTAGCAATATCAAGAAGCTTTTCCTTGTCGCTAAGAAGATCTTTGAACATTTTCGCATATTTAGGCATGTGAGCGAGAGCCTCAACGAAGGAGATGTTGAAATTCAATTGTTTAAACATTTTGAGAAAGTTTGAAACTTGAATATCGTCCTTGCTTTTGAGCTTCTCTTTCCTCAACCTAGAGGGATAAGGTATATCGGAAGAAGAGGAAGTCTTTGGGATAGTAGGATCACTCACATCCTTGGGTGGAGGAGGGGTAGAAGTAAGAGGTGGAGGAATTGGGGAAGTGGAAAGTTGAGGAATATGAGTAGGGTGACTCGTTTTCCTTTGTCACAATCACCGGTGTAGGTATAGGAAGCTCGGGTTCCTTGGTACCTTTTCCACTATGAGTGGTGATTGCTTTCATCTCCCCTCTTGGATTAGCAACGGTGTTACTCGGAAGAGTACCCGAAGAAGAGGGTTGATTACCTTGGAAGAAACCAGCCATCATGTCCCTTAGGTCATTCGTTTGACTACTCAAAGAGTTTCGTATATCGGCTCTAAGATCGTTCCCTTGTTTCACCATATCGCCCTTCAAATTAATAATCTGGGTCTGTAGATTCTTCACCAACACATCATTCGTCCGCATGTACGTTTCGACCTCGTGGTTGAAAACGGTGGGTTGAGTAGGAGGAGGTGCTTGATAAGCAGGTGGTTGGTAAGGAGCGGGTTGATAAACTTGAGTAGGATTTTGAGGAGGTTATGGTTGTCTTTGAGGTGGTTGGTATGGTGCTCGAGGTTGGTTTTGATTGGTTCGGTTAAGGTTTCGTTGTTGGTTTTGATTGGTTGGAGGAAAACCAGGCGGGGAAAGAAAGTTGTTTGAGCGATAGCTGAGCAAGTTGCGGTCTCCTTGAGGACGTGCTTGATAACTGGCCGGAGGATAGGTACCGTATGCTGCGTTAACATTCTCATAAGGATAGTCTTGGGCAGAGGTACAAGTAGTGTAAGAGTGAGGACCCCCGCATATTTCACATGGTTGGCTTACAGCATTGACCAGAGCGTTTTGAGCGTTGATGCTTTTGGTGTTGTTAGCGGTGTGGGCAGCAAGCGATTCAAGAAGCAAAGTAATTTTGTCAAGTCTCTTGTCGTTGTCACTAGTGATAGCACTAGCGGCATTGGTCCGAACACTCTTGGTTTGCACTCTAGACTTATTCTTAATAATATCCCAAGCGGCATTAGAACTCTTAACCAAAATATTACCCCCCGAGGCACTATTTAGTGAATCTTGGTCATTCATGCTTAAACAATTATAAAAAGTATTAATTTGGTGCACTTTCGTAAAACCATGTTGTGGGCACTTTCTTAAAAGGTCTTTAAAACGGTCCCAAGATTCATTAAAAGTCTCATCGTACTTTTGTTCAAAATTAATAATTTCATTCCGCAAAGCGGTAGTACGAGAGGGTGGGAAAAAGTAGTTTATGAATTTGGTCTCTAAGTCCGTCCACGTAAGAATACTTTGTGGCCGTTCCTTTACAAGCCAATGCCGGGCTTGTCCCTCTAAGGAGAAAGGAAAAAGTTGTAAGCGGATTACCTCTTGTGGAACACCATTGAATTTGACCGTATTCGTGAGTTGCAGGAACCTTTTGATGTGGTCATGAGGATCATCAATGGTACGCCCCAAGAATGGTTGAGCAGAGACCATTTGAATAAAGCCGGATTTGAGCTCAAAGTTGTTGGCTGCAATCGCGGGTATGACAATTGGATCGTTGTTGCCCTCTACATGTGCTTGCAAAAGTTCGATCATAGGATGATTGTCCGGTAGAGGTTCATTGTTGTTATTATTCATGTTGTTTTGAGGTGGATTATTATTGTTGTTGTGTACACCGGCCATGTCTAAGTTATCGAGAGACTCGGGCTCTTGATAAGACGTTGATCGAGTGCGCATACACCTGCAAAAGAACTAATAAAGCAAGAAATATTTTTGGTTTTTTATGTTTTTTAATTTTTTTTGTATTTTTGAAAATTTTAAATTTTTTTAGGGTTTTTTGAAAATTTTTATGAAAAAGTAACGTTCACGGTGAACGGATCCCAAAATCCGATTTCTCACAAAGTTCCGTTAATCTCTACGAAAAGAGCCGGCAGCGGCGCCATTTGATACAAGAGATTTTACTTGGGTTCAATTTAGTTCTCGGTATCTTCTCGGATCGATCACGGTTCAAAGTTGAATAGTTGTTCTTGGTTACTAAAAAGGGGATTGCGTGAAGTAAATAAAGATAAACTAAGAGCAATTAATTAAACGCAATTAATAAAAATAAAACTTGAATTAAAAAAAACAGTTAAATACCTAAACTCAGAAAAAGTCACTGATTCGGAATGTTTATGCTTGATCCAGAATATACTAAACAGAAACCTTTATTCGGAACATATGCTTCATTCGGAATATAAACCTTCATTCGGAACATTTGGACAAAAGCTTCATTCGGAAGATTTCCTTTATTCGTAATATATGTTCATCCAGAACATTTTGCTTTATCCGGAATATCACTGATTCGGAATAAAATTGATTCGGAATAAAACTGACCCGAAATAACACTGATTCGGAACAAAATACTAAAAACCTTTGATTCGGAATATAATACTCATCCGGAATATTTATTATTCCGGATGAACACTTTGATTCAGAATGATATGAATGCAAATTGATTCGGAATAATTTTAAGAAAATTGTTGGTTCGGAATATTCTTGCTCATGCGGAATATTTAAGGAAAACACTTCATCCGGAATAAAAAGCTTTATCCGGAATATCTAATCCAAAACCCTTCATTCGGAATATTTTACTTATTCAGAATCTGGGAAACAGAACAATAGCGAAGAACAGGGAAATAATAGGAACTCGATTTTTAACCAAAATCAACAATGTTTTTGACCAAAAATTAAACCAATTTAACCACTAATCATCTACTAATCATAAACATCAAATCAAAACAACAAAAACACAAAACCCACTTGCTTTTGAAGATCAAACTCAACAAAATAAAACTTAAAACTTAGAATAAAAAAGAGAAAGATGAACAATATTGAAGGAAAGATTATATTGATTGACTAAAGTTAAGTAAACAGAAGGAAGGATTAAAACTTACAAGATTTGTGAATCAACAAAAATGAAAAATCACCAACACCTTAATGGTGTTGGTTACCCTACGAAACAAAGAAAGAAAAAGACTGGAAATTAAAAACTAGTCTAAAATGTGTGAAAGGACTCCTATTTATAGGTCTTCAAGTTGGTTGGTGAGTGGGCTTTCTCCCTTTCTTCTTGTCTTCTCGTCTTTTCAGAAAAGTTGACGTTTTCGATTTCGATTCGGGATTTGTCGACGAATAAATTCAACTCGTCTTTTAATTTCTTTGTTTAATAGACTTGAGTTCTTTCGACATATGTAAATCTTCCATCTTTGGTCCTTTTCTTCGATAAATCTTCAAATAGGCCCATTGACTTCAAATCTTTTGCATCTCTTGGACAATAGACTTCGTCTTTTCGTCTTTTTCTTCGATAAAACCCGTGCAATCCCATGTTTTCTTTAATATTTATCCGGTTGGCTCTGAAAACACAACAAACACACAAACCACGCATAATTCCAAACAAATGATATTAAATACGCGTTTTGGCCTTGTTTTAGCAAGAAATAAGTGGTAAAAGGATGGGTGTTTTCACACCTATCACCAACTCAAGTAGTATTATATCTTATTTTTGTTGTTTACTTATTGAACCTCGAGACGTTTAGGTTTTCACCTATCTTTTCAAAATCGACCGAGGGTAATTTACTTCCATTGTAGTTATCCTTATTCCTTGTTTTTATCGATTTTTTTGATTGAGCAATACCAAATAAAAATACCTAAAATAATCTTCTTCTTGTCTAATTTCTTTTCTTCAACCCTCTAAAATTCTCGTCACTTTGGTTTATGCAATTACGATCTTCTCGACTTTCGATTGATTACAATAGGCTTGAAAACATTCCTCGTCGAAATAGAAATCGTCAACAACGAATAGTGGAACCCGAGCTTCCAACTATTGTTCCGTGCACCCACCGAAGGGTATGGGGAAGCAATCGTTGTGCCGGCTATTTTGGAGGATCATTTTGAGATTAAGACGGGTATTTTATCGCTCATTCGTGCCGACCAATTTCGTGGCAATGAGACCGATAACCCGCACTCTCACATTCGGAATTTTCTTCGAATTACCTCGACTCTCAAGTTTAGAGATGTGCCGAATGACGCGATTAAGCTCATGCTTTTTCCGTACTCGCTCGAGGGTAACACTAAGATTTGGTATGAGAAAGAATCACCGGGTTCGATTTTGACATGGGATGATTTAGTGTCTAAGTTCATGAATTACTTCTTTCCACCATCTAAAATAACACACTTTAAGAACGAGATCACTATATTTGAACAAAAAGTGCATGAATCGTTTGGGGTTGCTTGGGAAAGGTTTAAAGATTTGTTAAGACAATGTCCACACCACGGTTTCTCGGAATTGCATCAAATCAATACTTTTTATAATGGACTTAATATGGTTGAACAAGGTTCTTTAAATGCCGCCGCGGGTGGTAATCTTTTAAGAAAAACTCCGAGAGACGCGTGGGGTATAATTGAGAATAAGTCTAGAGTGCAATATTCATGAAACACACCGGTTGTTTCCAATGTGAATTCATCTAATCCCGAGATTGCTAGATTGGATTATAAGATTGATAATGGATTTGCTACATTGTTAAATGAGATTAGGAAGAATCCTCATGGATCTATTAATATGGTTGAGAATTTTTGTGTATCATGTGGTGGAGCACATCCTAATTATGCTTGTTCAACCACGGGGTTTGATCAAGCTAGTGCTTTTTCCGTGACGGGAACTTATGGCTCCAACGGTCAAGTTCCTCGTCAAAATCATGTTGCTCCACCGTGTTTTCCACCGGTTCAAAATAGGTACAACAATGGAAACAATGGGAATAATTTTAATCGTGGTAACAAGGGAATTACAATCAAGGTGTTCACAATAATCAAAATGATTTGTCAAGCTACATTAAAACGAATGAGGCAAATTTGAAAGCTTTTCAAAATAATATTCAAGGACAAATGGCAACTTTGAAAAATGAGTTTTAAAATACGATTAAAGGGCAATAACAAGATTGAGCTTAATCAACAAAGACTTGAACAAAACCAAAACCGTTTTGAGCAAAGATTAGAGCAAAGTCAAAATCTTATGCAACAAAGTTTAGAACAAGGTCAAAATAAATTTCTTTCGATGTTTGAGGGATTTATGTCCAAACCATCTTCTTCTTCGGGTTTTTAACCTAGCAATACCATTCTAAACCCGAAGGGAGAGCTTAAGGCCATCACCATTTATGATGATTGTGATAATGTGGAAGAAGTGATTGAGTTTGATCCTCCACCTAAAGAAACCTTTCTTGATGTCACCAAGGCTACTTTAAATATGATTAGTACCTCGGTTTTCTTTGATTTCTTTCCCGAGAAATATAAAGATCCGGGTCAATTCTTGATACCTTGTGTTTTCAATGAGCTTGGGGTATGCAAAGCTCTAGCCAATCTAGGAGCTAGCATTAACTTAATGCCCTTAGCCATTTGGAAAACTCTTGACTATGCACCACTTAGTATCACTCGAATGATAATTGAGCTTGCTAATGGTACCACCACCCGTCCGGTTGGTATAGCAGAAAATGTCATTATTAAAGTGGGAAAGTTTGTGTACTCAGCCGATTTTGCTATCGTTGATTATGAGACCAATCCTCGTGTGCCTATCATTTTAGGACGACCATTTTTTGCACGGCTCATGTTCAAGTTGATATGAGGAAAGAGGAGATTAAATTGTTTTATGGGGATAAAAGTATTATTTTTAAACCGGAAAAGATTCCAAGATTTGTTTCTAAGAAAGTGGAAAGTGTGAAACTTGTTAAAGCCATTAAAAATAATGAAAATCTCTCTTTTACAAAGGTGTTTTTCCAATTTTGAAAACCTCATTTTGTGATGAAGAAAAGTTAAAGGAAGATGCTTGTTTTGTTGAATCATGTTGTAATCTTATATCGTCTCCACTCATTCCACACGAGGATGATAGTTCTAAGATTGAAAAGAAAATTGATGACTACCTTAGTGCACCATTTGATGCTAGTGAGTTTAATAGTGAGAATTTTGATCCCGAGAGAGATATTGCTTTAATTGAAAAATCATTGAAAATGGACTCATTTTCACTCTCTTCGAAGGACCAAATTGATAATCCTAAGGCACAATCTTCTTTTGAAGAGCCTTTGATTCCTAACTTCACACCGAGTGAGGTTAGTGACTATTCATTCGATAAGTTCGCCGATGAACTTGTTGATCCACTTCCACGAGGAAGTGAAGACGTTACCGATTTTGAAATCAAGTGTGATTCTCATGTTTTACCTACCATTCTCGAGGAATTCTCCGATGAATTTCTTTCTAATGAGAAGATGATCTTGTATCCGAGTGTGACACACTTGATACTTTGTCGGATATTTCTTGTGATGACAAGATTGATGACAATTTTGTGACCTACTCAAATCCTCTCTTTGAAGCTTCAATGAACAATAATCCATTGTTTCAAGAGGATTTTGAGAGCATCATACTTCCTAAATCTCACAACCTTTGTGATGACGAACTTCTCTTGAAGGAGGTTGATGAGTTTCTTTATATAGATATTCCTTCGGAATTTGAGGAAGAGTCTAATGATGGTGATGAAGATCTTTGGTTTGATCACCCGATTTATAATGATGATAATGTTGACCCGGAGGGAGAAATTACCTTTACTCCAATTATCCTTCCCACTCGCTTTGATCTTAATGTGCGGGTTTTTCATGAGACTCATTTTGAGTACCATGACCCCTTTGTTCACATTCATAAGAGTGATAAGGTCAACAAAGTCATGCAAGTTGATACCACAATTGTTGAGACTTTTACTATACCATTACCATGTCCTTTATATGATCTTGGATTAGCATGGGGGGACGACACCGTGTTGTCTATTCCTTTCTCTCCCGAGGACGAGGTATGCGACCCCGGAATCATTGATTTAGGGAAATATCGGACTTTCACCGATGTAATAATTGAAAGACTTTTCGATCATCTTGGTGCGAGTTTATCTCGGGGAGCATGTTATATCCATTCCATAATTTGTGACTACCATCTCTTTTTAGATATTTATGTTGGAGTTTTATCCATTTGTTTGTCATCCCACAACAAGGATGAGATCTTTGACCCCGACATCGTGTTTTGTTATGGATTTTATTTCAATTTGCCGGTTTTCACCATTTTCCCTAAGGACCAATGAATGCGGGGATCGAGTCAAGCTCATGACTCGGTTAACAAAAACGAGGTGCCTTGTGGGGGAGTCCCGTACATTCTATCTTCTTTCTATTTTCTAACACTAATAAGGCTTGATCTTTCAAGCTCGTGCTCATGTTTTGTTGTGTTGTGAATCTTAGGTATGACCCTAATCATTGAAGATTATCGTGTTCGGTTTTTGCCGGTCCACTTGATCTTCCAATCTTTGATTGCCAAAAAGGGGCACACTCTCTATCCTTTGATTTTTATCGACTAACGTTTTATCTTGAGGCATAATTAATAAACGGCTTAAAGATTTGCTTGCTCTTTCCATGTTAGAATTTTGCATTAGACTCTTCGTATTTTAGCAAGGGGGTGTTACTCTTGAGCTAAGAAACATTGAGGACAATGTTTGGTTTTAGCATGGGGGAGTCAATCGATATAATCGCTTGCAATTGCTTTTTTCGTGTCTAAACGTAATCGTTTTTCTCGTTTTTTATATAAATTTTAAATTTTTAGTGTTATTTTTAGGTTTTAATAAAGAAAATAAGTGCTTTTGACACGAATGTAGGCTTTCCGTTGGTGAAAATAAAAATAGTTTTTGACTCAACTCGGTTTTTACCTTAGCTTTTCCTTAACGTGTTTGAACTAAGTTTTGCTAGGCTTTTATATAGGGAACTTTAAAATGCGAAAGTCTTAACTCATACGGGTTAAGAACAAGAACTTTTCGCAAGTTCCTATAATTGATCCTAGAAAGTCGTTTATCAAGGGAACTTAAAACGCAAATTCTAAAACTTGAAAAAGTATAAGAAGATGCAAGATCCTATAGATGACTTGAAAACCCAAAACTTTGATTTAATAGGCTAAGTATCCATTGATTTCACATTTTTGAAATTTTACAATATGGAGAACAAGAGATGATAGAGTTTGATCATAAGTTACTAAACTTAATTCTTCTTTGTGTAAGTATTTTTGTGTTTGATTTAATCTCCTCGTATTTATTTTTCACGCTTGAATAATAATTGCTTAATAAATGAAGTTTTTAGCGGTTTAGGCTTAATATCTTAACTCGTAACTCCTTCTTTTTCTTCCCATGTAATTAAAGTGAGAACACATTAAGGGTGTCAGCGTCATGGACTTTTGATCATGGGATTGCGGAAATTTGGCTTACTATACATATCATATTAATAAGAAGAATAAATAAAAATATGTTCTCTAGGAGCCTTAGGGTGGGAGTCATGTAGCACTAACCTTGTCATTAGAGCCTTAGGGTGTATGGCATGGGGACGTGTTAAATAAAAATTGCTTCATCATCATGAGCCATAAGGTGGGATGGTGAATGTCAATTTCCTTGTTTTTGTCCAAGGAGCCTTCGGGTGTGGATTTTAAATAAGGAGCACAATTGCATCTTAAAGAGCCACAAGGTGATATGATGTAATTGTTGCTAACTCCATTAATAAGGTTATAATTGACTTTGGAGGTTTTATTGTTTCTTTTAAGTAGTCCTACTAGCCAAATTTCGGGTCCGGGGATTTATCCCTCAAATCGTGTTAAGTTATCCTTGATGTGGGCTTTATTTAGTGACAACGGTTTTTGAAGTCGAGGTTAGGTTTTGAGTGTTGAGTTTACACCGTTCTTGCCTTCATTTTTGGATTAAATATATCAAATAAAGTCAAATGAGCCTTTGGGTGAATGACAAATAAAATCTAGAGATACAATTAGGAATAATAGGAGATTGAGTTTAACACAAATTACTTGTATGAGTTGGTTTAATTTTGGGGCTTATGAATGACAATGATCTTGTTTTTTGTACTTGGCATGGAAAAGTGAAAAGTCGAGGACGATGAATCTATTTGAGTTTTATGATCCTTAAAGTTATTTTTCAATAATGAAAGCAATACATTATGTCTTTGCAAAATAAAATGTCAAAAGTTGAATAAAATTGTAGTTAGTGTTTTATTTTATCATTGCGTGAGGACACGACAATTGCTTAGCAAGGGGGAGTTTGATATGAGCTTAAATACTCATATCATTTATATCATAAAACAATGAATATATGCATCTAAATCAGTGAAAATGCCTTTTATATGTTTGTTTGTCGTTTCATGTGTGTGGGTACCAAAGATCGCGAAAATCGACAAAAACCAACACGAGTTTGAAGAAAAGATCGAGGAAGCCAAAACAAGTCCGTTTTAGTGGATTTCATATTAGATAAAGTTTATTGGGCTTGTGGGTCCAACATTTGGATTAATGGGATCAAAAGCCCATTAACAAAAACAAGTTATCCATTTTATACCTAAAAGCCATTACAAGGCCCAAAAGAACAAGTTATGTGACAGATTGAGAAAGATTTGGCCAGTATCCCATTTCACTTATCAATTTGATGAACAGTGGAGTTTACATGGGCTCTAAATAAAACCCATTAGGTCAAAGTTACAATGGACGTTTATAATGTCTATTTACTTTACCTTTGGGTAAACATGTGCAAACGTAACTCACTCACCCACACACACACCACCTTCGATACATCCAAAGTAAATCTCTCCCATCTCAACAAAATAAACCAGTCACTTTATCCTTTCACCCAAACCCTAATTAACCCACTTTGGGGGTTTATTCTCCCAAACGTGTGATTCACACGCGTTTCTAATTAATTCCCCTCTAATCCGGAGATAGAAGATGGGGTATTTTGGTGATGTGGCTCCCTTCCCCTAATCTGATTGGCTTAAAAACCTCACCCTCCTCCAATCTACCAATAAGATGAAGCCACCTCAGCTATCAAGAAGCACAACTAGCACACTTGATTGCCACGTTGGCGATCCGTGTGCTAGTTGGCAATTTTCATCCGTAGGATTGAAGAGTGAGAAGGAAGAGAAGAAAAGATACCAAATGGACGATCAAGATTAAGGGTTATGCTCAACAAACTCACCCAAGAGGGTTTGGGGTTAGCCTATAAAACCCCCATTTTATATGTAATTTCGATCCCATTTTTAGTTTTAAAGTTATTATGGTAAATTAGGTGTAGGATTTAAATTGTAATTTTTCTTTTCTGAATATTGTAATCTGTTTTCGATAATAATAAAAAGTTATTTTGAGATTTAATTGTCTCAATTTAATTTCTGTTTAAGTTTATTGTAGTTAATTCCTTTTGTCAACCTAAGTTTGGATAATATTGAGTATATTTGTTCAAGCTAAATAATAGTTTGAGTAAATATATTTAGATTAAATTTGGGGATAATCTTCCCCACTGGAAGTTTATGATAAACTGGTCCGAATGTTTGGATATGGTGGTTCGATGAAGGTGGTTCGATTAATAGCGAATGGTGGCGTTTATTAGCTTTAATAAAAATGCTCAGCGCATCTTGATATTTTGATTTTACTAGGTTCGGATTTCTCGGAATCCTCTCGAATTGATCTCAGTTAAAAGTGGAATGATTTGTTCTTGGTGACAAAAAGTGGATTTGGTTTTCTAGTGTATTAAACAGATAAGTGAATAAAAGATTAAAGATTAAAGCTAGAAACAGTAGATAAAAGCAGTTAAATGATAAGGCAGAAAAATACTCTTACTGAAAAATGCCCTATGCTGAAAATAACCCTTATGCGGAATGTTGCTCTATGCGGAATAAATTGTATGATTCGGAAAACTTGCCTCATGCGGAATATAAAACTCTATGCGGAAAATACTCTCATTCGGAAAAATACCTATATTCGGAAAGTACTGCTCTATGCGGAAAATAAGCTTTACTCGGAAAAATCAGGGCTATGCGGAAAACTAAGGTCATTCGGAATATCTAAAATGTTCCGAATAGGGGGAAAGTGGAAACCCCTATTCGGAATAAAAACTCTATTCGGAATATATGGAAAGTTCCGAATAAGACAACAAAAAACTCTATGCGGAATATTGGAAAGTTCCGAATAAGGAAACAAATAAACGGCTATGCGGAATATTGAAAAGTTCCGAATAAGTAAAATGAAAAAGAGCTATTCGGAAAGATTATTCCGAGTAAGAGAAATGGCAACACCCTTATTCGGAATATCAAAAGTTCCGAATAAGGGAAACTCAAAATAGGCTATTCGGAATTTCTGGGAGATGAAGAACAGTGACAGCAGTGAGTAAATAGGGTACACGAAATTAACTCAAAATCAACTCCAATACTTAAAAAGGTTTAACCAAACTAACCAATAATCATTAACATACCATAAGGAACAAATCCCACTAATAAAAACACTAAATCAACAACTTTTTAAGATCAAACTTGAATCAAATAAAAACTTAAGAACTTGCAAAAAGAGATGATGAAGAACAAGATTAATAGTAAGATGGAATGGATTGATTACTGAAAAAGTAACAAGGTTAATGATTGAAGATTACAAGATGAAAAGAAAAAGATGAAAATCACCAAACTCCCTAATGGAGTTGGTGATGGGACGAACAAAAGAACTGGGAAAGAAAAAATGAAAAACTAACTCCCTAATGTGTGAAGAGAAAAACTATATATAGTCCTAGTGGTTGGTTGGTGAGTGGGCTTTCTCCTCTTGTTCTTGTCTTCTCGTCTTTTCAGAAAAGTTGACGTTTTCGATTCTGATTCGGGATTTGTTGTCGATTAAATCCAACTCGTCTTTTAATTTCTTCGTTAAATAGACTCGAGTTTCTTCGACTTATGAAAATCTTCCGTCTTTAGTCCTTTTCTTCAATAAATCTTCGAATAGGCCTAGTGACTTCAAATCTTTTGTACGTCTTGGACAATAGACTTTATCTTGAGTCTTTTTCCTTGATAAAACCCGTGCAATCCCATGTTTTCTTTAATATTCATCCGGTTAGCTCTGAAATCACAATAAACACAAAAACCACGCATAATTCCAAACAAATGATATTAATTACGTGTTTTGGTCTTGTTTTAGCCAGAATTAAGTGGTAAAAGGATGGGTGTTTACACACCTATCAAATCCCCTACACTTAACCATTGCCATGCCCTCATGCAATGCTTAGTGATAAAGCAATTTTACATTTTTCTCATAATTAATCAACCTTGGCCTTATTTAAATTCTACTAAACAACAATTAAAATAATAAGAGAACTTAAAACTTTAAAATAAACAAAAAGATGGAAATAACTTGTAAAGAAATCAAAGACTTACATTAGGGCTTTGGTGTTGCGAAGATTTATCACCCTCAAGTTTCACGTTCCCCAAACTAAGCTTAAAAACGAGATCATTGTTATTATAAGTTAGTAAATCAAACACTTACACACATGGCTTAATTAAATGCTTAAACTCCCTTATTCCTAATTGTATCTCTTATATTTTATTTTTGTCTTAGAATGATCATGAAGATGCATTTTTGGACTTATTTCGATAGTTTATTAGAGCTGAAAGCAAAGTAGGACGATTTGATCAATAGTTAGCTAAAGGACAAAATCTCTTAAAACTGCTTCTCGGGATATCAAAAAGTTCATATCTTGGCATAACTTGGTTCACGATTTGAGACCTTTCTCGGGCCGATATTTGGCATGTACTTCATACTTCATATCTTCGAGAGACGTTCTTGAGATAATGGTCTTCTCATCATAATAGAGTTTCTTCACTTGGAGACTTTTGAGGGGTACTCCAACTTTGTTGACCACGACTTCATGATTATTTCTTCAATCTCTATTTGGGATTTTGAGATACAACGATCCGCCTCCTTTTCGGACTTGGATCTATTTATCCTCATACCTTGTTAGGGTCTTTTCGGATAGACTTCTCCATGATCTTTATGGGAGTTGATTGCTTTTCGTCGTGAGTCTTGATCCTTCATATTGACTTTAGGAATAATGCTTTTCACATCACTTTGGATCTTCAGCAATAAAATTGAATCCTCATGCCTTGTTAGGGCCTTTTCGGACTCGCCAATCTTCGCGCCCCGCTTCATAAGTTATGCCTTGG
Source organism: Glebionis coronaria (assembly GCA_025667525.1). Taxonomy (NCBI): domain Eukaryota; kingdom Viridiplantae; phylum Streptophyta; class Magnoliopsida; order Asterales; family Asteraceae; genus Glebionis; species Glebionis coronaria. Next base: position 136,104,799 of record CM046876.1, read on the forward strand.
CTATGAACTCTTATCATTACCGAGCAACTTTTAAACGATCTTGGGCTAGAAGCTAAGTAACTTTTCAAATCGTAAGACCTTACTTATTGCAGATAAATATTAGCAAGTGATGGGAGAATAGGCAAATAATTACACCAAGTGAGCTTGCGCAAGAATACCGACTTATAATTGACTCTATCATTTCTCGTCCTCCACAATTTAAAATCTCAAATAATGAGACTCGTGGACACTTAGCCTAATAAACCAATTAAGGTCTACATGGTTAAGGATACTAGCTAGAATAAACTTGGATAAGTCTATTCGGGTTGAGTCAAAATAAACGCAACGGGCCTAATATGTCAAAGATATCTGAACTAGCTACACCAATTTATTAATATTTTTGACTTTATTGCGGGATATATACATATGAAAGCAACGATAAAAATTTAAAAATTACAACTAAATGGCCAAAGTTAATAAAAAATTTGAAAAATGCTGAAAAATAGGATTTTCCGGTTAAATGAAGGCATTTTCATGGAAAAGTTCACTTAAAACTTCGATAGAAGTCTCCCCTACACTTAAGATAAACATTGTCCTCAATGTTTAAGCATGTGGGAAAAATCTCCCCTACACTTATGACATTGTGCACGTTGGTTAACTCAAGTTAAGGAAGAGACGACTAAAGTGATCAAGTTCAAATGTGAGTATGAAGAAAATTGAATCACGATAGTTGAGAGATAGAACCGGATTTCGGATAACACGGGAGCACGGTTCTTCAAAGATTTCCAAGATTGCAGTTATCCCTGTAAGCACATCACCACACAAACACAAACGACCAAAATAGGTCCTCCCCTACACTTAGGGGGTGAAAGGGATAGATACTCGGGCTGCCTCCCGAGGAGCGCTTGTTTTTGATAACCGAGTCACGAGCCTGACTCGACCCAACTTCAGTTCATGGGGAACGTGGTGAGGGATGGAATCACCTCGTGAGAGGTGTCCTCACCAAAGTACAACTTCACTCGTTGGCCATTCACCTTAAAATTTGGTCCATTAGGTTGAGCGAGCTCGAGAGTACCATATGGAAAAATTTGGGCGATGATGAATGGGCCGGACCAACGAGATTTGAGCTTGCCCGAAAAGATTTTCAACCGAGAGTTAAAAAGTAAGACTTTGTCTCCAACATGGAACTCTCGGTTTTTGATCTTGGAGTCGTGAATGAGCTTAGTTCTTTCCTTATAGATCAAAGAATTTTCATAAGCCTCATTCCGAAGTTCATTCAGCTCATTGAGTTGGATCTTGCGTAGGTCACCGGCTTTGTTTATATCAAAATTGGCCCACTTCAAGGCCCAATAAGCCTTGTGCTCCAACTCAATGGGGAGGTGGCACGCTTTCCCGTACACAAGACGATAAGGCGTACAGCCGATCGGGGTCTTGTAAGCAGTACGGAAAGCCCACAACGCATCATCGAGTTTATCAGCCCATGCGGCACGATGCTCTCCCACGGTTCTTTCCAAAATTCGCTTCAGTCCTCGGTTGGATATTTCGGCCTGGCCATTAGTTTGTGGGTGATAGGCTGTGGAAAGCCGATGGTTTACACCGTACTTAGCCATGACTCTAGCAAATTGGTCATTGCAGAAATGAGTCCCACGATCACTAATAATGGCACGAGGCACACCGAAGCGAGCGAATAGAGCTTTCAAAAAGTTACAAACCACCCTTGCGTCATTAGTAGGCAAAGCTTTGGCTTCAACCCACTTTGAAACGTAGTCAACGGCTACAAGGATGTATTTGTTTCCTTTAGACGAAGGGAATGGCCCCATAAAGTCGATACCCCAAACATCAAAAATTTCACACTCTTGAATGAAATTCTGAGGCATCTCGTCTTTATGTGTGATTTTGCCTTGCTTTTGGCAAACATCACATCGCTTAACCATATTGTGAGCATCACGATATATGGAGGGCCAATAAAATCCCGAATCAAACACTTTCTTAGCAGTGTAGTTGGGACCAAAGTGACCACCGGTGGGTCCTTTATGGCAAGCATCAAGGATGTCCGACGCTGCCGGTCCATCAACACATCGGCGAATTATCAGGTCAGCACATTGTTTGAATAGGTAAGGGTCGTCCCAAAAGTAAGTCTTGATGTCGGTAAAGAACTTCTTCTTTTGCTGGGACGTCAACCCTTCCTTGAGAATTCCACCCGCCAAGTAGTTTGCAAAGTCCGCAAACCACGGGGTTTCATTCGGATTCGAGTTTATAGACATTAAGGTCTCCAAGGGAAAAGAATCATTGATTTCTTTAGTCGGATGATCCCCTTGGTATGGATCCTCAAGTCTACTAAGATGGTCCGCGGCTAGGTTTTCTGCTCCTTTTTTATCGCGGATGTCGATTTTAAATTCCTGGAGCAGCAAAACCCAGCGAAGAAGTCTTGGTTTGGAATCTTGTTTTGTCAACAAGTACTTCAGCGCGGAATGATCGGTATACACGATGGTGGTGGAAAGGACAAGATAGGGGCGAAACTTTTCAAAGGCATAGACAACAGCTAAAAGCTCTTTTTCGGTTGTCGTATAATGCAGTTGTGCCCCAGTCATTGTCTTGCTAGCGTAATGGATCGGTTGGAAGTGTTTGTTCACTCTTTGTCCAAGAACCGCTCCAATAGCAAAATCACTAGCATCGCACATCAACTCAAAGGGAAGCTCCCAATTAGGGGTAACCAAGACGGGTGCCTTAGTTAGCTTATCCTTAAGTGAGTTGAAGGCTTCAAGGCACTCTTTGGAAAAGATAAAAGGAGTATCTTTTTCCAAGAGGTGGGTCATCGGGCGAGCGATTTGAGAAAAATCTTTGATGAATCGACGATAGAAGCCCGCATGACCCAAGAAACTTCTCACACCCTTCACAGTGGAAGGTGGAGGCAACTTTGCTATAACATCAACTTTGGCACGGTCTACTTCAAGACCGGCTTTCGAGATCTTATGTCCAAGCACGACGCCTTCTTTTACCATAAAATGGCATTTTTCCCAATTTAGAACGAGGCGAGTGTCTTCGCACCGCTTTAGCATACGTTCTAAATTGGTAAGGCAAGATGAGAAGGAATCTCCGAAGACCGAGAAGTCATCCATGAAGACTTCCATGGTTTGTTCAACCATGTCATGGAAGATAGCTAACATACATCTTTGGAACGTCCCGGGCGCATTACATAAGCCAAAAGGCATTCTTTTGTAAGCGAAAGTACCGTAGGGACAAGTGAATGTAGTCTTCTCTTGATCTTGGGGATCGATGGGTATTTGAAAATAACCCGAGAAACCATCAAGAAAGCAGTAATATTCATTACCGGCTAATCGTTCAAGCATTTGGTCCATGAAAGGTAGAGGGAAATGATCCTTTCTCGTGGCATCATTGAGTTTGCGGTAGTCTATACAAACTCTCCACCCAGTAACGAGACGAGTTGGAATCAACTCGTTGTGTTCATTGGGAACAACGGTTATTCCGCCCTTCTTGGGCACACAATGGATTGGACTAACCCACGGGGAATCCGAAATAGGGTAAATCATACCCGCATCAAGAAGTTTGATAACCTCGGTTTTGATGACTTCATGTATTTTTGGATTCACCCTTCGTTGGCTTTGAATAGTGGGCTTGAAGTCGTCCTCCATGAGAATTTTGTGCGTGCAGAAGTGAGGATCAATTCCACGAATATCCGAGATTTTCCAAGCAATAGCCTTCTTATGATCCTTCAATACAGCAACGAGGCGAGTCTTCTCTTCATCTTTCAAATCCTTCGCAATAATGACGGGTGACTTCTTGTTGTCGTCAAGGAACACGTACTCGAGATGTGGCGGCAACTCCTTAAGTTCCAAATCCGGAGGATTTTCGACGGGAGGCGTTTTCAAAGTCGGAGTATCGATAGCAATAACCGTGGGAGATGGAGGCGAAGGATTTTCTTCGGTGAGAAGATTGTCAAAGAAACTCATGTCTTCATCCCCCTCGGTGGGAGAATCATTAGTAGCTAAATTCGCATCTCCCATGGTCTCTTCAAGATTGTTCCAGAATAAATCACTATCTCCAAATAGAGACAACGATGAATCAATTGAGGACACGGTCTCAACAGTGGGAAGAGAGGTAGGAATACTTTTGCAAGCATCATTAAAGTGTTCTTCACAAGCCTCATCAAGAACGTCAATACAATTAACGCTCTCATATGAATAAGGCTGTTTAGACAACTTTCCCATGTTGAAGACTACTTTATCATCACCCACTCTCATGATAAGCTCACCGGCTTCAACATCAATGAGAGTGCGACCGGTCCTAAGGAATGGACGACCAACAATCAGTGGCACACGGGGGTCCATCTCGTAGTCGACGACAACAAAATCAGCAGGAAAGGTGAATTTGTCGACTCCTACGATGACGTCTTCGGCTATCCCCACTGGATAAGCAACCGTACGGTTGGCCAATTCCAAAGTCATTTTAGTGGGGACTAGCTCTGGGAGAGATAATTGCTTCCAAACACTTAGAGGCATGAGATTAATACTGGCACCTAGATCGGCTAGGGCCATGCAATTCTCTATTCCCGGGAAATTGCAAGGGATAAGAAAACGACCCGGATCACCAAGCTTGGTTGGCAATTTCCTTAAGAGCACTGCGGAGCAGTTCTCATTAAGTTGGGTGTTGGCAATGTCGAGGAGCTTTTCCTTGTCGCTCAGAAGGTCTTTAAACATTTTAGCATACTTGGGCATGTGAGCGAGAGCCTCAGCGAAGGAGATATTGAAATTCAGTTGTTTAAACATTTTAAGAAAGTTAGAAACCTGAATATCATCCTTGCTCTTTTGCTTCTCTTTCCTCAACCTTGAAGGATAAGGTATATTGGAAGAAGATGAAGGCTTTAGAGGAATAGGGTCACTCACAACCACGGGTGGAGGAGGGGTAGAAAGAGGAGGTGGAGAAATTGGGGAAGGAGAAGGAGGAGGAATAGGAGCAGGCGACTCGTTCTCCTTAGTCACAACCACCGGTGGGGGTATAGGAAGCTCGGGTTCCTTGGTACCTTTACCACTTCGAGTGGTGATTGCTTTCATCTCCCCTCTTGGGTTCGCAACGGTGTTACTCGGAAGAGTACCCGAAGAAGAGGGTTGACTACTTTGGAAGAAACTAGCCATCATGTTCCTCAAGTCATTCGTCTGACTATCCAACGTGTTTCGCATATCGGCTCTCAAATCATTTCCTTGCTTTACCAAATCGGCTTTCAGGTTGAGCACCTCTCTCTGAAGATTTCCCACTATCGCATCGTTAGTCCTCATATAAGTTTCCACTTCTTGGTGAAGAGCGGTGGGTTGGTTGGGAGGAGCATTGTATGCAGGTGGTTGGTAAGCAGGTTGTTGGTAGACTTGGTTGTTTCGTTGAGGTGGTTGTTGTTGCTTGTGAGGTGGGATGTATGGTTGTCGAGGTTGTTGTTGTTGTTGAGGAGGGCGATTAAGGTTTTGTTGTTGGTTTGGGTTGGTTGGAGGAAAACCAGGTGGGGAAAGATAGTTGTTGCTGCGATAGCTAAGCAAGTTACGGTCACCTTGAGGTTTTGCTTGATAAGCAGGTTGTTGGTAGGTGCCATATGCCGCATTCACATTCTCAGCAGGGTAATCTTGGGTGGCGGTACAAGTTGTATAAGAGTGGGGACCACCGCATATCTCACAAGGTTGGCTGACAGCGTTCACTTGAGCGTTTTTGGCGTTGTTGCTGTTGTTGTTGCTGACGGTGTGGGTGACAAGCGATTCAAGAAGCGTGGTGATTTTGTCTAATCGCTTGTCGCTGTCATTAGTGCTAGCACTAGCAACATTGGTCCTAACGCTCTTGGTTTGCACACGAGACTTGTTCTCAATGATATCCCAAGCAGCATTGGAAGTCTTAGCCAATAAATTACCCCCTGAGGCACTATTCAGTGAATCTTGGTCACTCATGCTTAAACCATTGTAAAAAGTATTTATTTGATGTACTTTGGTAAAACCATGTTGTGGGCATTTTCTTAAAAGATCTTTAAAACGATCCCAAGATTCACTGAATGACTCATCGTACTTTTGTTCAAAGTTTATAATCTCATTCCGCAAAGCGGTAGTACGAGAGGGTGGAAAAAAGTAGTTAATAAACTTTGTTTCCAAATCCGTCCACGAGAGAATACTCTGTGGCGGTTCCTTAGCAAGCCAATGTCGGGCTTGTCCCTCTAAAGAAAAGGGAAAAAGTTGTAACCTTATCACTTCTTGTGAAACTCCATTGAACTTGACCGTGTTGGTGAGTTGTAGAAATCTCTTGATGTGGTCGTGTGGATCATCAATGGTGCGTCCCAAGAATGGTTGAGCTGAGACCATCTGGATAAAGCCTGACTTGAGCTCGAAATTGTTGGCGGCAATTGGAGGAATGACAATTGGATCCGTGTTGCCATCAACATGAGCTTGCAGCAGTTCAATCATTGGGCGATTATCCGGAAGGTGCTCATTGTTGTTGTTATTCATGTTGTTGAAAGGCGGGTTGTTGTTGTTATTATTGTTGTTCGGAGGTGGTATGTTATTGTTGTTTTGTACACCAGCCATGTCTAAGTTATCGAGAGGCTCGGGCTCTTGATAAGACGTGGATCGAGTGCGCATACACCTGCAAAAGAACGAACAAAGAAAGCAAAAATATTTTTGGTTTTTATTGTTTTTTAATTTTTAGGATTTTTGAAAATTTTATATTTTTTAGTGTTTTTGAAAATTTTATGAAAAAGTAACGTTCACGGGGAACGGATCCCAAAATCCAAGTTCTACAAAAAACTTTTGATCTTAACGAGAGGAGCCGGCAGCGGCGCCATTTGATATTTTGATTTTACTAGGTTCGGATTTCTCGGAATCCTCTCGAATTGATCTCAGTTAAAAGTGGAATGATTTGTTCTTGGTGACAAAAAGTGGATTTGGTTTTCTAGTGTATTAAACAGATAAGTGAATAAAAGATTAAAGCTGGAAACAGTAGATAAAAGCAGTTAAATGATAAGGCAGAAAAATACTCTTACTAAAAAAATGCCCTATGCTGAAAATAACCCTTATGCGGAATGTTGCTCTATGCGGAATAAATTGTATGATTCGGAAAACTTGCCTCATGCGGAATATAAAACTCTATGCGGAAAATACTCTCATTCGGAAAAATACCTATATTCGGAAAGTACTGCTCTATGCGGAAAATAAGCTTTACTCGGAAAAATCAGGGCTATGCGGAAAACTAAGGTCATTCGGAATATCTAAAATGTTCCGAATAGGGGGAAAGTGGAAACCCCTATTCGGAATAAAAACTCTATTCGGAATATATGGAAAGTTCCGAATAAGACAACAAAAAACTCTATGCGGAATATTGGAAAGTTCCGAATAAGGAAACAAATAAACGGCTATGCGGAATATTGAAAAGTTCCGAATAAGTAAAATGAAAAAGAGCTATTCGGAAAGATTATTCCGAGTAAGAGAAATGGCAACACCCTTATTCGGAATATCAAAAGTTCCGAATAAGGGAAACTCAAAATAGGCTATTCGGAATTTCTGGGAGATGAAGAACAGTGACAGCAGTGAGTAAATAGGGTACACGAAATTAACTCAAAATCAACTCCAATACTTAAAAAGGTTTAACCAAACTAACCAATAATCATTAACATACCATAAGGAACAAATCCCACTAATAAAAACACTAAATCAACAACTTTTTAAGATCAAACTTGAATCAAATAAAAACTTAAGAACTTGCAAAAAGAGATGATGAAGAACAAGATTAATAGTAAGATGGAATGGATTGATTACTGAAAAAGTAACAAGGTTAATGATTGAAGATTACAAGATGAAAAGAAAAAGATGAAAATCACCAAACTCCCTAATGGAGTTGGTGATGGGACGAACAAAAGAACTGGGAAAGAAAAAATGAAAAACTAACTCCCTAATGTGTGAAGAGAAAAACTATATATAGTCCTAGTGGTTGGTTGGTGAGTGGGCTTTCTCCTCTTCTTCTTGTCTTCTCGTCTTTTCAGAAAAGTTGACGTTTTCGATTCTGATTCGGGATTTGTTGTCGATTAAATCCAACTCGTCTTTTAATTTCTTCGTTAAATAGACTCGAGTTTCTTCGACTTATGAAAATCTTCCGTCTTTAGTCCTTTTCTTCAATAAATCTTCGAATAGGCCTAGTGACTTCAAATCTTTTGTACGTCTTGGACAATAGACTTTATCTTGAGTCTTTTTCCTTGATAAAACCCGTGCAATCCCATGTTTTCTTTAATATTCATCCGGTTAGCTCTGAAATCACAATAAACACAAAAACCACGCATAATTCCAAACAAATGATATTAATTACGTGTTTTGGTCTTGTTTTAGCCAGAATTAAGTGGTAAAAGGATGGGTGTTTACACACCTATCACATCTCTTCTTCTCAAAGATTTTCTACAAAAGGTTTGATATCATTTAAATTTCAAGTTACTTAAATTTTAGATGATTCTGAGTTATATGTTAAATGGATTAGGGGTTATAAGATATGCTTATTGAGCTGACAGATCTGCTGTTATAGTTATTAGCTTAATTTGAGATACGATTCTGCTATTTAAAATGATGTAGTGAATATCTGTTAAGTTTGCAAAGCTGTAAGTTGGTTTAAAGAATTTCTTGTTTTTGATTTAAGTTGAGGTATGATATTAAGTCTGTGTTGATTTGAGTCAGCAAATGGATTTATTTTGTTGTCATGTTGTTTAGTTTGCTGGCTGATATATCAGTAGTTTTTATTTAGCTAAGGTCTGGTTATGTTATTGTCTGCTGTGTATTATGGCGTTTTGCTGATATAGCTGCTTTCGTTTGAGTTTCGGTTGAGATTGAATAGGTATGATAGTTCTGACGAATCTGGTGAATGCTTGCTATTTATTATTTGTTAATGATCTTTATGTTAGATTGGGTTTGATTAATTTGTTCTTTGCTGCTGATCTTGTTAAACTGAGAAGTCTGCTTTAATTTGTTAGCTTTGATATAGCTGATCTCTTTGAGTTTTAACTGAGTTTTGGGGTTAGCCTTTGATTAGGCTGTTTTATATATTTATGTTACATATTCAGTAACCAAACGATGAGTTTGGGGTTAGTGATGTATTAATCTGTCATATCTTATTGTGCTTATCTTGCTTATATATAAGTTTAGCTTGCTGTAATTGTTTGTTGGATTTGCATCATTGTAAAAGCTGTCAGACTCCTTTAGTCTGATAGATTTATATTGTTTTATCAGTCCATAGAAATTCATCACCAAGTCATAATAGTGACTCGTGTGATCAGTTTTACTGTCTTAATACAGTTTAACATTCCAAAAATATTTTCATCAAAAAGTCATACCTGTGATTTTGGTCTACAATTTTCATTGTCAAAAATATTAATCACAAAAATCCCCCATGGGACTCGAACCCTTGACCTCAAGGGTGTCTGCCATTCATGTTTACCATCTCACCTAGTTAATTGTTTTGGTTATAATACCAATTCAGTCATTAATATAGTCTTCTTTATTTATGCTCTCAGTTCTCTTTACGTCATTTAAATACATAGATTTAATTTTATTTAATTTTAAATCATTTTAATTACTTTTATAAAGTTTAAAAAATAAATAGATAAAAACAAAATAAAAAATGTTTTATTAATTTTTAGAAATTTAAATAGTATTTAAATAATTAGATTTTATTTAATTTAGTTTTAATTAAATTTGTTTTTAAATAAATTTTGTTCAAGTAGATTTTGTTTATTAAAAGTAAAAGTAAAATTTTAAATTAGTTTATAATTTTTAAAATTGTTTTAAATAGTTTAATTTCTAATAAGTTTAAATAAATAGTTTTAATTTTAAATAATTGTTTTTAGATAAAAATGGGGAACGATTCATGCACTTAGGATTTAATTTACTTAAAATTTGTAGGAGTATTTTAGTTTAAAAACCTATAAACCATTCAAATCAATTGTCCATTTCAAAACAAACGTCTCAAATTCACTCGATCTTCGTGTACAATGAACTTGGTTCATCATCGTGTTTAATTAAATCCGTCTTTGGTAATTTTAGTCTATTAGATTTTCCTAAAGGTAGTTTTCTAATTTACCCTATAACGTATCTAATTGACATATACTTTTCATGACACATCACCCAGTCTTCTTCTTGGTATTGTGGAAGAGTTGATAGTGAAACTCCTTCCATAGTAACTCTGTATAATTCACATTCTTACCCTTGTAGATGCCCCAAAAGATACAAGCAATTGAAAGACGCAAAGAGTCATATACAGTTGATTTAGCAGTCAGACAACGAATAAGTATACCAAATAATGCTTTCCAAGGTTGTCCTAGATTAGCTGTGGTAAATTGAGACACCACTCGCAACTCAGGATCACCGTATCCAAGAGAATGATACATCTTAACAATTTCATTCTTGTCAGGGTCTGATGTAAACCTTTGACCTATAGGTGGAGTTGGTAATCCGAATATTTAACGAAAGTGATGAATGGTGAGAGTATGTTCCTTTTTGTTGATAGTGAATGTGATCTTTCTATCTGATAGACGTTTCTTTGAAGCCCATAATTCATACATATAATCAGTTGATACCGAAGCCAATCCCGTAAAGCCTTCTTTATTAGGGTTCGATCAAGAATCTCTGTGGCTACTTTGAAAGCATAGTGAGCTGGGATAGAATCTTCTTTGTCTTCTAGTCGAAAGTTATTTGGTATAAACTTTAGAGCTTTGGCGGAGACAAGTGCCTGATCAACTTTGATTTGTTGCTCGGTAGGTTTAGACATGTTTTCTTCTTAAGACAAAAACATACAAGATTGATACACACAAAGATATATATCATGATGTATCTATACCTAAGCAAGTCAAACATATACCATATAGAACAATCAATCATAGTGAACTAGCATTCGAATACACGAGAAACTAAAGATACAATCAAACACGATTGAATGACAACATATTTCTAAAATAACTCACATTAAGAATAAGAACACATTACGAAAAACAAACACATTTGGATAAGTGGTCATTTTTTGGATAAAACCCTATTTTCGGATAAACTCATGTTTTCGGATAATTCTGACATTTTCGGATAAACATGCGTTCTTCGGATAAATAAGCATTTTTTGGATAAAAGGATATTCTTCGGATTATCAGTTATCTTCGGATAAATCAAATATCTTCGGATAAAAACATCTTCTTCGGAAAAATTTAAAAATCTTCGGAAAAAATCAAAATCTTCAGAAAAAGTAAAATCTTCGGATAAATCATTTATCTACGGATAAATATAAAGTCTTCGGATAAATATCATATCTTCGGATAAAACATTTATTCTCGGATAAATTCAATATCTTCGGATAAATAAGATTTCTTCGGATAAAAATAACTTCATCGGAATAATTAAAATCTTCGGAAAAATTAAAAATCTTCGGACAAATCATTTATCTTCGGATAAATAAAATGTCTTCGGATAAATATCATATCTTCGGATAAGACATTTATTTTCGGATAAATTCAATATCTTCGGATAAATAAGATTTTTCGGATAAAAAGAATTTCTTCGGATAAAGGCAACTGTTTCGGATAAATGCAACTTTTTCGGATAAAACATGTTTTTCGGATAAAGAACTTTGACAGATTTTCGGATAAGCATTAATTTCTTCGGATAAACTATATATCTTTGGATAACCATTTTATTCGGAATAAGGCAATTTCTTCGGAAAATAAAGCTTAACAGCTTTACTGTAAAACGAATATCACCAATCACTCTATACATCTTTCTGAGGCAAAAACACTAGATTTTAAGGCAAACTAAGCAATAAACCTATGTTCTTAACCTATCCCTCGCAAAACCCACTTATTAATTTAATTATTCAACCCAATTAGATACATAAACACTAAATTGATATTTTGGGGATTTGACTAATTAGACGAAGAATCAAAGGAATCATAAGCTTAAATTAGATAAAACATAGTTACCTTTGAAGTTTATAACAGATTAGATCAAACAAGTGAGGTTTTGGATGGTAAAATCAATGGGGGCAAAGAGTTGTGAGTCTGTGTGTGGTAAACAGAGAAAAGAAACGAAAAAGAAGTAAGGGGGCGCGTTTTTATTTATTTGACTTAGGTCAATGTAAACATTTTCCCTTTTTACTCTTTTAGTCACCCTATTTCCGTCTGTTTTCTTTTAGTGACTATCCTATTTAATGACACATAATCCAAGCAACATAATTGAACTCCTATGCCTTAACACTCATTAAGTATATTATCACGAAAAAACCTAATCCCGAGTCACATAAATCACGAAAAAAAATCACGAAGCACGAGGAATACACACGAAAAATGATTCACCATTAAGCATATAACCAATTAACTTTTCTGAAAGACTTTTGAAGACCGATTTGATGATGAAAATGATTTTATATTTTCTCCCCTTTACATACAGACCCGTTTTCTATTTAAAGAGCTGTAGTCTATGTATTTAAAAGAACTGATGAAAGACTTTTTCCGTTTAAGAAGATATAAGAACAATTCGTGGTGGCAATAAGATTTCTCTTATTTTTACAAAATGAGTGAACTGAAGCGTACACAAATTTGTTTTAGATCAAGTTATAAAGTAAACTTGATCCCTTATATGGTTTTAAAGTAAACCATACCCGAGAAAATTAATTCCCGTTGTGAGCCAACTTCTTCGTACGAAATACGTGACTTTAATGCGAAAAGCGGGTTGCAGTCAGAAATAACTACAAGCCATATGGGCATGTTTTAAAATATGTACAACTTTTATACGGACTCTATTTATGGCGCCGTGTCAATTTTGATCGACATTTCTAAGGCCGAAATATTACCGTACTAAAAGACATGCCTGATTTAAAATAAAAATATTATGGGATTTTCTTGATTTTATATTTTTTTAAGGTTTTTGTAGATTTTATATTTTTGTATTTTTTTTTGGTGGTTTTAATATATACGATAATATACAAGATCACGATAAAAGGATACTCTAAAATAGTTTACCACCACTATTCTGCAGATTCTTCTGCCAACTCCTTAAGTGTCGCTGGTGAGAATGATTTCATGCCTAGCTTTTCGATCAAAAACTCGATACGTCCTCGATCTAAGGCCTTTGTGAATATATCCGCCAGCTGATACTCAGTTTTGACAATATACAGTTCGATCACTCCATTTTCCACTTTCTCTTTGATGAAATGGTAGTGAATGTCAATGTGCTTTGCCCGGGAGTGTTGAACGTAGTTGCAACAAAGAGAAATGGCGCTTTTATTGTCATAGTACATCGGAATTTTGTTGAATCCAAGACCGTAGTCAGTTACTTGTGATCTCATCCATAGAACATGAGCACAACAACCGGACATAGCAATGTATTCAGCCTCTGTACTTGATATAGCTGCGCTTTTCTACCTTTTGGATGCCCAACTAATCAGTCTATCTCCAAGAAGTTGCACACTGTCATAAGTGCTACGTCTAGTATCTTGACACCTAGCATAATCCGCATCTGCATATGATATTAGTGCAATAGAGGAATCCTTCGGATATCACAGACCACGATGAAGTGTTCATTTAAGATACCGAAAGATCCTTTTCACAACATGTAAGTGCTTTCCAGTAGGCCGAGCCTGATACCGGGCACACATGCATATAGCAAATTGCAAATCAGGCCTGCTAGCAGTCAGATAGAGAAGGGTGCCGATCATTCCATGGTAAAGTTTAGGATCCACAGCAATCCCATCCCTATCCTCATCTAACTTGGAGATCTCCACCATTGGAGTATCCACGGGGTCACAGTTTTCAAAATGATACTTTTTCAACGATTCAAGAGCATATTTAGATTGATTAATGAAGATGCCTCTGGGATTTTGAAAAATTTGCAACCCTAAGAAAAATGAAAATTTTCCCATCATTGACATCTTAAAACATGTGGACATGATTTTCTCAAAATGGTCAGACAGTCTTTGATTAGTGGCAACAAAAATTATATCATCAACATAAATTTGTACCAGCATCACGTCATTGTCCTCCTTGAGAATAAACAATGTAGGGTCCACTTTGCCTTTGGAGAATCCTTCCGATATGAGATAAGACGATAGGAGATCGTACCACGCGCGTGGAGCTTGTTTCAACCCATAAAGAGCCTTCTTGAGCTTGTACACATGATTAGGATACTCCGAGTTGACGTATCCATTCGGCTGGCTTATGTAGACATCTTCCCTTAATTCACCATTAAGAAATGCCGTCTTAACATCCATTTCGTAGACGATCATATTCATGTGAGCAGCATAAGCAAGGAATAGTCTAATCGCCTCCAATCGTGCAACAGGAGCAAAGGATTCTTCAAAGTCAATACCCAAATCTTGTTTGTAACATCTAGCAACCAATCTTGCTTTGTTCTTTAACACTCCACCTAACTCATCGAGTTTAACCTTATATACCCATAACAATGTAAGGATGTCAACGTTGTTGGGTAAAGGAACTAGTTCCCATACTTCAAGACGTTCAAATTCATTAAGTTCCTCTTGCATGGCTTCAATCCAAGATGATTGTGTCATGGCTTGTTGCCAATTTTTAGGTTCAATATCAGAAAGAAATGCATCAAAATAGCAATATAATGCATGTTCTTGGAGTTGATGGCGTGTTAAGACTGGTCGATCGATGTCACCAATAATATTGCGGATTGGGTGATCCTTTGTCCATTTGGTGTTGTGATTTTCAATTCGTGGTGGTTCGGAGTGAACGATTGCAGGAACTTCCTCTGAGGTAGACGCACCATTAGGGTTTTCGAGTATATGTGAACCAAAGAATGGAAGCTCTTGTAGGTGAGCAATTTCCAAATCATGATCATAGTAATCCTCTTCAACATCGTTAGGAACAAGTGGGGGTGTTGATTCGGGTGTAGTTTGAGAATCGGTAGGGGATGGTGCATCTGGTTCAAAAGTAACTGTAGATGCATCTGATTGATTTCCATTATCTTGAGCAACAACTTCGGGAATCGGAGCTACTACCGCAGGTGCTGAAGAATCATCACCTGGAGGATCAAAGAATTCATCAAACATAGGTTGAAATAACTCATCCTACTCGGACCTTGTAGGTGGTGTAAATGATGGAGAAACAGGATTGTTGGGAGTTAATCCAGAACTAATAGTACCGGTTTCCATCTCATGTAATGCGGTTCAGAGGTGTGTTGCTCAGAAGCCATCGCTGCCAGCTAATCAAAATCGGCATCCAAAGTTTCTACTATCTTGCCAAGACGACGGTTATAAATTCGGTAAGCTTTCTTTGCGGGTGAGTAACCAATGGAAATTCCAATATTAGCCTTCGGTTGAAGTTTGCCCAAATTCTCACTATTTGTATTTGGATAACAGAGTGCACCAAACACATGAAGAAATGAAATATCGGGTTTATGTCCATGAAGAAGCTCATATAGAGCTTTTCCGTGGCAAAAACGAATGATAGAGCGGTTTTAGGTATAACATGCGGTTACCACTGCTTCAGACCATAAGAATAAAGGAGCATTCGCATAAATCAACATAGTTCTACAGCTTCCATTAGTGTACGGTTACGTCTTTCCACGACACCGTTTTGTTGTGGAGTGCGAGCAACATAATTTTCATGTGAAATATCGACCTCTTCATAATAGTCTCGTAGAGTCTGATTAACGAACTCAGTTCCATTATCAGTTCGAATGCGGCGAACAGTAGCATTAAGACGCACTTGGATCATCTTAAGAAAAGTAATAATATATGCTGGTGCTTGATTCTTGGTTGCTAAGAACTTAACCCATGTAAATCTTGAATAATCATCCACCATGACGAGGATGTATTTTTGACCACTCACACTAGCCATACGCATTGGCCCGCAAAGATCCATGTGCAACAGATACAATGGTTCTTGGTTGGTATCTTCAGCTTTTGGTTTGTATGATTTCTTGGTGCTTTTCCCCAAAGAACACGTGGAGCATAAATGATCCTTGTCGAACTTAAGTTTTGGAAGACCACGAACGAGCTCGTTTTTAGCCAAATGATTAATAGCATAAAAGCTAAGATGAGATAACTGGCGATGCCACAACCATGACTTTGTCTTAGATGCTTTGGAGAGAAGGCATACAGTAGAGGCGGCCATCATGTTTTGAATGGACAGTGTGTAGAGATTATCCCCCGGGAACCTTTTAACAAATCATTTCCTGCAAGATCACGAATGAAGCAAGTATGTTGTCGAAAAGCAACCTCAAGGTTTGAATCGCAAAATTTTCCTACTGAAAATAAGTTGTGACCAAGTCCCTCCACGTAATATACCCTTGAAATCGTAACATTCCCAATTTGATATTCACCATAACCCATGATCTTCGCAATATGGTCGTTGCCGAATTTCACCGTTCCTAGAAACTTACTAACGAAATTTTTGAGCATCGAGCGGTCTCCGGTCATATGCTTTGAGCATCCAGAGTCCAAGTACCAGAGGATGATTTGGACCACCTGAAAATATCACCAAACAAAGACGATGTATCGGAATCTAGAAGTTCCTCTGTGTTAGCAGGTACATATATAGTTATCTTAGATTTGCTAGCAGAAGAATTCTTAGGCTTCCAAATTTTCTTCCTAGATGCCGGCTTTGATTCTAGTTGTCTAAGATCCTAAGGTACTTCTTCACTGGTAGGCACAATAGTGGGGGCAGACCTAGTTAAAGGGCACTTTTTCCATTTTTTAGTGCTAGTGTTCCTATTTAAAGAACGTTGAGACCTAACTTCCATGGATGTGATCCTAGTTAAAGGGCACGTAGTTCCATTTGTAGTGAAGGTCCTACCAGTGGGTTTCCATTGCCAACCAATTTGGGTGAATTTCTTCCCCGTTGGAGTCCATTCAAGATTATTTCTAATTGCATACATTTCATTCACGTAATCAACAAGGCATAAATCATGACGTTGAGAAAACATGCATTCATTACAATTCCAACAACGCAAATTAGAATTCACATTTTGCTTAGGCTGCTGCACAAGCGTAGGGCCTTTAGTCTTAGTTACATGATTCTTTTTATTCAAATTTGAAATAACATTCCTATGGTGAACTTCTACTTTCTTCTTCGCAATCCTACTAGTGGAAGGCTTAATCCTATCTTTCTTGTCTTGAGATCCTTTAGCCTTAGTAGATACACTTACTCCTGTAGAAGCCAATGGAACATTAGTGACAGATTTTGATTTAGCCTTGATGGGTGTGTTTAAAATAGGCTTAGCTCCTGGATTCTTATTGAATGGAGTCATCGCAATGGTAAAGGTTTGTTGTTTAAGTGGTGCAGAACCCGTTTGTCCTATGTAATTTAAATGCTCTAAGCATTGTTGTACCTTCTCAATGTAAGCATGAGCAGAGTAATAGTGACTATTCATAGGATCTAGTTCATAAAGATCATCTACAACATCCCTAGCAAGATCCGCTTGCTTAACTACATGCTCCATATATAGCTTATATGATAGTGGATTGTTCTTATGGTACGGGTTCTTAGTGATCACCACCTTTTTGGGTTTTGGAGCACTAGAGATCGAGGCAGAGATTGTTGCTGGATTATCAACAACTTCTTGTCCTTTGAGTTGAAGTGTCTCCTTTAATTCAGCCAGAACCATGTTTTTGTCTATGACTTGAATATTTAAGTCAGAGATTTCCTCACAGTTATGGTTCAATTGGTCAACAAGTGACTTTTGCTCTGCCTCATTAATAGCGAAGCGTTCTTCTAACGAACCATAAATTTGTGAGAAACCCTGCTTTACTTTATCAAACTCCCCTAGCATAGAAGTAATTCTATCTTCTAGGGCATGATTTTTAATCTCTGCAGCCTCTAGTTCCAATTTCTCTGCTACTGATTCTCTCTTAAGTCTCATAATTTCTTCCTCTAATGTCTGAACCACCTGAATTATCTTGTCACTAGTCTCAACGGAGTTTTCACAATCATTTGTTTTTTAAAGAATTTCATTTTTAGATTGATTTTCAATTTCAAGAGATATACAATTTATTGAAGCTCATCAAAACGTTTTGAAAGTGAGTTATAAGAATCTTGAAGCTTTAAAAATTCAGCGTTAGATTCGTGACAAGAATGATTATCTACATTATTCACAGGTTCAACAATATGCACATCATCACAATTATTCATAGCAGATGTAATCTCAATAGCACATTCAATAGTAACAACTTGCATCACATCGAGAGACACTACATGTTCCAAAAAATTCAATCGTATTCGGACAAAATCTTTTCTTTCTCAATTAGATGTTGCTCATAAGCATCATCCATTTCATTGAAAACTTTTCGAACTTGATCCACTTCGAAGTTAAGATTATCCCCAAGATCTAGAAGATCCTCTTTAACATTGTTTACAAATGGAACGATCTCTTTCTCAAACACCATTTTCATGTGTTCGAAAGCCCATTCTCTAGCGGTTTGAGCCGTTTAAGTTGTACATTCCGTGATGACCTTGTCAAATTCGGTAAGATATCGCCTAATCTCTTTCAAGCTTAGCAATACCGTACTTACCGGTGAAAGATCCTTTGGATTTTCCTTAGGTTCATCCGAATTGACAAGTGTAGGAAATATAATAAGGCTTTCTCTAGTAGATATGTAAGTTGGTGTATGGATAAATTCCCTTTGCATATTAACGCGAATTCTAAGATTCGTTTTTGCATTCTCTTTATTAAGCTGTTTATAATCATACTCAGGATATGTATATATTACTTTTGACCGATTCTCATCATGTAGTGACATATTCTCAGATTCATTTGAAAACACAATTGGATCTAAGACCAATACTAACTTTGTTGCATCATAAAGTCGTGGGTTGTGGTTAAATGCTTGCTTTGCATACCCCGGGTTAGGTGGTAGGTCTATTAGACGTGATAGAGTGATTTCCTTAAAAGAAGAATGAAACAAGTGTACTAAATGTGAAGCAAAGTATTGTTTTAAAAGTAAAACTTCAGTCTTTTTAACTTTCTCAGACGCCTTAATTTCCGTTTCAACTCTTTTAGACTCGAGAATTTCGAAATCCGTTTGTAGTTATTGAAAATTATTAACGACTGACTCTTTTTCTTTAAGTTCTTTTGAAAGATTTGCTCTTAAACTCTCAGTTTCTAGCAAATTATCCATTTGGACTTTCCTAAACCTATCAAATTCAGGATTGGTTAAGGTAGTGGTCACTGGAGTTAATTCCAAGGTTTTAACCTTTTCCTTATACAAAGCAAGCTCGGCAGATAATGTCTGATTAACACCGAGGGTTTCAAGGACCGCATTACTGATTTGGCCAAGCATAGATGCCGACACCATAACCAAATCTTGTTGAGCAAATGAATTTGTAGACGTAATAACTCCCGGTTGTGTTTCACTCAAAATCTGGGGACTTGCATTGATATTGCTATCATTGTTTGTCTCCTCGTTTTAGTTACTAACCACCGGAGGCTGTTCCGGATACTCAAACACTTGCTCAACTTGATAAGGTACAATAATAGTATCATTGGGAATATTTGGTACCTCAGGAATTGTGTCAGCTCCATAAAGTGAAAGATTTGCCATGAGAGCTGCCTTGGCGGTATTAAGATTATCACAGTCGGAATCGTATGCATCAAGATCATCACATTGATATGCGGCATTGTTCGTGATGGCTGTTGTGAGTCCGTCAGTGTCCGCAACTCCTGGATCTGCTAGAAATGCTAACTCTTCTTCATCGAGCTCTCGTCCTTTTGCTTGAGCATTAACCAAGTTGATCTTTTCCTGAAACCATATGCTATCCCTTTTCCTCTTTGGCTGCTTACACTCTCTAGCCATGTGTCCTTCCCTTTTGCAGTTGTAGCAGATAATCATCTTCACCTTGTCACTGTTGTTTCCTCTTAAAGCAGTGTTAAATGGGCATGCAGCAGTAGTAGATGAGCTTGGTCTCCCCTGAAGTGGTTGTGCAGTAACTCTACCATCTTGAATTGTTGCTTGTTGACGAGAGTTAGAAGAAGTTTAATAAGTGTGTAAACACTTATCCTTTTGCCATTAAAATCAAGGAAAAACAAGACCTAATCATGTGTTTAATATCGTAAAAGTCAGAATTACGCGTGGGTTTGTGTTTTTGTGTGAAATAGGTAAAAATGATCAAAAGGAAAGAAAACACGGGATTTCACGGTCAAATATTGAAGAAAAGTCCAAGAAAGAGACGAAGACAAAGTCAAAGAACCAAAAGTGTGCAAAGACCACGAAAACCGACAAAATCGACACGAATTCAAAGAAAAGATCATCAAAGCCAAATCGAGCTCGTTTTTAGTGGATTTAATATTATTGGAGTTAATTGGGCCAAGTGGGTCCCACATTTGGGTATTGGGCCCAAAAGCCCAATAAGGATGCTAAAAATATTCAATCATGGTTAAAAGTCCATACGAAGCCCCAAATTGATGGATCTTTGGGACGGATTTATGAAAAAATGGGCCCAAGCCCATTACCTTTTGACATTAAGCAACAAACGGAGGGAGTATTTAGGCCAAGCCCAAATGGTCATATTGTGATGGACGGTTAAAAGTGAAATTTATTCACTTGCAATCCTTGGTCAAACCTCACAATCACACACATTAAATAAACATTTTACCCTCACCTCACACTTTCGATAATAACAAGAAACACTCACACCACCTCCCTTTCACTCGTCTCTCTCCCATAAAAAAAACACAGACAACATTTTTACCCCAAACCCTAATCAAAAACATTACACAAGAAAATTGGGGCTTTTTATATATTCGTGTGATTCACACGATTGGGATTAAATCCCCCAATTATTTCGGGAAGAACTTGTTGTGGTCCTCATCAAACGTGGCTAAATCCTTTCATTTGATTGGCTGAAACACCTCTCCATAAACAATCCTCCAATAATAATCCTCCACATCAGCTCTCAACAAACACAACAAACACACCTTCAATCCACCTTGGTGATCCGTGTGGCCCTAAATGATTTTCCACCGTTGATCAAGAAAGAAAAGGAAGGAAGAAGAAAAGAGTGGCTGAGATTGAAGATTGCTCACAAAACTTCATGAAGAAGGTTTCTAGGGTTTCCTTATAAAAACCCATATATTCTGTAATTCAGTGTGCCATTATTTTTATTTTACTTTAATTTTTTTTTTGCAAAAGTAGATGATAGGTTTAATTTAATTTTCTTTTCAGTTTTGTAATCAAATTTCAGTATTTAATAAAAGTTTTATTTAGTTTAATTCGTGTCTTACTTTTACTTATTATTATTTTTATTATTATTGTTATTAAATTATTAAATTAAAGTAAAAAGTGGAAAAGAAACTTCCCCTACTGGGAAGTTTTAATAAATTTGGTTCGTGAATAGTAGCTGTTTGGCTCGAGTAAACGACGGTGATGATTCGGGTTGATGTTTAATGGTGGTGGTCTCGATTTCGTTCCATAGAGTGCTCAGCGCACCTCTACTTCTCAACGGATTTCGTCATAAGGTGTTTGATCTTCTTTTTTGTGTTATGTTATTTTTAGATTAATGTTTGTTTTAATTAATGTTTATAAATCTGCTTATGTAGTGTAGTTATTTTCTGTTTAGAGTTTGCGTTTCGATCTGCTAGTTTTAGTTCTTGATATATCTGAGTTTTAGATTTGTTTAAGTTTTTCCGTTTTAATTATTATTTCATTTGCTCAAGTCTGCAAGTATTTTGTTTAGTCTAATATTTGATTAATCTGCTTATTAATATTATTTGTCTACTGCTTAGTTTATGTTCAGGTTTACTTATTCTTGAATGTTAGTTTTATTTGCTTATTTTTGTTAAGTCTTATTGCTTATTTAGTTTTTTTTTTAAACTGCTTATTTAGATTTGCTTAGTAAGTTTTACTGCTTATTTGATTTAGATTTTAGGTGATCTGCTTATTTGCTGATCTGATTTAGCGAACTGTTTATTTGCTGTTTAGTTTTTAGCGAACTGTTTATTTGCTGTTCAGATTTACTTATCCTTTTGGTCTGTTTGTTTCACTTATTCCAAAAGAAAGTCCAAAAAAATTATATATCAAAAATTTGTCTCTAAAGGGTCTCGAACCCTAGACCTTTCGTTTAACTGCCCAACACCTTTACCATCTCCTCTAACCCTTTATTTGTGTTTTATTACGCTTTACTTAATTAATATAGTTTAATTCTTAGCTTTCAGTTCTTAATTATTAGTTTAAATACAAATATTAGTTTATTTAAATTTTAATAATAAGTTTTTTATACGTTTTCTTTTATGAAGTTTTTTAATAAGAAAATAAAAATAAAAAAATAGAAATATTTTAATCACTTTTATAAATTTTAATTGTTTTTAAATTTAGTTTTTAAAGATTAGTTTTAATTAATTTGGGTTTAAATAGAGTTTATTTAAAGTTAAAGTTTTAGTTATAAAATTAATAAAAGTAAATTTAGTTTTATGTTTTAAATTTAAATTAGTTTTCAAATAGTTTTATTTTAAATAGTTCAAATTAGTCTTTAAATAGTTCAAATTTGTCTTTAATAGATTAATTAGTTTTTAATTACATAGTTTTTAGTTTTAAAATACCAAAAATATTTTTAGTTACCAAGAACAATTAATCTTACGTTTAATTTGAAATCAATTCGAGTCGAGTCGAGGAACGAAAAATAGACTTTTAAGAATTGCAAAATTCATATATTAAATTGGCGCCGCTTCTGCTTCGCTCGTTACGATTGACGATTTCATGAGACGTTTTGATTTTGGGATCCGTTCATTTTGAACGTTAATTTTCTTGCAAAAAAAATCAAAACATAAAAAAATCAAAAACTTAAAAATACAAAAAAACTAAAAAATCAACAAAAGCAAATTCTTTCCTAAGATTTGCACCAAAAAATTAAAAAATCAAAAAGTAATACTTTTCATAAAGTATTACACCAAAAATATTACGTATTATTGTTATTTTTCTTATTTCGATTTCTTTCGTTTTTATTGTGAATATATATTTTTCTTAAAAAAAATACAAAACGATTTTTCATTTACTATATTATATTACGTAGCACAATTAATTTACCTACTTTTCAAATAAGACCTTGGTTGGGATTTCATCACCTAACTATTGTATTCGAATCCACAACAAGGAAAAAAGGCAAAATAGATAAATACTAGTAAGACGTTTGAACTCGATATATACAAACTATAAGGTGGGTATAAGGCGACGCGCTATAAAAGGCCGTCTAAGGAAAAAGGTTTTTAAGTGCTTTGTGTCACCTCGTTTTCCCGCTTGCTTGTGCGTATATTGAGAGGGACGACCGATTATTGGTTTGCCAACTCAAGTAGTATTAAGTATATATTTTTGTAGCTTTTTAATATTGCACCTCGAGAGGGATAATCCCTTTCCTCTTAAAGTCGACCAAGGTCTCCTACCTCATTCCTTGATTTTAATTATACGCGCACTCGCGCGCGTACATACATACCGATTGGTGTACCAAATACTTCTAATTCTTCCAAAAAGAAGAAGAAGAAAAACAAAAAGACCGTCATTCAAGCCGATCCCGAGAATCGAGCTTTGAACAACACGATGGCAATGGATAATCGACCAACAATGGAGATTCTACAATCTCACGTTGAAGGAAACGATGACGCAATTGTGGTGCCGGATATTGGAGCTAATAATTTTGAACTTAAAACGGGTTTTATTCAAATGGTTTCCGCTACACCATTTTTAGGCCGTACTAATGATGACCCACACGCTCATATCAAACATTTCATACAATTGGCAAATACCGTCAAATACAATGGGGTGCCACAAGAGGCCATTCGTTTACAACTCTTTCCTTTTTCCCTCGAGGGACAAGCCGGATTTGGCTTGATAAGGAACAACCCCAAAGTATCACTACATGGATTGATTTAGAGACCAAGTTCATTAATTACTTTTTTCCACCATCACGGACCACCTCTTTAAGGAATGACATCATTACCTTTGAACAAAAATATGGGGAAACGTTTAGTGAGTCTTGGGATCGGTTAAAGGAGCTTTTAAGAAAATGTCCACAACATGGTTTCACTAAAGTGCATCAAATCAATACGTTTTACAATGGTTTAACTCTTAATGACCAAGACTCACTTAATAGTGCCGCAGGGGGCAATATCCTTGTGAAATCTATGAACGAGGCTTGGACAATAATTGAAAACAAGGCAAAAGTTCAAACCAAAAGTCTACGGACTAAAATAGCTAGTGCTAGTGATAATGAGGTGACTAATCAAATTAAGGAGCTTACTTCAATTGTGAAACACCTTGTTTAAAGAGATAACCCTCCCACTATACATGTGAATGCCTTAAAAGAAACTTGTGAAACGTGTGAGACTTGTGGTGGACCATATTCATATTTTAATTGTGACAAGGTTTACAATCAACAACAACAAGTTTATGCTTATAACACCAATGCTAATGAGAGGGTTCAGTTTAAACCAAATGTTGATCTTAACCATTTGTCTTATAAGAGTACTAATTATTTGGCTCCCCCGGGTTTTGTAGCTCCACAAAGACCACCCCCACCTGCCCAAAATACCCAAAGCCAAAATAGGAACCAAGGTCCTCAAATGGGTAATTTTCAAGGGAATGCAAATCAAGGGAATTTTAATGGTCAAGGTTTTCAAATTAATTACCAAGGTTTTCATAATAACAACGGTTTTCAACCTCAATATCAAAACCAAGGTTTTCCTAATCAAGGTTTTCCTAATCAAGGGTATAATCAAATGAATATGCATAATCCTCAAATGGACTTGGTTCTACAAAAATTAACCGACCATGAGCGAATTTTGAGAGAGATGCAAGAATCGACCGATAAGAAATTTTTGACAATGATTCAATCCCTTAGACCCCAAGGAGCCTTACCTTCTAATA
Source organism: Glebionis coronaria (assembly GCA_025667525.1). Classification (NCBI taxonomy): domain Eukaryota; kingdom Viridiplantae; phylum Streptophyta; class Magnoliopsida; order Asterales; family Asteraceae; genus Glebionis; species Glebionis coronaria. Next base: position 136,129,651 of record CM046876.1, read on the forward strand.
CCGAGATTAACCCTCGTGCTAATGTGAGTGCTATCACTACTCGAAGTGGAGCCACTTTAGTGGGACCTTCCATCTCTTCGCCCATAAAGGAGAGACAAGGGCCGGAGGTCATAATTAGTAATCCTACTCCCCCTTCGGTGATTCCTCCCACTACCACTCCTAGTACTAGTTCTCCATTGCCTAAAGAGCCTAACCATAAGGTTGTTCAAGAAGCGAGTCCTTCTCCTTCTCAACCTTCAAAGTCCTAACCCAATATCCCTTATCCCTCTAGATTGGATAAGGCTAAAGTGCTCACCAAAGATGACGTTCATGTTTCCAACTTTTTGAAAATGATTTCCAAAGTCAATGTTTACATTAGCCTTATTGAAGCACTTGCTCAAATGCCTAAATTTGTGAAGATGTTCAAATATTTGCTTAATAAGAAAGAAAAAATGGTTGAGCTCGTGAACACTCGTTTAAATGAGAATTGTTCCGCGATTCTTCTCAAAGAGCTTCCCGAAAAGCTAGGAGATCCCGGACGACTCGTGTTACCTTGTTCGTTTCCTCAAATTGATGATTGTATGGCTTTAGCGGATCTCGACGCTAGCATCAATCTTATGCCACTCTCGGTATGGAAACAATTATCATTACCCGACCTTGTACCGACTCGCATGACTCTCGAATTAGCTAATAGAACTCTCGCATACCCCGTTGGTATTGCCGAAGACGTTTTTGTTCGAGTTGGTACATTCACTTTTCCCGTAGACTTTGTCGTCGTCGACTATGAGATGGATCCTCGTATTCCGTTAATACTTGGTAGACCTTTCTTACGATCCGGAAGAGCCTTAGTTGATGTAGCCGAAGGGGAGTTAATTCTTAGGGTTAGGGATGAACAACAAGTTTTTAAAATGGGAAAAATCACAACTAAATCAAATGGAAAAGAGTCGGCCAATATGATTGATGTTCTTAATTATGATAATGAAGAGATTTTTATTAATCCTTTTGGAATTAACATGTCTAATCAAAATGATTTTGTGATAACTTCATCCCTTCCCTTAGAGCCTAAAATTTTTGAAACTCCTATTTATGACACCTATAGTGATGACACTTCTTCAAGTGATCACACTATCTTCGGTTTAGACGACCTATCTTTTGACCTACCCACTTTTGACCCACCCATTTTTGATCAACCAATCTGTGATACTTACGATGATGACACTTCTTTAAGTGATCTCATTAAATTTGATGACCCACCCCATGATCTTAATGCACCTCATATCTCTATGAGTGATTCTTCCATGGAGACTCCTTTTGACTTTTATACTCCAATTTTAGAAGTCATGACTTTTGATGAGGATCCTCCACTCTTAGAGATCATTCCTATTTTAGAGGACATTCCATTTGAGGAGGATTTAGATATCTTTCTAAATACCTATTTTCCTCACGAGGACGAGTTTTCCTATGACTCCGACAATACTTATGTTTTCACATCAAGTTTGGAAGAGGACGACTTTCCCACTTTGGATTTTGATGATATTTTGAGCTTAAATGTCAACACCTCTTGCTATTTTCTCGTTAAGGAATCGGTGTTTGATCCGGGAATAAAAACTTTAGTGCTTTCATTGCCTTATCACCATAACACCTTTCCTCGTAAGAAATTTTTGACTAAGGGTACCCCACTTTTCTTTTCCTTGTGTGATTTTACCACCTCGGGGTTTATTTCCTTTTGTGATGGAAATTATGTGTTTGACCCGGGTGGATTTTCATGGGGTATTCCTTACATGACTTTGTTTCACCTTTATCATGGAGAGATTTTCCTCCCTTGGAAATCTCGGTCTTCCCATGATTTTCCCATTTGAATGATGACATTCGGGAAATCGAGTCGAGCTAGAGACTCGTGATAAATAAATCAAGCATCGTATAACTAGGTTAGATTTTTACCTTTTCCATCCTTTCCACCCTTTTTCACCTTCACCCATTTCCACCAATAAGTGTAGGGGGGAGCCAAGTAGGTTGTTTGTGTTGTGATGTTGTGTGCAGGGATTTGTGCTTTAAGGATCCACTTTTGGTGTTTTTGACGTGAACCGTGATCCCGTGTTCCCATGTACCCGGTTTCCTCGATAAGTTTTTGCTATTGTGGTTCATACTTGTATATAAATAAGAAGAATAAATGTTATCACTTTAGTTATCTCTTCATTATCTTGATTTTAAACAACGTACTCAATGTCCTAAGTGTAGGGGAGTTTATTCTCCCACATGCTTAAACATTGAGGACAATGTTTATATTAAGTGTAGGGGGACTTCTATCGAATTTTAGTGGACTTTTCCATGAATTTGACCCCATTTAACCGGAAAATTAAAAAAAAATTCAACATTTTTCAAAATTTTGATCTATTTTGGCCTAGTAGTATTTTCATTTATTTTCTTTCCTTTTGTCATTGCATCGTATTTATATTTTCCATTTCAAGAATAAAGTCAAAAATAAATAAATGAATAAAATGGTTTTAACAAGTTTAGATGCCTTTGATATATTAGGCCCGTCGTGAATATTTTGACTCAACCCGAGTTTACTTATCCGAGTTTACTCTAGCAAGTATCCTTAACCATATGGACCTTAATTGGTTTATTAGGCTAAACATCCACGAGTCTCATTCCTTGAGATTTTAAATTGTGGAGAACGAGAGATGATAGAGTTGATAATAAGTTTAAGGGTTAATTCTTCCTTATATGAGTTTTTGTGGATCTTTCTTCCCGCTTGTATATTTAATTGCTTAATAAATGAGGATTTTTGCGGTGTCGATATCTTAGCTCTTAGCCATATCTTTTATCTCCTTGTAATTAAAGCATGAACACATTGAGGGTGCCAGCGTTGTGGACTTCCGACTAAGGTGGCTCATAACCACTAAGTAGGAGGTATTCAGACCATGGGACCGCGAAATCTGGCCTACTATATATATCATAAATAAAGAAAGAATAAGATTAAAACATGACCTCAAGGAGCCTTAGGGTGTGGGGCATGTAGCATGAACCTTGTCATTAGAGCCTTAGGGTGTATGTCATGGTAAGTGTTGAATAAAAATTGATCAAAAATCAATTCCCTTGTTTATCGTTCAAGGAGCCTTAGGGTGTGGACAATAGATGAGGAGCATTTTTGTATCTTAAAGAGCCTAAGGGTATATGATGTGAACTTGCTAAACTCCACATAAAGTCTACATGACTTTGGAGGAATAATTAATAAGTAGTACTATTGGCCAAATTTTGGGTCCGGGAATTTATTCCCCAAATCGTGTTAAATCATCCTTGATGTGGGCTTACTTTAGTGACAACGTTTTTGAGGACGAGGTTAGGTTTTGAGTGTCGGGTTTGCACCGTTTTGCCTTCATTTTTGGACTAATAATTATCAAATAAGTCAAATGAGCCTACGGGTGAATGATAATCCATAAAGTCTAGAGATACAACGTAGGAATTGGAGAAAGAGTATTACACGATTGTCTTATATAAGTGGTTTTAACTTAAGAACTTATGGTAAACAATGATCTTGTTTTTAAGCTTGGTATGGGGAACGTTAAACTTGAGGGTGATTAATATTTATGACACCAAAGCCCTAATTTAAGTCTTAGATTTCTTTACAAGTTTCTTCCATCAAATAATTTCCAAGTTAATAAATTGTTATAACTTTTGTCTCCTTCAAAGTTTTTATCTTTTCATCGTAGTAATAATACTATATCGTAATAAAGGCCGAGATGGATTAATTATGAGAAAAATGTAACTTTATGCTTTAAAATAATGCATTGCATGGGGTCATTGCTATGGTCAAGTGTAGGGTATTTAATAAGTGTGTAAAAACTTATCCTTTTGCCACTAAAATCAAGGAAAAACAAGACCTAATCATGTGTTTAACATCGTAAAAGTCAGAATTACGCGTGGTTTTGTGTTTTTGTGTGAAATAGGTACAAATGATCAAAAGGAAAGAAAACACGGGATTTCACGGTCAAATATTGAAGAAAAGTCCAAGAAAGAGACGAAGACAAAGTCAAAGAACCAAAAGTGTGCAAAGACCACAAAAACCGGCAAAATCGACACGAGTTCAAAGAAAAGATCATCAAAGCCAAATCGAGATCGTTTTTAGTGGATTTAATATTTTTTGAGTTAATTGGGCCAAGTGGGTCCCACATTTTGGGTATTGGGCCCAAAAGCCCAATAAGGATGCTAAAAATATTCAATCTTGGTTAAAAGTCCATAACAAGCCCCAATTAATGGATCTATGGGACGGATTTATGAAAAAAGGGGCACAAGCCCATTACCTTTTAACATTAAGCAACAAACGGAGGGAGTATTTGGGCCAAGCCCAAATGGTCATGTTGTGATGGACGGTTAAAAGTGAAATTTATTCACTTGCAATCCTTGGTCAAACCTCACAATCACACACAATAAATAAACATTTTACCCTCACCTCACACTTTCGATAATAACAAGAAACACATACACCACCTCCCTTTCACTCGTCTCTCTCCCACAAAAAAAACGCAGACAACATTTTTACCCCAAAGCCTAATAAAAAAAATTACACAAGAAAATTTGGGCTTTTTATATATTCGGGTGATTAACAGGATTGGGATTAAATCCCCCAATTATTTCGGGAAGAACTTGTTGTGGTCCTCATCAAACGTGGCTAAATCCTTTCATTTGATTGGCTGAAACACCTCTCCACAAACAATCCTCCAATAATAATCCTCCACATCAGCTCTCAACAAACACACCTTCAATCCACCTTGGTGACCCGTGTGCCCCTAAATGATTTTCCACCGTTGATCAAGAAAGAGAAGGAAGGAAGAAGAAAAGAGTGGCTGAGATTGAAGATTGCTCACAAAACTTCATGAAGAAGGTTTTTAGGGTTTCCCTATAAAAATCCATATATTCTGTAATTCAGGGTGCCATTATTTTTATTTTACTTTAATTTTTTTTTTTGCAAAAGTAGATGATAGGTTTAGTGTAATTTTCTTTTCAGTTTTGTAATCAAATTTCAGTATTTAATAAAAGTTTTATTTAGTTTAATTCGTGTCTTACTTTTTTTCCTGCTATTTAATTTTCAATCTATTTTTATTAATATTATTATTATTTTTTATTATTGTTATTAAATTGTTAAATTAAAGTAAAAAGTGGAAAAGAAACTTCCCCTGCTGGGAAGTTTTAATAAATTTGGTTCGTGAATAGTAGTTGTTTGGCTCAAGTAAACGACGATGATGATTCGGGTTGATGTTTAATGGTGGTGGTATCGATTTCGTTCCATAGAGTGCTCAGCGCACCTCTACTTCTCAACGGATTTCGTCATAAGGTGTTTGATCTTCTTTTTTATGTTATGTTATTTTTAGATTAATGTTTGTTTTAATTAATGTTTATAAATCTGCTTGTGTACTGTAGTTATTTTCTGTTTAGAGTTTGCGTTTAGATCTGCTAGTTTTAGTTCTTGATATATCTGAGTTTTAGATTTGTTTAAGTTTTTCTGTTTTAATTATTATTTCATTTGCTCAAGTCTGCAAGTATTTTATTTAGTCTACTATTTGATTAATCTGCTTATTAATATTATCTGTCTACTGCTTAGTTTATGTTTAGATTTACTTATTCTTGAATGTTAGTTTTATTTTCTTATTTTTGTTAAGTCTTATTGCTTATTTAGTTTTTTTTAAACTGCTTATTTGGATTTGCTTAGTAAGTTTTACTGCTTATTTGATTTAGATTTGAGGTGATCTGCTTATTTGCTTATCTGATTTAGCGTACTGCTTATTTGCTGTTTAGTTTTTAGAGAGCTTATTCGGTTTTTCATTTTGCTGATATTGCTTCATAAGCAAACAGATCCTTTTGGTCTGTTTGTTTCACTTATTCCAAAAGAAAGTCCAAAAAAATTATATATCAAAATTTTGTCTCCAAAGGGTCTCGAACCCTGGACCTTTCGTTTAACTGCCCAACACCTTTACCATCTCCTCTAACCCTTTATTTGTGTTTTATTACGCTTTACTTAATTAATATAGTTTAATTCTTAGCTATCAGTTTTTAATTATTAGTTTAAATACAAATATTAGTTTAGTTAAATTTTAATAAAAAGTTTTTTATACGTTTTCTTCTATAAAGTTTAAAAAAAATAGAAATATTTTAATCATTTTTCTATATTTTAATTGTTTTTAAATTTAGTTTTTAAAGATTAGTTTTAATTAATTTGGTTTTAAATAGATTTTATTTAAAGTTAAAGTTTTAGTTATAAAATTAATAAAAGTAAATTTAGTTTTAAGTTTTAAATTTAAATTAGTTTTCAAATAGTTTTATTTTAAATAGTTCAAATTAGTCTTTAAATAGTTCAAATTTGTCTTTAATAGATTAATTAGTTTTTAATTACATAGTTTTTAGTTTTAAAATACCAAAAAGAATTTTGGTTACCAAGAACAATTAATCTTACGTTTAATTTGAAATCAATTCGAGTCGAGTCGAGGAACGAAAAATAGACTTTTAAGAATTGCAAAATTCATATATTAAAGTTCTCAACTGATTGTTTGTTGGAGATGGTCCTCTATAACCTATTTTGTTCAACGTTTGTGTTATGTAAGCAGACATATGTGCAAGAACATCAATAGGATTATCCCATTGTCTGAACTCAGGAATTGGAACTTCATCTTCACAATAGAAAACCGGTGCTGGTGGAGCCACATACATACTAGAAGGAGTACTAACATGTTGCGAGTAGTGAGGTTGAGGGACTTCATGTTGTTGATAAGTGATAGCAGGATTTGTTGGTGGTTGGTAAGGAGAGTATGGTTAATATAAGGCTTTTGACACCCTATATGAAAGTTCAAGTTCGTTATAGTTCCGAATCTTTTCGAATTGAAAACCGGTCTTAAGTGTGACTCAATTGTCTTTTGGTGAATCAAGAGAATGATTTGGTTTGTTCGTTTTAATTTAAACTATTAGCAAGTAATTAAAGTGTCGTTGAATAAATTTGATCTTGGACAAAATTAAAAACTTGAAAACTTAATCAATCGGAATAAAACAATTCATGTCCATCGGAATACACCAAAATAGCAACCATCGGAATAATCACTAACATTAACCATCGGAATAATTAAGTTCAGATCGGAATAATTAAAAAGCACTTCTGTCGCAATATGTAACTATCGGAATGCTGTTATCGCAATGACTCTATCGAAAAATGGGCAGCACTTCGTCTTAACCAAGACCTTAAGACCCGTCGGAATATGCGATCGCAATGTGCGATCGCAACCCAGATCGGAATAAGGAGGTTAACCAACTGATCGCAAAGTAAAACCCTAATGGGTTATTGCGATCGAAAACCAAAGCTATCGGGAAGTGGATTAAACCGTCGGAATGAGTGTCAAAACCCTAAGATTGCGATGGGATGTAACAGATTCCGAAATTTGTGGCAAGAGTGAATCTCAATAAGCAAACGCAATAAGCAAATCCAAACGGAACTTAAGCAATTCACAAAGCTTAAATTTAAGACTTCTAAAACATAAAATCAAGAACTTTATGAAATGAACTTTAAACCTACTAAATCTTTTTGCAAAATCCGGGAATCAATAAGTTAAGATTCGAATAAGCCAATAAGCATTATGAGCTTATGACCTAAACGTGTAAAAGCTTGTGTGTAAACCAAAAGATCAAACCTTTATTCACGAAAAGCATCAAATCATACGAGTGAGATGTGAAATTCGGATCAAAGGTAGAGTAAATCAAGAAGTGTAGAATGAGAATAAGGATCAAAATCTTAAAATAGAACTTTGATTAATGAAATAAGCAATACAAAAAAATGTTTAATCTTGAAAGATTAAAAGAAAAAGATGAACTAGTGAGAGAAAGTTTAAGACTTTCTCTCTCTAAAAACTAGAAAGAAACTTCAGAAATAAAAACTAGCTAACCCCCTCCTAATGTGATTAGGAGGGTATTTATAGGGGAGTGGGAGGCATGTGTGGTGCTTTCTTCTTTCTTTTTCTTCTCGACTCGATTTTAATTCTTCGTCTTTGTAGTCTCGGGATTTGAACTTGTCTTTTAATTTTCTTCTTCTATTAGACTTAAGTTCTTCGACTTCATTAAACTTCCGTCTTTTAGACTTGTTCTTCGATAAATCTCCAGAATAGGTCTTGGACATCCGTTCTTTAAGCACTCTTGATCTTTTGACTTCGTCTTTTCCCGTTTTCTTCGACAAAAGCCCGTGAAAGCCCGTGTTTTCTTCCTTTTTCATCTTTTGGTCCTAAAACACAATAAAAACACAAACCACGCATAATTCCGACTTTTACGACATAAATCACACGTTTCGGTCTTGTTATTATTGGAAATAAGTGGTAAAAGGATAAGTGTTTTCACACTTATTAAATCCCCTACACTTGACCATTGCAATGCCCTCATGCAATGCATTAATTTTAAGCACGGTTTACATTCTCCCTCATAAATAACCCATCTTGGCCTTTATTAAATACTAGACGTAAAAGATAGAAATAGGTAAATAATTAAAAACTTACATTGGGTTTTGGCGGCCATGAACGTTTATCATCCTCAAGTTTCACGTTCCCCATACCAAGCTTAGAAACGAGATCATTGTTATTGTAAGTTAGCAAACTATCACGAACTCATGTGGGCCAATTATTCACTTAGACTCCCTTATTCCTAGGTGTATCTCTTATATTTTATTTTTGTCTTGAATGATCACGAGGATGCATTGTTTGACTTATTTCGATAGTTATTTAGTCCGAAAATAAGGGGAACGATTTAATCAATAGTTAGCTAAAGGACCAAATCTTTTAAAACTGCTTCTCGGGATATCAGAAAGTTCATATCTTGGCATAACTTGGTTCGCGATTTGAGACCTTTCTCGGGCCGATATTTGGCAGCGACTTCATACTTCGAATCTTCGAGAGACGTTCTTGAAATTATGGTCTTCTCTTCATAATAGGTATTTCTTCACTTGAAGTTTTTGAGAGATTCTTCATCTTTGGACCACGACTTCTTCATTTTTCTCCAATCTTTATTTTGGACTTTGATATACAACGATCCGCCTCCTTTTAGGACTTGGATCTATTTATCCTCATACCTTGTTAGGGTCTTTTCGGATAGACTTCTCCATGACTTTTGGGGAGTTCTTGCTTTTCGTCGTGTGTCTCGATCCTTCATATTGATTTTTGATAAATGACTCTTCACATCACTTTTGGATCTTTAGCAACAAAATGTAGCCCTCATGCCTTGTTAGGGCCTTTTCGGAATCGCCAATCTTCGCGCCCCGCTTCATGAGTTATGCCTTGGCTATGAACTCTCGTCATTACCGAGCAACTTTTAAACGATCTGGGGCTAGAAGCTAAGTAACTTTTCAAATCGTACAACCTTATTTATTAGCAGATAAATTTATTAACAAGCGGAGGGAGAATAGGCTCATAATTAACTCACATAAATTCACGAAAGAGTACCGAACTTATAATTGACTCTATCATCTCTCGTTCTCCACAGTTTAAAATCTCAAGGAATGAGATTCGTGGATGCTTAGCCTATTAAATCAAAGTTTTGGGTTTTCGAGTCGCCTATAGGATCTTGCGAATTCTTAGACTTTTTCAAGTTTAGAAATTGCATTTTAAAGTTCCCTTGATAAACGACTCTCTAGGATCAATTATAGGAACTTGCGAAAAGTTCTTGTTCTTAACCCGTGAGAGTTAAGACTTTCGCGTTTTATAGCTCCCTATATAAAAGCCTAGCAAAACTTGACTTAAACACGTTAAGGATACTAGCTAGAGTAAACTTAGGCAAGTAAACTCGGGTTGAGTCAAAATGTTCACGACTAAGAAAAATCTAAAACCACTTTATTAAAAACTTATTCTAGCAAAGGAAGAAAATAAACATAATAAAGGAAAATGCAACTATACAACTAGGCCAAAATAGATTAAAAAATTTGAAAAATGTCGAAAAATCAAATTTTCCGGTTAAAATGAGGGCAAATTCATGGAAAAGACCACTTACTTCGATAGAAGTCCCCCCTACACTTGAGATAAACATTGTCCTCAATGTTTAAGCATGTGGGAGTAAACTCCCCTACACTTAAGACATTGTGCACGTTGTTTAAATCTTGCTAAGGAAAGGACAACTAAAGTGAATTCAATGTGAACATATAGAATATGAAATATTGAATCACAAGAGTTTAGGATAGAACCAGGAAGATGGAAAACACGGTAGCACGGTTCGTCAAAAGTTATCAAGATGCTTTCTGAAGTTTTTAATCCCTGCACAGCACAAGAAACAAGACAACAAACATATGCGGGGCTCCCCCTACACTTATTAGGAAAGCAGTAAAGGATAGAACACGGGTTGCCTCCCGAGAAGCGCTTGTTTTTGTTCACCGAGTCATGAGCCTGACTCGACCCAATTTTAGTTCATGGGGAACGTGGTGAGGGATGGAATCATCTCCTGAGAAATGTCCTCACCAAAGTACAGCTTCAGACGCTGGCCATTCACCTTGAAATTGGGCCCATTCGGTTGAGAAAGCTCAATGGTCCCATACGGAAAGACTTTGGCGACGGTGAATGGACCAGTCCAGCGGCTCTTCAACTTGCCAGAGAAGATCTTCAACCGAGAGTTAAAGAGTAGAACGTGATCTCCAACGTGGAACTCTCGGTTCTTGATTTTAGCATCGTGGATCATCTTCGTCTTCTCCTTGTAGATCAGCGAGTTCTCATAAGCTTCATTCCTCAGTTCATTTAGCTCGTTGAGTTGAACCTTGCGATGATCACCGGCTTTAATGATGTCGAAGTTCGCCCATTTCAAGGCCCAGTGCGCCTTATGTTCCAGCTCGATGGGTAGGTGGCAGGCTTTCCCGTACACAAGACGATAGGGTGTACAACCGATCGGGGTCTTGTAAGCAGTACGGAAAGCCCACAGAGCATCATCTAACTTATCGGCCCACGCGGCACGATGCTCTCCCACAGTACGCTCCAAAATTCTCTTCAAGCCACGATTGGAAATTTCGGCTTGCCCATTGGTTTGGGGATGATAGGCGGTGGAAAGACGGTGATTGACACCATACTTTGCCATGACTCGTGCAAATTGATCGTTGCAAAAATGAGTCCCGCGGTCACTGATGATAGCACGAGGAACGCCAAATCGAGCGAAAAGCTGCTTCAAAAAGTTCACAACCACCCTCGCATCATTCGTAGGAAGAGCTTTAGCTTCAACCCATTTAGAGACGTAGTCGACGGCGACGAGGATGTACTTGTTCCCTTTGGAGGATGGAAATGGCCCCATAAAGTCGATGCCCCATACATCAAAGATTTCACATTCCTGTATGAAATTTTGAGGCATCTCATCCTTATGTGTGATCTTGCCTTGACGTTGGCAAGCATCACAGTGCTTAACCATTTCGTGAGCGTCACGATAAATGGTGGGCCAGTAGAATCCAGAATCAAACACTTTCTTAGCGGTGTAGTTGGGACCAAAGTGACCACCGGTGGGTCCTTTGTGGCAAGCTTGGAGGATGTCAAAAGCTGCCGGTCCGTCAACACAACGACGAATAATCAGATCAGCACACTGTTTAAATAGATAAGGGTCATCCCAAAAGTAAGTCTTAACATCGTTCAAGAACTTCTTCTTTTGTTGGGATGTTAACCCTTGGATGAGAATACCACCCGCTAAGTAGTTTGCAATGTCCGCAAACCACGGGGTGCCATCCAGATTGAGATTTATAGACATTAGAGTCTCCAGGGGGAAAGAGTCATTGATCTCTTTGTGCGGATGATCCCCCTGATATGGATCCTCAAGTCGACTCAAATGATCCGCGGCCAGGTTTTCGGCTCCCTTCTTGTCACGAATTTCAATGTTGAATTCTTGAAGGAGCAAAACCCAGCGAAGAAGTCTTGGCTTAGAATCGTTCTTAGTCATCAAGTACTTCAACGCGGAATGGTCCGTGTAAACGATGGTGGTGGATAAAACAAGATAGGGGCGAAATTTCTCAAAAGCATAGACAACAGCTAAAAGCTCTTTTTCGGTTGTCGTATAATGCAATTGAGCCCCCGTCATTGTTTTGCTAGCATAGTGGATTGGTTGGAAGTGTTTATTCACTCTTTGGCCCAAAACCGCACCAATAGCAAAATCGCTAGCATCGCACATCAATTCAAAAGGCAACTCCCAATTAGGGGTAACCAAGACCGGTGCCTTAGTTAGCTTGTCCTTAAGAAGATTGAAGGCTTCGAGACACTCTTTAGAAAAGATAAAAGGAGTATCTTTTTCTAAGAGGTGGGTCATCGGGCGAGCGATTTTAGAGAAATCCTGAATGAATCTACGATAGAAGCCCGCATGACCCAGAAAACTTCTCACACCCTTCACGGTTGAAGGTGGAGGTAATTTGGCTATGACATCAACTTTAGCACGGTCAACTTCAAGACCGGCTTTAGAGATTTTGTGTCCTAGCACAATGCCTTCTTTTACCATAAAATGGCATTTTTCCCAATTCAGAACAAGGCGAGTGTCTTCGCACCGCTTAAGCATACGTTCCAAATTGGCAAGGCAAACAGAGAAGGAATCCCCGAAGACCGAGAAATCATCCATGAAGACTTACATGGTTTGCTCAACCATATCATGAAAGATAGCCAACATGCACCTTTGGAAAGTCCCGGGGGCATTGCATAAGCCAAAAGGCATTCGTTTATAAGCAAATGTGCCGTAGGGACAAGTGAATGTTGTTTTTTCTTGATCTTGGGGATCGATGGGTATTTGAAAATAACCCGAGAAACCATCCAGAAAGCAGTAATATTCATTACCAGCTAGACGTTCAAGCATTTGGTCCATGAAAGGTAGAGGGAAATGATCCTTTCTCGTGGCATCATTGAGTTTGCGGTAGTCTATACAAACTCTCCACCCAGTAACGAGACGGGTAGGAATCAACTCGTTGTGCACATTGGGCACAACGGTGATACCACCTTTCTTAGGCACACAATGGACTGGACTTACCCACGGTGAATCCGAAATAGGGTAAATCATACCCGCATCAAGAAGTTTGAGAACTTCTTTTTTGATGACTTCATGTATTTTTGGATTCACCCTTCGTTGGCTTTGAATAGTGGGCTTGAAGTCGTCCTCCATGAGAATTTTGTGTGTGCAGAAGTGAGGATCAATTCCACGAATATCCGAGATTTTCCACGCAATAGCCTTCTTGTGAGCTTTCAACACAGCAACGAGGCGAGTTTTCTCTTCATCTTTCAAATCCGTTGCAATAATGACGGGCGACTTCTTGTTGTCGTCGAGGAACACGTACTCGAGATGTGGCGGCAACTCCTTAAGTTCCAAATCCGGAGGATTTTCGACGGGAGGCGTTTTCAAAGTCGGAGTATCGATATCAATGACCATGGGAGATGGAGGCGAAGGATTGGCTTCGGTGAGAAGATTGTCAAAGAAACTCATATCTTCATCCCCCTCGGTGGGAGAATCATTAGTAGCTAAATTCACATCTCCCATGGTATCTTCAAGATTGTTCCAGAATAAATCATCATCTCCAAATAGAGACAACGATGAATCAATGGAGGACACGGTCTCAATAGTGGGAAGAGAGGTAGGAATACTTTTGCAAGCATCATTAAAGTGTTCTTCACAAGCCTCATCAAGAACGTCAATACAATTAACGCTCTCATATGAATAAGGCTGTTTAGACAACTTTCCCATGTTGAAGACTACTTTGTCGTCACCCACTCTCATGATAAGCTCTCCGGCTTCAACATCAATAAGAGTGCGACCGGTCCTAAGGAATGGACGACCAACAATAAGTGGCACACGGGGGTCCATCTCGTAGTCGACGACAACAAAATCTGCAGGGAAGGTGAATTTGTCGACTCCTACAATAACGTCTTCGGCTATCCCCATTGGATAAGCAACCGTACGGTTGGCCAATTCCAAAGTCATTTTAGTGGGGACTAGCTCTGGGAGAGATAATTGCTTCCAAACACTTAGAGGCATGAGATTAATACTGGCACCTAGATCGGCTAGGGCCATGCAATTATCTACTCCCGGGAAATTGCAAGGGATAAGAAAACGACCCGGATCACCAAGCTTGATTGGCAATTTCCTTAAGAGCACTGCAGAGCAGTTCTCATTAAGTTGGGTGTTGGCAATGTCGAGGAGCTTTTCCTTGTCGCTCAGAAGGTCTTTAAACATTTTAGCGTATTTGGGCATGTGAGCGAGAGCCTCGGCAAAGGAGATGTTAAAATTCAATTGTTTGAACATTTTAAGGAAGTTCGAAACCTGAATATCATCCTTGCTCTTTTGCTTCTCTTTCCTTAACCTTGAAGGATAAGGTATATTGGATGAAGAAGAAGGCTTTAGGGGAATAGGATCACTCACAACCACGGGTGGTGGGGAAATGGGGATAGCAGGTGAAGGAGGTGAAGAAAGTTGCTCTTTTTCCTTGTTCACAATCACGGGTGGAGGTGTAGGAAGCTCGGGTTCCATATAACCTTTTCCACTGCGAGTGGTGATTGCTTTCATCTCCCCTCTTGGATTCGCAACGGTATTACTCGGAAGAGTACCCGAAGAAGAGGGTTGATTACTTTGGATGAGCGAACCAATCATATCACGAAGGTGAAGAGCTTGATTGTTAAAAGAGCTTTGCATGTTGGCATTAATATCATTGCTGTGTTTGGTCATGTCATTCCTTAGCTCGGCTCGTATATCGCTCCCTTGTTTCACCATGTCATTCTTCAAGTTGACAAATTGACTCTGAAGATTTGTTACCAACTCACGATTGGTCTTCATGAATGTCTCGACGTCTGGACTTACTGCCATCGGTTGATTGAGAGGTGGAGCTTGGTAAGCTTGAGAATTTCCTTGAGTTGGGTATGGGTTTCTTTGGGATTGATACTGATTTGGAGCACGAGGTTGGGATTGGTTGTTGCGGTTGTAGCTTTGTTGTTGGTTTTGGTTTGCAGGAGGAAAACCGGGAGGAGCAAGATAATTGTTGGATCGATAACTTAGCAAGCCACGGTCTCCTTGAGGTCGAGCTTGATAGCCTCCCGTGGAATAAGTGCCGTAAGCTGCGTTAACGTTTTCAGAATAATTGCCTTGGGTAGAAGGACAATCATTATAAGAGTGAGGGCCACCACATGTGTCACAAGAAATAGCAACAGCTTTAGCTTGTTGAAAGTGGTTTGTGGCCATGGCCATGAAATTCTTGTTCATTTCAGCGAGTTGTCGAGAAATTTCAGACATTTCAGGATTGGAGGTAGTAGAAGAAACATGTACTCTCGAGTTAGATCTTGAGGATGCGGATGAATCCCAATTCTTGTGGTGAGTAGTCATGTTTTCGATCAACTCGCGACACTCCTCCGGTCTCCTTTTCATAAAAGTACCACCGGCGGCGGCATTGATCGTGTCACGATCACGAAAGGTGAGACCATTGTAGAAGGTGTCAATGAGAGTGACGGGGAGCATATTGTGATTAGGACAGCGGTCGATCAAATCATTGTAACGTTCCCAAGCATCGAAAAGCGATTCATCATTCTCTTGCATAAATCCACTGATTTGGTTACGAAGGCTAGTGACCATGGATGGGGGAAAGTAGCGCGACAAAAAACGTTGAGTCATGTCGTTCCACGTATGAATAGAATTCTTAGGAAGACGGTCAAACCATTTTTCGGCATGGTGAGAAAGCGAGTGTGGAAAAAGTTGAAGTCGAAGGTCATCCATAGAAACACCGGGGCACTTCATGCTTTGGGTAATGGTAATGAATTTGTCGAGGTGTTTGTTGGCATCATCATCCGGAATTCCACGAAACGGGTTCGTTTGCACTTGTTGTATCATATGATGCTTCAACGAAAACTCCTGAGCCGTGACGTGCATTGGCGCAATCGGGCCTCCGCGTCCATTCATGGTGGGTTGGCACAATTCCTCCATGGTTCGTAAATCAGGTAAAAGGACATTGTTGTTGTTGTTGTTGTTGTTATTCAAATTATTTTGAGGTGGGTGATTATTGTTGTTGTTAACACCAGCCATATCTAAATCTTCAAGAGTCTCGGGCTCAGAATAGTTGGAAGATCTAGTACGCATGCACCTGCAGAAAAATATACACAAGGAATATCTATATAATCTTTTTGGTTTTTATAGGTTTTTTAATGTTTTTGTATTTTTTGAAGAGTTTTATATTTTTATGGATTTTTGGAAATTCTTATAGCAATGAAAATAACGTTCAAAGAACGGATCCCAAAATTCAATGCGTCTCTCACTAGAAACCGTTTGTCTTAACGAAAAGAGCCGGCAGCGGCGCCATTTAATATAAGGCTTTTGACACCCTATATGAAAGTTCAAGTTCGTTATAGTTCCGAATCTTTTCGAATTGAAAACCGGTCTTAAGTGTGACTCAATTGTCTTTTGGTGAATCAAGAGAATGATTTGGTTTGTTCGTTTTAATTTAAACTATTAGCAAGTAATTAAAGTGTCGTTGAATAAATTTGATCTTGGACAAAATTAAAAACTTGAAAACTTAATCAATCGGAATAAAACAATTCATGTCCATCGGAATACACCAAAATAGCAACCATCGGAATAATCACTAACATTAACCATCGGAATAATTAAGTTCAGATCGGAATAATTAAAAAGCACTTCTGTCGCAATATGTAACTATCGGAATGCTGTTATCGCAATGACTCTATCGAAAAATGGGCAGCACTTCGTCTTAACCAAGACCTTAAGACCCGTCGGAATATGCGATCGCAATGTGCGATCGCAACCCAGATCGGAATAAGGAGGTTAACCAACTGATCGCAAAGTAAAACCCTAATGGGTTATTGCGATCGAAAACCAAAGCTATCGGGAAGTGGATTAAACCGTCGGAATGAGTGTCAAAACCCTAAGATTGCGATGGGATGTAACAGATTCCGAAATTTGTGGCAAGAGTGAATCTCAATAAGCAAACGCAATAAGCAAATCCAAACGGAACTTAAGCAATTCACAAAGCTTAAATTTAAGACTTCTAAAACATAAAATCAAGAACTTTATGAAATGAACTTTAAACCTACTAAATCTTTTTGCAAAATCCGGGAATCAATAAGTTAAGATTCGAATAAGCCAATAAGCATTATGAGCTTATGACCTAAACGTGTAAAAGCTTGTGTGTAAACCAAAAGATCAAACCTTTATTCACGAAAAGCATCAAATCATACGAGTGAGATGTGAAATTCGGATCAAAGGTAGAGTAAATCAAGAAGTGTAGAATGAGAATAAGGATCAAAAGCTTAAAATAGAACTTTGATTAATGAAATAAGCAATACAAAAAAATGTTTAATCTTGAAAGATTAAAAGAAAAAGATGAACTAGTGAGAGAAAGTTTAAGACTTTCTCTCTCTAAAAACTAGAAAGAAACTTCAGAAATAAAAACTAGCTAACCCCCTCCTAATGTGATTAGGAGGGTATTTATAGGGGAGTGGGAGGCATGTGTGGTGCTTTCTTCTTTCTTTTTCTTCTCGACTCGATTTTAATTCTTCGTCTTTGTAGTCTCGGGATTTGAACTTGTCTTTTAATTTTCTTCTTCTATTAGACTTAAGTTCTTCGACTTCATTAAACTTCCGTCTTTTAGACTTGTTCTTCGATAAATCTCCAGAATAGGTCTTGGACATCCGTTCTTTAAGCACTCTTGATCTTTTGACTTCGTCTTTTCCCGTTTTCTTCGACAAAAGCCCGTGAAAGCCCGTGTTTTCTTCTTTTTTCATCTTTTGGTCCTAAAACACAATAAAAACACAAACCACGCATAATTCCGACTTTTACGACATAAATCACACGTTTCGGTCTTGTTATTATTGGAAATAAGTGGTAAAAGGATAAGTGTTTTCACACTTATTAATGGTTGTTGAGCACGTTGTGATGATAATGCTGGTTGCTGAAATTGTTTATATGATGTAGGTGGTTGTGGAAGAATCGAATACTGCGGAAAGCTTAGAGTTTGATACAAGGGCTGATAGGAAGATTATTGTCCCATGGCATACATAGAGTTGTGATATGACAAAGTTGGATGATTTTCCATTAACGCCAATAGTTCGGAATAAGATCCTTAAGAGATGCGTTTCTAGATCACGTGCTTCTCATGTTGCTGCAAGAAAGCATAGAGTTGATCTAAATTTGACTTATGCAAATCTAGAATCATTTTAACATCAGTGACATATTGGCTCCACTCTTGGGGTAACGTATTCAAGAACTTGGTGTTGAGTTGAAATTGAGAAATCCTTAGATTATACACATTCAAGTCATTCATCAACGTAGTGAAACGCCAGTAGTAGTCATGAAGTGTTTCCCCTGGAATGTATGTGAACCTATCGAACAAGTCATAAAGTTGACACTCTCTTTCCTGTTTGGTGAGTGAAGTCCCTTGTAACAAAACAGTTAAGCGATCCTAAAGATTCTTTGCCACTGTGTGTTCGCTTACCATTCGATAGATATCAGGTGGAAGAGCTTGAAGTATGGTCTGGACGGCCCTTTCATCCGCATCGGCAATGATTTTGTTAGCATCCGTTAATTCATGAAATAACCTTGGTTGAGTCACATTGTCGACAGTAACTTCTCCCCAGTCGAGTGGACCTTTCTCAATAGATTGAACCATAAGTCTCCCATTGGGTTTGCCCATAATGTAAGTTCTCATGCGACCTTTCCATGATTCAAATAGCTCTTTGATTAGCAACGGTGGGCAGGTATCGGTACCCGAGATGATAGAAATATCGGTAAGTGATGTCATTGTCGGCATAAATGAATGAGGATTCATTTTTTGAACACTTGATGAAAAAGATTATCTTTTGATTGTCCAATGAAATAAGGTTGTGAAAAGTGTTGTTGTTGATGTGTGTTGATATAATAATGTTAAAAATCCACTGAGAATCCTTGAAAAATCTTCTAAGTTAAACCAATCACAAATCTTCGGAATAAACCCCTAAATTCGGAATAAGCCCCTATCTTTAGAATAACCCTTATCTTCGGAATAAGTACCTTTCCTCGGAATACCCTTGTTTTCAGATAACTTTGGATCTTCGGAATAAATCGGATATTTCGGAATAATGGATTTTTTCGTAAAAAGATGGATTTTCAAAAAAAGATGGGATATTCGGATAACTTGGATATTCGAATAACTTGGATTTTCGGAAAAACTTGGATATTCGGATAATTGGTGGATTCTCGGAATAATGATAATTTCGGATAAAACCTTGATTTTTGGATAACTGAATTCTTCGGAATAATATAACTCTTCGGAATAATAAGAATCTTCAGAATAATTGGTTTTTTTCGGATAGAAACTTTTGGAGACTTTTCTTCGGAATAATTAACCCTTTTCAAAAGAAATAATTTCGGAATTATAAACCCTTTTCCGAAGAAATAATTTCGGAAAAATCAACCCTGTTCCGAAATTTTTGGTACGATTTTTAAGATACAGTAACCAAAAATTACCCAAAAACACGAATTTTTTTTGTGATTTCAACCAAAATAAGTAAACCAAAGGCTTTGTTTACATCTTTAAACCATAAAATCACAAAAAAATTTCAAGATTTGAGATGGATTATCCTAAAACACCGACTAACCTAATCCAAAACTAAACAACACGAATCAAATACCTTAAATCACCCCATGGCTCTTGATACCAATTGTAGAATAAAGATAATCTAAGATCTATCAAGAGGGTTGTTGTTTTCTAGAGAGAGAAACTATAGAGAGAAAGATGAGAGAATTGTAAATGTATTATGTGAAAATGATAAACAACCAACACCCTCTCCATCAAAGGAGAGGGCTTATATACCCATTTCCTTAGTGGACTTGGGCCTTCTAACCCATGGACAGGCCCATGGGCTAGGATGATAAAGTAAATGTATTAACTTTCTAACTAAGAGCTTACAACGTTTAATAATATACTTGGAGTGACCGATACTTCTAATATATGTTAAAAACGTATTTCCAACATTTGTCTTATAAATAGTGGACCATTCTCAGACTTTCAATTCACCTCTTTTGCACATGCATTTCCAGATTCTTTCATACTTCTTAAATCACTCAAATCCTTGATCATTTGTTTTATTACTACTTGTTTAGAAGTGAATCTTTCTCCTCGCATATTTTCCTCTCAAAAGTGCAAAGAGAAGAACACTATCATCCTTGAAGTGTTGTGTCTACCTCAAAGATCCATTGAAGATCCAAACTTATTTATTCATTATTGTGTCATACTTGTGAAGATCCAAGTATTTGTGTCTATTTGAAAGTTGTGTATGTATTAAGGTTAATACTTGGTCCTTAAAGTATATTTGTGTAGATTGGTCCTAGCTAAGATTAGGGCTCGACTTTTAGCTTAGAGTCATAAATTTGTTAAGAGACGTTGTGTACGGTTTCTCCATCTTAAGGAGCTTGTAGATTAGTGAACTCTCGAGTAAGTAGTACTCGAGGAGTGAAGTAGGAACGAGGAGTGAGCTTCGTTGCCGAACCACTATAAATCCTTGGTGTTTGGTTTGATCTTTCCTTCCCTTATCTCTTTACATTCATTATCCTTTATACTTGTAATTATTAGTTTAGTTGCACTATATCTTGTTCATATTGTGTATAAGAAGGTTTCACATAAATACTCAAGCCTAAGTTTTTGAAAAGGATTTTTAAAAACCAATCTTTAACAAGTAACTTTAAGAAACTATTCAACCCCCCTTCTAATTTCTACAATTGGTATCAGAGCGTGGTTGCTCAAGCCTTTTTAAAATATATTGTATTTTAAAACATGAATCGATCTATGGATTCCAACAAGTATCTAGAAGGGCAATCCATGCAAAGACCCCCTCTTTTTGAAACTCATAGTTTTATTTTTTGGAAAAATAGATTTGAGAATTATGTGAAATCAAAAGATTTAGATCTTTGGCATGTTGTTACCAATGCTGATTTTTTGCCATATCAATATAATGAAGTTTCTAAAAGCAAAGAGATAGTCACTTTTGACAAATCTAATGATGATACTAAAAGGAAACTTGCTAAGAATAATGAGGCTAAAATGGTGATTTATAATTCTTTACCAAAGAAAGAGTACGAAAGGACTTTTATGTGTGAAACCGCTAAATATATTTGGAACACTCTTTTAGTAACCCACCAAGGTAATAGCCAAGTCAAAGAAAGTAAAATTGATCTTCTTGTTCAATAATATGGACAATTTGTCATCTTAGAAGATGAAACTATTGATACTGCGTTTGCTAGATTTAACACTATTATTACTAGTCTAAAAGCACTTGATGAAGGTTTTTCTAGCAAGAACAATTTTAGGAAGGTTCTTAGGACGTTGCATCCAAAATGGAGAGCTAAAGCCACAACGATTGAAGAATCAAAGGATCTCGCCAAATTATCACTCGATGAACTCATTGGTAGCTTGAAAGTTCATGAGATGATAATTTTGAAGGACTCGGAAATAGTAAAAACTAAGAGTGAAAGAAAGTCTCTTGCACTCAAGGCCAAGAAGGCCCAAAGTGACCATGAAAGCTCCTCGGATAGTGATGATGAGGAATATGCCATGGCGGTTAGAGACTTTAAGAAGTTCTTCAAAAGATGAGGTCAATACGTGAGGCAACCAAACAACGACAAGAAACCCTTCTCCAAAAACCGATTTGCCAAAGATGATAAAGGTGAAAGAAAGTTCTTTAGATGTGGTGATTGTCCTAATCCTTCACGCGAAAAGAACCACACGACATTTGTTGGAGGTTCATGGAGCGATGGCGGAGAAGATGTTGATGACAACCCGAAAGATGAGAAATGTCTTATGGCTCACACTTCTAAAGAGGTACATTCCAAAACCGATTATTATAGCAATAATAATTCTTCTCAAGATGATAGTGAATTAGAAGGTCAATACAATAACTTACATAAGCTTAGTCTTAAATTCATGGAAAAGAACAAAATGCTAACAGCAACTAGAACTAAACTTGAGAATGAGATTAGTGAGCTAAAAGAGAAATTATCTAAGCTTGAGAAAAATAAAGAAGTTGATCTAGGTTGTTTAAAATGTGAAAACCTTAGACAAGAGAATGGAAATCTCAAGAGCACCACCATTAGACTTGAAAAGTTCATGAGTGGTACTAATGCTCTTGATGACATGTTAAACAAACAAAAAGTTATTCTAAGGAAATACTTGGGCTAGGATATAACACTAATGAAGCATCAACTAGTGAACCAAAAAAAGTTAGGTTTTCAGCAAAACACACCTCTGTACACAGTTCTCCAACATATGATGTGGTTCTTTATTGCTATGGAACCGCGGGTGGAGCTAAAGAACCGCGGACAAAAGAAGGCTTTTGTGAAAATCCTGAACTTTCTGAAAAGTTTATTTTAGGTGAAGGGCCAAAACATATTCTTATTAACAAGGTCAAAGTACCTATTATTGAAAAGCCTAATCTAGATAAATTCTACAAGGCCTTGAGTAAACCTCTAATGGGAACTAGAATCTTATCTAGACAAACATCTACTCCTCCAAGAGTACGAAATGAGTATAAACCTAGAAGTAGAACACCTACGCCAAAAAGAGATGATCAAGCTAAATCACGACCTAGAAGTAAAACTCCAACACCTAGAAGGAATAACAATAATTCTAGATCAAGATCAAAGACACCTAGGAGAAACAATGGACAACAAAATGGGCATATGAATTGGAATAATTTTCAACAACAATACTTTTCCCCATGAGGAATGTCTCCTTCATTCATGTATCCCAACTAAATGCAAGGGATGTTTGGAACTAATAACTTTGGACCCATGAGATATTGGGAACCAAATGTTTGATCTTGTGTGTTGTTACCTAGATATGCTTGGGAATCGATTTAGAGCCCGACGGGTGGATTAAGGATAGTGGTTGTTCTAAACACATGCCGGTAATCGAAGTTTATTCTCGCACTACAAAGCATATGATGGAGGTAACGGTACATTCGCAAGTAGTCGACGTGCTAATATCATTGGAAAAGGTACGGTCTCTCTTGACTCTATGACTATAGAAAATGTAGAGCACATAGATAACTTAGGTTTTAACCTTCTAAGTATAGGCCAAATTTGTGACAATAAGTGTAAGGTCATCTTTTCGGAATATGATAGTGAAATCATAAAAGATGGAAAGGTCATTGGAAAAGGTGTTAGAAAGTACGGGCTTTATGTCATGAAGGTCAATAGGAAGTCAAAGGAAAAATTTTGTCTAGCGACTTTAGATGATAGTTCTACTCTTTGGCATAACAGATTAGGTCACGCTAATATGCGTTTAATTCAATCTTTAGTCTCTAACGAGTTGGTAAGACATCTCCCAAAGATAAAGTTTGATAGTCACTTTTGGGATGCTTGTAAAATTGGGAAGCAAGTTCACTCAAGTCACAAAGCCAAGAATTTGGTTTCGACCTTTCGGTTTTTAGAGCTCCTACATATGGATCTCTTTGGACTTTCCGCCATACGGAGTTATGGAGGTAACCTTTATACCCTAGTTATAGTTGACGACTACTCTAGATTCACTTGGACTAGATATTTGGCGTCTTAGAATGAAGCTTTCGATCACTTCAAAACATTTAGTCAAAGAATTCAAAATCAACTAGGATGTTCAATTATCTCTATTAGGACGGATCATGGTAGGGAATTTGATAATGAAGTGCAATTTGGTGCCTTTTGTGAAGCTCATGGTATTACCCATAACTTCTCGGCTCCTCGCACTCCACAATCAAATGAGGTAGTTGAAAGGAAGAATAGGACCATCCAAGAGATGAGTAGGACGATGTTAAATGAGCAATCTTTGCCTCAAAATTTTTGGTGCAATGCCGTGGACACATCGACCTACATTCTCAACCGAATTCTTATTCGACCTTTTCTAGGAATGATCCCCTATGAGATTCTTACAGGTAAGAAGCCCTCATTGGAATACATTAGGGTGTTTGGAAGCAAGTGCTTCATTCTCAACACTAAATATTACCTTACTAAGTTCTACCCAAAGTCTTACGAAGGTATCTTTTTAGGTTATTCTCAAACTAGCAAAGCCTACATTATCCTCAATAGAACCTTGGGTGAAATTGAAGAATCACTTAACGTGACATTTTATGAAACCTCTCCTTCATCTAAGACATCACCTTTGGTAGATGATGACTTGGATGAAATAGACATAGTTATTGCCAAAGATGTTAGAAACATAGGAGTTGAAGACCTTAATGTTAAAAAGAGAGTAAACATTAAGGAGTCAAAGGATCATGCTCTCGATAACATCATAGGCGAATTAAATCAAAGGACCCTAAGATCTCAATTCCAAAATCAAAGTAACTTCTTTTTTTTCGTCTCCTTGATTGAACCAAAGAATGTTAAAGAAGCTTTGAGCGATGAGAGTTGGGTCATCGCTATGCAAGAAGAATTGAATCAATTCATTGCTAATGGTGTTTGGGAACTTGTTCCTCCACCTAGAAGTTCGACCATCATAGGTTCCAAATGGGTATATAGGAACAAGTTAGAGGAGAATGGTGTTGTGTCTCGTAACAAGGCTAGTCTTGTACCTCAAGGCTATAATCAACAAGAAGGTATTGATTATGACGAGACATACGCACCCGTAGCAAGATTAGAATCCATTAGAATCCTTTTAGCTTACGCTTGTGACTTAGACTTTAAGCTTTAAAAAATGGATGTAAAGAGTGCATTTCTGAACGGTTTGATTAATGAGGAGGTATATGTGGCTCAACCTCCTGGCTTCATTAATTTTGAGAAACCGGATCATGTTTACAAGCTTAAGAAAGCCCTTTATGGTCTTAAACAAGCACCCAAAGCTTGGTATGATAGACTTAAAGCATTTCTTATAAAACATGAGTATACCATGGGGATGGTAGACAATACGCTCTTTACAAAGAAGAAAGGTTCTCACCTCATTATCGTACAAATATATGTTGATGACATTATATTTGGTTCAACTTGTCAATCATTTTGGGATGACTTTGCCAAAATCATGTGTGACGAGTTTGAAATGAGTATGATGGGAGAAGTTAACTTCTTTTTAGGACTCCAAATTAAACAAATGGACGATGGTATTTTCTTTAATCAATCCAAGTATGTTAAAGAAATGCTAAATAAATTTGGATTAGAAGACTCTAGACCAATGAAGACCCCTATGGCCTCGGATACTAAACTCACCGTAGATGATGATTGTGAGTCGGTAGACAACACCAAATATAGAGGTATGATTGGTAACGGCAAGTCGACCGGATATCATGTTTAGTGTTTGCCTTTGTACTCACTTCCAAGAGGATCCCAAAACCTCTCACCTTGAAGCGGTTAAGCGTATCTTCTGATACATTAAGGGCACTATACATTTAGGATTATGGTATCCTAAAGGGACCGGCGTAGAAACCATTGTCTACGCGGACTCGGATCGAGGGAGACTATGTGGACTGGAAAAGCACTAGTGGAGTTTGTACCTTCATGGGTTGTTGTTTAACTTCTTGGTTCTCCAAGAAACAAACCGCTCTTTCTATACCTACCACGGAAGCCGAGTATGTGAGTGCCGGTAAAGCTTGTCAACAAGCTCTATGGATGAAGCAAGCGCTTGTTGATTACGGGATTTCTATTGATGATGTTCCCATCATGTGCTACAATAAGGGTGCAATAGACCTTAGCAAGAATCCCGTGCAACATTCGCGAACTAAGCACATAGAGATTAGCCACCATTTTCTTAGGGTTAATGTTCAAAAGGGGAACATTTCGATTGAGAAGGTGCCCTCGGTAGAAAACTTATCCGACATCTTCACAAATCCACTTAAGAGGGAACCTTTTAATTACTTGCGTTTAGGTCTAGGTTTAATGGAACATATTCCTTAATTGCGCATTTTAATTAATCAAGTCTTTTTCTCTTTTGAGTCTTTTCTTTCTTTGAGCTTTTGGGAATCGCAAACTCCTTTTGAAAATCTTCTCTTCTCTTTTTCAAAATTCTCAAAGTTCTTTCGAAAATGGTGGAGAAATGTTTTTGCATTGTTAATTCAATCTAAAATCGTTTTTCATAGCTTCTTGCTATTCATAATGAGCTTAAATAATTCTCAAGTATAGCAAGAACAAAAGAGACCTATGGAGGATCATTGTGTCATGACTTTGTGTCTAGTTCTACACACCTCCTACATCGATTTTCTTTGAAATCCATGTATTTTGGTCAAAACCTTGTTTGGTAAGTTCTTGTGTGTTTTCTTTGTCTATCTTTGCTTCTAAGCATATCTCCATGATTAGTTAGACTAGAAAATTAGGATTTGCTGAATTGTAAAATCCTCCCTTCATTACCAAATTCAACCCACTGTGGGCGGTTCTCTATTGAGACCGCGGTTCCCTAGTGATAAGGAACCACCTATGGAGATAAGGAAACACGCTCAGTAACTTCATTTTCAAGTATTCCTGAAACTCCAAATTTGTTCCAACACTTTTTGAAATCTTTGTTTCAACCCTTTGACCACCCCCAAAATATCTTGGGATTTCTCTATTTAACCTTAAGCATTTTGCATCCTTTCTCAAATCAAAATTTCTTATTCCCCAAATGAAAGATTTGATTCTCCTCCATTTTCTCCAATTTCTTTCAATCCCAATTCACCCAAGAACACTCAAAATCACATCTCTTCTTCTTCTAAGAATGTTGATTGTGGAACTTCTTATCTTCTACCACTAGCCTTTAGTGTTCTTCCTCCTTCACATGATAATGTCATGCATCATGGAACATATTGTCATTGTTTTCAATATCAACATCTTGCTATGGCTCATATCTATGAAGAGTTGAATTACATCAAGAGTCTCTTAGTCAAACCTCCTCTTCACTATGACTATAAGATCTCTACCAAGCCACCACCACCTCCTTCCGCCACTACCTTGTCTTTTATCTAAGCATTGGTTGCTTATCTTCAAGAAATCTAGTTCAAGCAAATCTTAGAGTTCTAGTTTAACTAGGATTAGATTTATGCATTTCTTTTGGCTTGTGTTTGTTTCTCATACATCTTTGTATAATTTATTTCCTTATATCTTTTATCATGTTTCCTTTTAATATGACTTATCTTGGATCTTTGTTTCTTCTCTTATTATTTTTGGTGACCTTTGCTATATCTTGTTGGGTGTTTCTTCTCTACTACTAACCCTTTAATGTAGCTTGTCAGCGTATATCGATTCCTTGGTGCCCCAAGCAAGGGGGAGTAAGCACCAAGGGGGAGCATTTGCAAAGTCTGATTCTTTTTTTCTTCAAAGACTTTTGCAACCTTTTTGCTTTGACAAAAGGGGAGAAATGATATAAACTCATCTTCGAAAATCTTGTTTTACTAGGTGATTGAGTTTATGTATTGTCGAAATAAAAAAGGGGGAGATTATTAATGCAATAATGCCTAAAAACGTTACTTGCATTTTTCGATCTCGCATTGTTTTGATTACGACAATATGTAAAAACAAGCATTTACGAAAACAACGAAAAACGAATTCTTGAGTTCAAGTATTTTTCATTTCAACCATTATCACTTAAGGTATGAACAAACAAGTACTCTTCCTAATTAAGTGATCAAGGATTTAATATTTTCTTAAAACTCACTTTTTATTAAGTGTGACAAGTTTTTTTTTAAACTTTCTTTTTATGAAAATGTTTTATTAAATTAATTATTTGAAAATTTGATTGTTGAAAATGGCATATTCTATCTTGGTTTGGAATATCCTTTCAGGATATTTTAATCCCCAGAGTCGAACCAATCCACTAAAAGACAAAAGGGAGCAGAGTCTATGCAGGCGGTTCCTTAGCACCTATAGCGGTTCCTTATCGATAAGGAACCACGGGCTCCAATAAGGAACCGCGGGCAGATATAGCCATTGGATGTTCGTCTTATAAATAGTGGACCATTCTCAGACTTTCAATTCACCTCTTTTGCACATACATTTCCAGATTCTTTCATACTTCTTAAATCACTCAAATCCTTGATCATTTGTTTGATTACTACTTGTTTAGAAGTGAATCTTTCTCCTCTCATCTTTTCCTCTCAAAAGTGAAAAGAGAAGAACACTATCATCCTTGAAGTGTTGTGTCTACCTCAAAGATCCATTGAAGATCCAAACTTATTTATTCATTGTTGTGTCATTCTTGTGAAGATCCAAGTAGTTGTGTCTATTAGGAACTTGTGTATATATTAAGGTTAATACTTGGTCCTTAAAGTATATTGGTGTAGATTGGTCCTAGCTAAGATTAGGGCTCGACTTTTAACTTAGAGTCAGAAATTGGTTAAGCGACGTTGTGTATTGTTTCTACGCCTTAAGGAGCTTGTTAATTAGTGAACTCTCGAGTAAGGAGTACTCGAGGAGTGGAGTAGGAATGAGGAGTGAACTTCGTTGCCGAACCATTATAAATCCTTGGTGTTTAGTTTGATCTTTCCTTCCCTTATCTCTTTACATTCATTATTCTTTATACTTGTGATTATTAGTTTAGTTGCACTATACCTTGTTAATATTGTGTATAATAAGGTTTCACATAAATACTCAAGCCTAAGTTTTTAAAAAGGATTTTTAATAACCAATCTTTAACAAGTAAATTTAAGAAACTATTTAACCCCCCTTCTAGTTTCTACACAAAACACTTTGATTACTTTAGAGTTCGTCCGATGCTACCGGTCGAATGAGTGCAAGTGTTATTCTCAATGCACTGCCCCTATACGTCAGCGTGCCCGACCAGTTTGATGAATATTTGTAGTTGGCCGAACGTACTGTTACTAAAAGTTTGTTTTTCTTTAATATGTGTATTATGGATTTGTACATGAACCACTATTTGAGAAAACCAACTCTTGAAGACGTTCATAAAATTTATACGAGTCATAATAATGTTCATGGTTTCCCGAGAATGCTTGGTAGCATTGATTGTATGCACTGGGAATGGAGAAATTGTCTAGTATCATGGCAGGGACAATACTGGAGGGGTGATAAGAAATACCCAACAAATATGCTTGAAGCAGTTGCTTCTCACGATTTGTGGATTTGACATGCGTTTTTTGGTGTAGCGTGTGCAAATAATGATATAAATGTTTTAGACGTTTCTCCGTTATTTGACGACCTTCTTAATGACGTGACACCTGTAGCTCCGTTTAGAGTAAATGGGGTTACGTTTCAGAACAGGAAATACTTAGCCGACGGGATTTATCCACTGTGGGCTAGTTTTGTGAAATCGTTCTTGGTTGCTAGTCAACCAAATAACATACATTTAAAAAGGAAACAAGAAGGAGCACGGAAAGATGTCGAACGTGCTTTTGGTGTTCTTCAAGGACGTTGGAGAATATTACGTCAACCGGCTCGATCATACAGAGTAACCACCATTAGTAGAGTCATGTATAGATGAATCATACTGCATAACATGATATTAGAAGATCAAAAAAGGGTGATTGGTCAAGAAAACGGAGCCGAATTGATTGTTGATGATTCTAATGATATGTTTGTTAATCCATCGACAAGAATGCAACGTCGTTGGATATATAGACATGACACGAACTATAACAAATCAAAAGAGTTACGGGATAAAAGTGCGCATCTTTCACTTCAACGACACCTAATGGAACACCTTTGGGAACGAAGTTTACAAAATGAAGATGAAGACGAAGAAATGGAGGATTAGTATTTTTTTATGTCATTTGTAATTTTTTTATTTGGTATGTTATGTTTTTATTTATGTTGTAATGTTTTTTATTTTAATGAATAAAGTAAATTAGAATTTGAATAAAGTAAATTGTTGAGGGTAGTTTTGGAAAAAAAGTGGAAAATGGGTAAATTGGTGTGGAAATAGTTTGATGATATTATGGTATTTTTTTTTGCATATGGAAGTGAATAATCTGACGTGACGGGGTGTTTTTTGATGTGGGACTGTGATGAATCCATTTGCTCAAATTTGAGTTCCAATAACACTTTTTATTATTATCATTATTTTAAATTAATGGGTGGAACGTCAGCCCCGTTACTAAGACTAGCTATGGGCTGTTGATTTGTACTTTCACGGCAAAAAGTTATGGGCCAGAAAAAAGAGCGTGTGAAGACCAACAATCTTAATAATGCTACAAAGAGGGCTTGTCGTTCAACCAAATACATCTTTGCTTCTTTGTTAAAAAAAAACATGTTTGTTTTTTTTCCTTTAGAGAGCTTGTACGTGAGAGTTTACAACACGCTCTAGAGTCTAGACCCATGTTCTATTGCTCTACACTCGTTACTTTGTTAGCCATGTGGGTGGTGGGGTGTTGTGCAAGATATAGGATTTTTTATATCTTTTTATATGTATTTTGAATGTTTCAATAAGTAAACAATATGTGTACGGAGAAACTAAAACCTATGTTTCTTTAGTCTTGTTGCGTTATACGAATATAATAAGATTTTGACGTCGTGGACTTTCCTACAACACCCTTTCTTTGAGAAGTGTAACAGGCTTAAAAGTATCTTTAATGCGTAAATTAAAACATGATTTTTTACTATCGAAAAGTTTTTTAAAAAAGTTGTTTTGTATTAGAGTTAAGGTTTTGTAAAAAACTTTGGGAAATGACTTTGTAAACTTAAAGTCTTTGCTTAAACTTAGCTTTTAAATTTTTTTAAAATTTGTTTTGTATTAGAGTTAAAGTTTTGTAAAAACCTTTGTGAAATGACTTTGTAAACTTAAAGTGTTTGCTTAAACTTAGCTATTAAGGTTTTTTAAAAGTTGTTTTGTATTAGAGTTAAAGTTTTGTAAAAACCTTTGTGAAATGACTTTGTAAACTTAAAGTCTTTGCTTAAACTTAGCTATTAATTTTTTTTATATTTATGCCATTATATATTATTTTTAATAATATATCTATTTATTTTGGATACCAAGGGATTTATCCCCACCATCCATCTCTAACTCAATTTAATCGATAAGATTAAAACTATTTATTTAATTTATTTATTTTTATAATTTAAATATCTATTAAACCGTTAAGTGTTAAATGGAAAAAATATATATATCATCGTGACGAGCATTTAATTACATTTATGCCAATATGCACTATGACATATTTTTGAAAAAAAAATTCGTTATTTTTCTTGCTGTTAAAATTTACGTAAAATATCATATATGGTAATATGTTTCATCATATATGATAACAGTGTTAAATCAAAATTATTGTTAAATCATATATGATGTTGGATTATATGATATATAATAAGTTATATCATATTCATTCAAATTAACTTTCCACCTTTTTTTAAAAAAATTAAATAACTCACAAACGGTAAATCGTCAAGTGACAAAAAATACACCATTACAACGAAAATTAAATCATCTTTCTATCGAGGGGCACATGTATATACTTTCGACGAACTTTTTTTTCGACTTTTTTTCTTAAGTCACGTCTGAGAGAACCATATATGATTCGTCACGAAACATATATGATTCGTCACGAATCATATATGATTCGTCACGAAACATATATGATTCGTCACGAATCATATATGATTCGTCACGAAACATATATGATTCGTCACGAATCATATACGATTCGTCACGAATCATATATGATTTTCAGAAAATCATATATGATTCGTGATATGAATCATATATGATTTTCTGAAAATCATATATGTTTCGTGACGAATCATATATGTTTCGTGACGAATCATATATGATTCTCTCATATGTGACTTAAGAAAAAAGTCGAAAAAAAAGTTTGTCGAAAGTATATACATGTGCCCCTCGTTTGAAAGATGAATTAATTCTCGTCACGATGGTATGTTTCGTTTTGCGTAACGGTTAACGGTTTGTGAGATATTAAATTTTTAAAAAATATATTTTTGTTGTTAGATGAAAAAAATGGGTGGTTGTGATTGGTTAATTGAGTCTATGCTAAAGAAAGGGTGTATGTAGAACTTTTTCCATATGATAATAGTGTTTCATCATATATGATAACAATGTTAAATCAATTATTGTTAAATCATATATGATATTGGTTTATATCATATATAATAAGTTATATCGTATATGATAAGTTATATCATATATGATTATAATGTTTCATCATATATGATACCAGTGTTAAATAATAAATTATTATTAAATCACCTATGATATTGGTTTATATCAGATATCATAAGTTATATCATATATGATATTAGTGTTACATCATATATGATATTAGTATCGTATATGGTAATTTTCGACAATGAAAAAAAACGTGAAAAAAACAGGAAAAAAATTGTCGAAAATGTATCATATAGCATATGTATAAAAAGCAAGGTTGCATAACAAGGTCTACACGGGCGACTAATAGCCGGTTAATAGCTACAAGGCCCTCAACCTTGCCGATTAATGAAAAGGCGATTAATAGCGGTCAACTATGGTCAACGATGGTCAAGGGAGGTCAAACTTGCCGAAAACCAGCAAATTTGGCTGAAAATACCGAAAACTCACTGTAAACTTATGTTTCTAACTTATACTAACTATTTATATGTATGATAAGTTGTTATAAAGAATAATATTGTCGAAAACACCTAAAACTCATTAGAAATATCCAAAATTTGCCGAAAATACCAAAAATTTGCTAAAGATGTCAATCTGATTAATCAATGATTAATCCCACCTAAAACGATTACAAGTTACAAGGTGGTCGACCGGCCGGCTAGCAATTCATGATTATTTTCAACCTTGATAAAAAGATAATTAAACGCTCTTCGTAACTGTATATTTTTTCGTATAACGATTAACGGTTTAAGTGATATTAATATTTGAAAAAAAGGATGAAAATAGATTTTGTGTTTAATCTCATCCATTGGATTAAAGTGGAAATAAAAGGTGAACATTTGTCCCTTAGTATCCAAATAAAATTTAGTATCCAAATAAGCTTAAATAAAAAAATATAAGAGAATTATTATTAAAAATGCTCTGAATATCTATATTATTTGTAACACATTTATTTCACTTTTTTATTAAATATTCTAAAATTGTTAAGTCATGCATGTTATATAACACATTTTACAATACTTAAAATACACAAATAAAACTTAATTTTAAGCATTACAAGTTCTAAATTTTTATTTACAACTATTAAATGTCGTTAATTCAACACACATAAACAATGCTAATATTAAAAATACCAAAGACTTGATTGTATAATTAATATAATGCATGATAGAACATATTTAATAATATTCTAAAAACACTTATTTAATATTAAAAAATACGTCTAAAGACATTTATCAAACCAAACATTCGGATGACTAATAAATTAATACAAATTAAATATCGTAAAACTTTTTATTAAAAAAATTCATACGATACTACAAAATCTAGAGACGATGATGCATGAAGTTTGTATAACTCAACATCTGATAACTCAAAATAATGTTATTCACATGCTTGTGACCTATATTAACTAAGAGATACGTGTTTAAATATTTGATGATTATAAAATTGCTTCCGAAAACTTCATCATGAGGAAGACAAGACAAGATAATCTTGCGCACAAATCTTTGATTGTTATTGGTTAATGCACATGAACATGCGATGAGCAGATTGTAATGTGTTTTGGTAGTAGTCAGTTATCTTTGACAGCGGGAAGTGAAATG
Source organism: Glebionis coronaria (assembly GCA_025667525.1). Lineage (NCBI taxonomy): Eukaryota > Viridiplantae > Streptophyta > Magnoliopsida > Asterales > Asteraceae > Glebionis > Glebionis coronaria. The sequence goes on from CM046876.1 coordinate 136,163,197, forward strand.
GTGTATGTTGAAGTTTAACACACAATACATCACATATATGCATCAAGATTATAACAGCAGAAAATACTTGGATCACATATGCATAAGTAATCAACATATTAAATAACTAGAAGACATACCTTTCTTCAACAAAGGTAAAAATTATGAACATAAAATCAAGAACCCTCCTTTGCGACACGAAATCACCAATGTTCCAAAACCCCTAGATAAAAGTTATGATTTCTCTAAGTGTATCCAAACAACGCTTCAAGCAACTACGCTTGATTTTTAGGGCTTACTACCAAAATACTTAAACAGAAAAAGATATCCTCATTGTTTCTTCTTGATTAGACAATGATAGGTGTGTAAACACCCATCCTTTTACCACTTAATTATAATAATAACCAAGCCAAAATGAATATTTAATGTCGTAAAAGTCGGAATTATGCGTGGTTTGTGTTTTTTTTGTGTTTTAGGACCAAAAGGTGAAAAATGAAGAAAACACGGGCTTTCACGGGCTTTTATCAAAGAAAAAGACAAAAGACGAAGTCAAAAGATCAAGAGTGCAAAAAGAACGGAAGTCCAAGGCCTATCTGAAGAGTTACCATAGAAAAAGTCTAAAGACGGAAGTTTAACAAAGTCGAAGAACCAAGTCTAATTAATGAAGAAATTAGAAGACGAGTTCATTTTATTTATCGAAAAATCCCGAGACAAAGTCGTGAATAACGAGTTAATTGTCAAAGACTAAAGACGAGAAGAAAGAAGGAAGCATCAACACATTTTACTCTTCCTATAAATACCCTCCTAATGTGTCATAAGGAGGGGGTGAGAAAGTTTTTAGTTAGTTTTATTTTTGTAAGGTAATTAGGAGTAGCTTAATATTACTTTCTCTCTCTAGCTCTTCTTTCATGTTTTAAGCTTTTTACATTAATCTTGTATTTGAATCCTTAATCTTGATCTTAATTTCAAGCTTTTCATTAATCATACTCATTCTACCTTTCTTTAATTTTAATCTTGTTTAATTTTGATAATCATGTAGTTTGTTAATCATGTTCTTTGTTTGATTGATTGTGCTTATTGATTTTTTAGTGTTTAATGTTTTAGCTTATTGCTTTTCTAGCTTATTGTGTTATTTTTATTATTTTGAATTAAGTGCTTATTAGTTTATTTTTATAAAAAGTTGATTTTAAATAATTTGATTATTTAGTGTTTTTGAAAGTTTTTAAATTTTGGCTTATTAGCTTTTTCTTTAAGTTGATTTGGTTAAGTTTTAGGTAAGTACGTATTTGATTTCTAGCTTATTTTTACATTTTGCTTATTACTGTTTCTAATCCGGGTTATCCCAAAACCATAGTTTCCCGAACTACTTGCATTTGTCCTTATCCCGTTAGGTGTGTAATGCATATTCCGACTTAGATGCGAATTGTTTTTCCCGAATTAGTTCAAAACAGCTGATTCCGAATTAGATCGCAGGTGTGGATTCCAGGTTACGTGGGAATATAAAGTATTCTGAACTAGGTATGGAACATGTATTCCGAACTAGGTATGGAACTAGTATCCCGACTTAGACCTAGAAGCCTGCATTCCGAATTACGTGTAGAACTCCCTTTCCGAATTAGGTCAGGAATACCATAGATTCCGGATTACATCCAAGGCTTGGATTCCGAATTAGATTGAGAACTAGGATCCCGGATTAGGTAAAGCAATTTGGATTCTTGATTAGGTTAACCATTCACATTCCGGATTACGTCTAGTATACGGATTCCGACTTAGGTTTAGCATCTAGTTTCCCGACTTAGGTTTGGTTCTTGTTTTCAGTATTATTTTTAAATCTTTATTTTTCCCGCCAATTTTCTCTAGTGATATTTTAATTGATTTATCTTGGATTTATTTTAAGATTGCATTCTTATTAAGTTTTCAAATTTTAATTTTAAAAGATAAATTTCTAGTCATTTATTTTTAAGTCTTGATTTTTAGTTTAAATTTTTAAGCTTCCACTTTTACTTAACGACATTTACATTTTACTTTAGTTTAAAATAGATAATCACATTTTACTTTCTTTTCACCAAGAACGACTAAGTCACACTTTAATCCGTGATCAATTCGAAAAGACCGATTTCAACGAACAATTTTTATATAAGAAAATCTCTTGTATTAAATGGCGCCGCTGTCGGCTTTTTTCGTGAAGATTAACGCTTTATTGTGAGAGACGCGTTGGATTTTGGGATCCGTTCACTCGTGAACGTTATTTTTCGTGTAAAAATTTTTCAAAAATCCATAAAAATTAAAAATTTCAAAAAATCCAAAAACATTTGAAAATTCATAAAAAGCATTTCTTTTTCAAAGTTTTGCACCAAAAATATTTTCTTTTTCACGTTAACTTTATTATTTCTATTTCTTTGCTTTTCTTTTCTTGTGTAGGTGTATGCGTACTCGGTCACGCAAAAAGAAGTCCATTCAAGCCGCTATTATTGATCCTCCTATTGTAGAGCCTCCCGTTGTCAACACAATGGAGAACCGTCCAATGATCGAGCTCTTGCAATCACACGTCGAAGGCAACGATGATGCGATTGTGGTGCCGGCTATTGACGCCAACAACTTCGAGCTCAAGTCCGGTTTTATCCAAATGGTTTCCGCAACACCTTTCTTAGGTCGCACTCATGATGATCCACACGATCACATTAAAAGGTTCGTACACTTATCCAATACTATTAAGTACAATGGGGTTTCATAAGAGGCAATTCGTTTGATCTTCTTTCCTTTTTCCCTCGAGGGACAAGCCCGGACTTGGCTTGATAAGGAACCACCCCAGAGTATTGTCACATGGACGGACCTTGAGACCAAATTTATCAATTACTTTTTCCCACCCTCACGTACTACCACTTTGCGGAATGACATTATCAACTTTGAATAAAAGTACGGAGACATTTAGTGAATCTTGGGATCGTTTTAAGGAACTTTTAAGAAAGTGTCTACAATACGGTTTTACAAAGGTACATCAAATTAATGCTTTTTTATAATGGATTAACTTTGAGTGACCAAGATTCACTAAATAGTTCCTCAGGGGGTAATATTCTTGTCAAGACCATGAATGAGGCTTGGGTTATCATTGAGAACAAGGCCAAAGTCCAAACCAAGAGTGTAAGGGCTACTATGGCTAGTGCCAGTGAGAGTAACTTGACCAATCATCTTAAGGAACTTACTTCAGCTGTAAAGCAACTTGTTCTAAGAGATCACCCTCCTAATCAACATGCCCATGCTCTCAATATTACTTGTGAAACTTGTGGTGGGCCACACTCTTATGCTAATTGTGATAAAGCTTATGATCAATCTCACGGGGAAGTGTATGCTTACAACAACACCGAGAGAGTTCATTTCAAGCCTAATGTCGATGTTAATCACTTGTCTTACAACTCGACAAATTACTTGGCTCCACCCGGGTTTCAACAAAGACCTCACCCACCCACCCATAAAAACCAAGGGCCACCAAGAGCAAATGTTCAACAAAATGCTAATGTGAAGGGCTACAATGGAAACCAAGGTAATTATCTAATGCAAAACCAAGGCTTTCAAAACCAAGGTTTTAATCCTCAAGGTTTTCCACCATATAACCAATACCCAAACCAAGGTTTTCAACAACAAGGGTTCAATATACCTCATCCGCACATCGATTTGATTCTATAAAAATTAACCGATCATGAGAAAACCATGATGGAAATGCAATAGTCCACGAATAGGAAATTCGTTCAAATGTTTCAAACCCTTCGTCCCCAAGGTGTTCTTCCTTCTACAACTGAAACAAACCATGATGGAGTGCGATTACTACACGCATTGGATCAACTCTAGTAGGACCTTCTATCCCTCCCCAAGTTACTTCATCTACACCTCCTCCACATCCACTTATCCCTGCTACATCCACACCTAGTAATAGTTCTCCATTACCGTCTCCTCCTCTTACGGAAGAAGTAACCAAGCAAAACCTTCACCAACCCCACCTTCCACCTCTAAACCTTCTACTTCTCAACCATCAACATATAAACCTTTACCTGCTATACCTACACCACCAAAACCCAACATCCCTTATCCTTCTCGGTTAGACAAGTGCAAATTGATTACTAAAGAGGATGCTCTAGTTACTTCCTTTTTGAAGATGATTACACAAATGAACTTCAACATTAGCCTTGTTGAAGCACTTGTCCAAATGCCGAAATTTGTGAAAGCATTCAAGGAACTGCTTAATAAGAAGGAAAAGATGGCTGTAGAATCATAGTTTCTTAGGATTTAGCAAGTGTATGATTTATCTAATGAGATAGATGAAAAGGAAGAACTAGTGAGAGAAAGGTAGAGAGAGAATGGAGAGAAATGGAGAAAGATGGAAATTGGTAGAAATAACAAAGTGTTCAACCCCTCTTAACATGCTAGGAGGGGGTATATATAGCCCACCTTACATGTGGGCTATATGGGCTATATGTTAATACATTAGATCACGAGCCTAATACTTGAATCTATCTTTGGAGTGACTGATCCTTTCTAAATACTTAAAAACGTATTTCCAACAATCTCCCCCTAAGGGAGGTCACTCCAAGTTACAATGTCCTAAATATTCTATAGCTCGTGATCTATGCTAACAATGATGTGACCGAAACTTTCTTTAAAAAACGTATTTCCAACAATCTCCCCCTAAGGGAGGTCACACCATTTTACAAAATCTTAAACCTAGCATACTATGCTTGAGTCTTCGATCTTGTTCTTGTGAATATGCAGATGAGATCTTTGACTTTAGTCTTGAGCATGTTTCCTTGCCTTGACCTTGTGCATTCATCACTTGTGATATTTGCCTCCTCGTGACTTCATGTTCCACATACTTATACTTTTATAAATTCTTGAAAGCTTCAGAGTTTGATACAGCGGAAGACTTGACTTTTAGACTTTCTTGAATTTGTTGAAGTATTAAGTGCATACATTATAAGCATGTGGTGACAACTTCTTTTGGATTGTACACCGCAATGCCACCTTCTTGTTATGCTGCATAAGACAGTTAGCAACAAAACATATACACGGACGAAATGGCCTTGAACATTTCATTCTAGTTCGGTAGCATTTTACCTCCGGTCGGTGAAGACCGTTGGACGATATAAAATATCGTACTTGTGACAGGTAGTTTCTATTAAGAACCTCTTTGACAAGATTTCGTGGGTAAACCCGTTCTCTTTATTCGACCGTCCAAAGCTGACTCCGAACATAAAGGTGAATCATTTGGATAATATTATCCACATGATTTGAAGCTGTCAATTCATGTTCCTGGAACAAGTGAAATTCAATTAAGAACCGCACCATCGTTGCTTTCCAGTTGTTACGAGCTTGATTCGTATAGAATCTTGCAAGTTACCTACCAAGTGCTGTTTGAGGTTAACACTAGAAGGATTTCCACTCATCATTGTGAACACTAAGGTATCACTCTGAGTGTTCTGGCAAGACCACTAAGATATTGCGTAGAGGCCTGGAACATGTTTAAATTCAGTTAAGAATTAAACCACTGTTGCTTTCCAGTTATCACAAGTTTGATTCATAAAGAATCACACAAGTTACCTACCATGAGCTTTTCGATATTCGCTCAAGAAGGATTTCAATCTTCATTGTAAATACTTTCGTATTACTCGGATGTTCAGGCAAGATCATGAAGATTTTGCGTAGGACTCTTAAGATCTTTCTTACTTTTCACAATGTGTGAAGAAGCAAGGAATTATGAAAGTGTGTCCTAATGAGATATTTGATGATCTCAAATGGCTCTAGACTCGATCGTGCATTTTGGATTTTAGTGATCGGAGGTTGGAGAGGAGTGCCACCATTTCAATACCAATTTATTCGGAGTGAATAAATCAATAGATAATGCGTTGTCTCCGTGTGATTGAAACAAATATCTTTTAATAGATATCTGAGTTAGCTGGAATGGGTTGTGCATTGCATCACTAGGTCCATGATGTCTTATCTTCAATACCAAGCATCATTAAAAATGATCTCAATAGCATATGTATTGACCCGGTTTCTGTCTAAGGTTGTAAGGTGGGCTTCTTTCTTTACACCCTTTATCATAACAATTCTTTTTCATTGTTCAACCCCTTCAATGCTTACCAATACGTCATAACTAGCACCTTGTTGTGATTGTTCCAGTGCTAACTTAAGTAGTTTGTCGACATTCAGCTACGTTCACAATCTTTCTCCATCTTTCCTAAGGACTGCTATTTCTAGCTATGGAATGTCATTGGGAAGATTCCTCCAGTTCTAGAGGAATCATTGGACTTTAACCTATCCTACCATCCTTATGTCACCACAATATTCATCGTCGTGAAATAAATGGGTTGTGGGTAAGTATAAGTCACCATGAAATCCATTTTGAAGTGAAAATCCATTTTGCTCCCCCTTAACATATGCCACGATATTCAAAAGTATTTTGCACATGTCGGGATGAGCCAGCACGTTAAGTCAAACCATTTGTGATTAATCATTCCCATATTAAATCACATTTTCTCCCCTATATTAAAAATATTAACCCAATCGATGTTTTTAATATCGATTGATTTAATAGTATTTTAAGAAAAGTTGGGAAGAAAAATGCAAATCCAATTATCTTCATTATTTACACAAGCTCCCCCTTAAATTAATGAGGGTGTACTTGAAACGTAAATTAAATACCTTTTAAACACAAGTGTAAGGTACTTATCACGTGCAAAGATCATATATGATAATGTATTCACAAGATTATCAATAGACGAGGTTGGACCTGAATGATGGAGAACATCATATGATAGAATCATATGGTTCTTGTTCACGAATATTGGTCGCCTCATCACGTCTGAAGTTATCTCTTGACTCCATGTGTACGATTGATATCGTTTTCTTGACACCAACATGTGAACTTGGCACTTTCGGCGTCAAAGATTCTTAATGCTGGACAATTGCTCCACCTCAATTGTTGACCCGTGTTCTATTGAAAGATCTGTAGTCGCCGTTTGAGTAGTCACATCATCGAGTATGTAGATATCAATTGTAAATTGCTACAGTTGGTGGAGATGATAACTTCATAAAAACAATATTTCTCTTGTTTTAACAAATAAATGCACTGACACGTACATAAATGCGTGTTAGATTGTGTTATTCCGTAAACACAATCCCTTACATGGTTATAAAATAAACCATGCCCGAGAAAAATTAATTCCCGTTGTTGAGTCAAAGCTTTCCGATGAAATGCTTGACTTGAGTATGAAAATCGGGTTACTATCTGAAATAATAGCAAGCCATTTAAAACATGTTTTAAATCATTTAAACTTCCGCTCAAACTTTATTTACAACCCCGTGTCATTATTGAACGACATTTCTAGGTTCGTAAATAATTTTGATTGCAGAAGACATGTTTTTTGTATCAAAACATTTTTGAACCATAATTTTGAAAGATTTAGAAAAATCTTTTGAGAAATTCTCGAAAAATTGTGTTCAAAGTTTTGAAAACCAATTACTTGTGCTTAAGATGTTGAATATCTTACAAAACGAGCTCAAGTCCGAGAAGTTGTAAACTTCCCGTTGTGAGGATAAGTTTATCATCGGCGATAAACTTTCCTTTTAACTGAAGAACGAGTCCAGAGTTGACATTTACTTAGAAATCGTTTTCATGAGCTTGAAAAACTTTTGAATTTTTTTAACATAAAGCTCATGACCGATAAATATGAATTTCTCGTTATGAGGAAAAGTTCTCTTATTTAAAAGATACACTTTCCTTTATGAGCTTAAATCTTGGAATGTTTTAATACAAGCTCATGACCGAGAATAATAAATTTCCCGTTACGAGGATAACTTATCATTAAAGGTAAGCTTTCCTAAAATGAAGTCCGAGTTACAGTGTGATATTTAACTGAAAGTCATAGTGCATGAGCTTAAAAACTTCGAATGTTTTTAATATAAGCTCATGCCCGAGAAAAATTAATTTCTCGTTATAAGGATAAGTTTATCATCAGCGATAAACGTTCCTTTCTTTGAAGTCCGGGGCATAATCTAAAATATAATTATATGCCATGGTGCATGAGCTTAAAAACTTCGAATGTTTTTAATATAAGCTCATGCCCGAGAAAAAATAATTTCTCGTTGTGAGGATAAGTTTATCATCGGCGATAAACTTTCCTTTATTTGAAAATCGGGTCATTTTCTGACATTTAACAATGAACCATTTTACGCGAGCTTAAAGCCGTTAAATAGTTTTAAAATAAGCTCGTGTCCGAGAAAATTTAATTTCTCGTTTTGAGGGTAAGTTATCGTTGACGAGATAAACTTCCCTTTATCTGAAGTTCGGGTCACATACTGTGATTTGAATGTGAGCCATATACACGAGCTTAAAACCTTTGAATGGTTTTAGGATAAGCTCGTGACCGAGAAAACTTAATTTCTCGTTTTGAGGGTAAGTTATCGTTGCGTAGATAAACTTCCCTTTCTCTAAAGTCCGGGTCATCGTCCATCATTTAACGAGGAGCCTTTGTGCATGAGCTTAAAAACTTGGAATGTTTTTGATATATGCTAATGCCCGAGAAAAATTAATTTCTCGTTGTAAGGATAAGTTTATCATGATGATAAACTTTCCTTTCTTTGAAGAACGAGTTACAGTCTGTGATGTGACTAAAAGTCCTTGTACACTGTAAGCTTAACTAGAAATCCTCTGAGACACTTGTTTCATAGATATCAGCTTCTTCAGCAACCAAACTCTCAGAGTGTCCTTAATTGAATGGTATACAATGATTGGACCACTTCGTTCTTTTGGAACATCCTCTTTGGTACATGCATTCTCATTAGGAAGTTGCATGCTTTGATATGGGTTAGCGATATCTATCTTAGAAGCAAGTGGGGGTTAACAGTTGGCCTTACTTGTGCCAGAGGTGACCTGAGGAGATGAATCACTTGTCTTATTTGGCAAACGTTTCCTTTTATAGAAAACTTTAAGTTCAGGCTTAAGTGATGTATCATCCTTTTCAATTTCCTCCCTAGTAGTCTTAGTAGAATCGGAGACAATCCTAGTTAAAGGGCACTCGTTTCCTACAAGAGTGAAAGTTCTACCAGTGGGGCGCCACATTTTACCAACGGGTTTGATTTTAGCAACCCACTGGGATTTAATTCTAGCATGGGAGTTCACCTCATTAAGTAATTTCTTGATACAAGAATCATGATTGGCTTTAAAGACACATTTCTACATGTTTTACAAGTAGCATATTTAATTTTCGAGTAAGATCTAGAATTCCTAGATGATTGATTGATGCTCCTAGGATGTGACATGCTATGGTTAGCAGTGTTGGGTAAACTAGAAGGCATCTGACTAGGTTTGAAATTCCTATCTCGTACTTGTGTCTTTTGCTTAGCTTCCCTTAGATCAAATGTATGGCGAACGTCATTTGAACTAGTTAGAGATGTGTTCTTTGGACTATGTCTAGGGAGACTAGAGGCAATAATGTGATTAGGTCTTTCAAAAGCTGTTTTAGTCACATTAGGCCTAGATGGTGGAGTGACAGGTCTAGAAAGATGAGCCATATCAACTTGGGAGGCAAACCGCGGTCTCGAGGATTGTGGTAGCTCGGATCTAAATGCAGTCGGTTGTCTAATGGAATGAATTTGAGGCGGTTTCCCCAAGATTGATGGTTTTTCAAGCTTAGTGTCCACACTAGTTCCTTTGGTTTTCCTCAACTCGTTTTTCAGAGCCGCTATTGCAAAAACCTTTTCCTGAACTTGAGCCTTTAAAGTCTCGTTCTCTTTGAGCAATTCATCTTCAGATGCCAATTTAGATTCAAGCAACTTAATTTGTTTCAAAAAATTATCCTTTTCAGCTTTAGAATCTAGAACTGTCTGATCCAATTTTCGTTCAAGAACAACGTTTGACTTTTCAAGTTTTTCAAAATATGTTTCAAATTTCTCCGTTTTCTTTGAAAATTCAATTTTGGCATCCTCAAGCTCTTTTGATTGTTGAGCTAAAATCGTTTCAAGCTCTTCAATCCTAGAAGCATAAGTGGTTAAAGAAGCAGGCATATGGCACTTATCAGGATTGTTAATTATCTCATTCAATTTAGATTGGAGTAGACGAAGATTTGTGACACATGACAGCTCTCCATAATTTCTTGATTGGCTGCTTGCTTCATGCTTTCCTCCTGAATCCATGCCATTGCTTCCCGTGTAACCTCTTCTTGTATCGTGTTGCAATTCTCCCGCTTGATATGTCGAAAACAATGAATCCATTGAATGTCGATGAAAAAATGACGTTAAAGATTTTTATCGATAAAAATCGGTCTTCATTTACAAATAATAATACCCGATTAAAGTCGTAGCCACTTAGAAAAAAAGTTCAAATGTAGCCAATTTTCTCGGTCTCGTCAAAGGAATTTTGTCACTTTGTATCGATATTTGTCTTCAAATCTTGTCACCTTTGTCTCGTCACTTTTGTCTAAAAAATCCGGACACAAAAAAAAAACTTTTTACTCGTCAAATAATTCTTGTCACTTAGTCTCGACACTTTGTCCCGTCACTTTACAATTTCGAAGTCCAATTATATCCGATATTACAACTATAACAAAATTTAATTTTTAACACAAAATTTATAAAAAACTTGTGTAAATTTAAAGTTTATAAACTTGAAACCCCAAATATTATTGTGCTTTCATGTTCTAGCCATCGTAATACTATAAATACCGAATATAGCAACTCTTGTATTAACACATAAGTGTTAACACTCGGCCCATTCACAATATTTGGTAGAAATAAGTATTGAATTTCATTTACCCCACCTGCACCCAATGTGACATATAACAAAGACACTCACGTGGCCCAATATCCATAGTAGAACTCGGTCTAAAATTGAGATAGTATATTTATTCCTTACCCTAATTTCTAGGTCATTAGAACACATACACAACTTAAACACTCAGTCGTTTTTCTCTCAAACACATTCCCTAAACCTACTCATAAACATCACCACCCCCTTCTCATCCAAATCTCATCCACCTAAAATATTGACTAACAAAATCAATCTCATCTTACCATCAATCGTAGCTAGGAAATCCCATCCTTATGACTCCATGCAATAGACCAAAATAATCAAACATCATCTCAAACTTACCCTACAGAAGATCTACAAGCAACTCGTGTAAGTTTGAGCATAGAGAACACGAACTAGCTTCTTGACCAAAGAAGTATACGAATGAAGATTAAACAAAATGATGAAGGCTTCAAGATCTATTAAAAAATAGGTCTCGGGTAGGTTACAAGAAATGATTGCATGTCGGTTTTTTGTGTTGATTTTAAATCGAAATACAGATTGAGTCTAACATATGTGCTATACTCGATTCTTGGTATATTTCGAATATTAAAAACGGGTAAAAACCCAACACCGATCGATGAAGATTATATTTTGAACCTACAAGATCTTTAAAAGATCTTTGAAAGTGTTACGAATCTAAGATAAGCTATGATTTAAATTTTCTTGGTTTTGAGTCTAGTGATGAAATGAGACGGGGATTTAGAGTGATGGAGTCGGTGTTGTTTTGGGTTTTGAGTCGAGGCGATTGAGATCTTGATTGTTTTGTTTTGGGTTCAGTCGAGTCTAGGTTGGTTTGTTAGTCGATAGTGTCGAGTCTTGGGTTTAAGTTATGGTTTGGTCGAGTCTGTGGGTGTCTGTTTGTTTAGACGAGAGGGTGTGTTTGAAGCTTTGCGAGTCTTTGTGGTTGAGTCTAATTGGGTTTGGTCTGATGGTGAGTCGAGGGTGTGAGGGTGTGTTGGTGATTAAGATGTTTGTGAGTCGAGTCTATTGTTTTTCTTATCGAGGCAGTTGGTTTGTGTCATAACAAGTCTATTGTTTTTGGTCGAGTCTGTTGTGAAGGTGTTTAAGTCTTGAGCGAGTCGTGTGTTGTTGATAGTATGTTGTATAGATTTGTTGTGTGTTGAGTCTCGAATCTAGTGTGGTTTTTGGTTGTGGTTATGGTTTTTGGTTTTTGGTTATGAGTTTGTGAGTGAAGTTTGTTTTGAGTCAAGATCAAAGCATCGGAATGTCACACATAAAAAACCATCGGAATGTGAAAAAACCATCGGAATATCTCATCGGAATAAGGTCATCGGAATAAGGTCATCGGAATATAGAGAAAACTGTTCTATCAGAATATGACAAAAAATTGACACATCGGAAAATGACAAAACTTTAACCGCCGGAAAAATGGTCGGAATACGTTTCAGAATGAGAAACCCCTTTCCGACAGAAACAATGACAAAAACAGAATGAAAGAAAAATATACAAAAAACAATAAAAAATGAGATTTTTTTGGTATAAGACACCCAATACACAGATCGAGATAGAAAAGATAAAAACTTGTGTTTATAAAAAACAATAAAAAATCATAAAGATAAAAATTGATTAAAGAAATATTATAGCAGTTTGAGATATATAGAAATAAAAGACGAGATCAATAATTGTGAAAAAAAAAAAATTTTACCACCAAAAAAATAGATAAAAACACGCCAATCCGAATAATCAACCAAAACTCTTGATACCAATTGTAGAATCATAGTTTCTTAGGATTTAGAAAGTGTATGATTTATCTAATGAGATAGATGAAAAGGAAGAACTAGTTAGATAAAGGTAGAGAGAGAAAGGAGAGAAATGGAGAAAGATAGAAATCATAGAAATAACAAAGTGTTCAACCCCTCCTAACATGCTAGAAGGGGGTATATATAGCCCACCCTACATGTGGGCTATATAGGCTATATGTTAATACATTGGATCACGAGCCCAATACTTTAATCTATCTTTGGAGTGACCGATCCTTTCTAAATACGTAAAAACGTATTTCCAACAATGGTTGAGTTTGTCAACACACGCTTAAATGAAAACTGTTATGCATTCCTTCTTAAAGAACTTTCGAAAAAACTTGGAGATCCCGGTCGTTTTGTGTTGCCTTGCATTTTTAACAAATTTGAAGAATTTACTGCCTTAGCCGATCTCGGGGCAAGCATTAATTTGATGCCTTTAAGTGTTTGGAAAAAGCTATCATTACCCGACCTTACACCAACAAAGATGACTCTTGAGCTAGCAAATCGAACTCTCGCTTATCCCGTTGGTGTTGCCGAAGATGTTTTCGTTAAAGTTGGTACCTTCACTTTTTCGGTCGATTTTGTTGTTGTTGATTATGAAATGGACCCTCGTATTCCGTTAATACTTGGACGGCCATTCTTGAGAACCGAAAAAGCTTTAGTCGATGTTGCCGAAGGTGAATTAATCTTAAGGGTCGGGAATGATGCCCAAGTTTTTAAGATGGGGAAGATTACAAGTAAATCAAATGGAAAAGAATCAGTGAAAATGATTGATGTGCTTCAATAAGAGCTTACTACTCTGGAAATTATAAAGCTTAATGATTTTGTTGTATATGACAATCCTCTTTTCGAGTCTTTCTATGATAATCCACATTTCCAAGATGATATGGATAATTCTAATGATTCTCTCTCCAATTTGGATCCCCCATCAATTTATGATTCTCCACCGATCTATGACTATGATGATGATTCTAGTTCCGATGGGGATGATTATGATGATTTTGCTTCCGAGTATAAAGACATGCCAACTTATGATGATTTTGATGATGTTGATACTCTCTCGAGTGATTCTTCACATGATGACCTTGCTCCTACTTTTGATGAAGATCCTCCACCGGACACTCTTGATACTTTAGACAATTACTCATTTGAGGAAGATTTTTCTACTTTTCTCAATACATACTTCCCCAATGAGAATGATACTCCTTCTTTGGAATTTGATTTTGGTCTTTATCCTCCTTCGGATATTAAGAAACCCATTTCAAAGGAGAAGAAACCGGATGACACCAATATTCGTAATACTTATGTTTTGACACCTCTCTATCCACATTCGTCGAATGAGATTGTGCGATTTATGAGCGGATCTTCTTCAAATTCTACTGAGCCTGAATCTTATTTCCCCTAATGGAAAAGGTGTTCCATACGGGTATCACAATTTTTAAGCCATCTCAGTATCCATCTGATGAAATAAAAGGAAATATTTTTTGAAACAATGGAGATATTCTTGCACTGCATCATACTTTCTACCACCATGCTCAATATTTGCTTTAGGAAACCTTGCCTACTCTTCTTTGGTTTGCCTTGTTCACCTTAAGCTTGTGCTATTTGATGGACGAAAACCATGTATTTGATCCCGGTGGACGTTCTTCAAGGTGATTACCATGCTTATCTAGGTCGAGTCAGGCTCACGACTCGGTGAACAAAAACAAGCGCTTCTCGAGAGGCAACCCGAGTATCTATCCTTTTTATCCGTTTTTATAATAAGTGTAGTGGAAGACCCTCGTATGTGTTTGTTGTTTTCTTTCTTATCATCTACAGGGATTCGAGCTTTCAAAGATACATTCTTGATGACTTTTGACGACCCGTGATTCCGTGTACCCGTCTTCCCGGTTCTATCCTAAACTTTTTTGATTCACTATTTTATATTCTTCAATATTAAAATAGGAATCACTTTAGTTGTCTCTTCCTTAGCAAGATTTAAACAACATGCACAATGTCCTAGTTGTAGGGGAGTATACTCCCACATTCTTAAACATTGAGGACAATGTTTATATTAAGTGTAGGGGGGACTTCTATCGAAGTTAAGTGGGTTTTCCTTGTATTTGTCCTCATTTTAGCCGGAAAATTGATTTTTCGACATTTTTGAAAATTTTTGATCTATTTTGGCCTCGTTGTTTTTCCTTTGTTATCGTTATTTTCTTTCATTAGAATAAATTTTAATAAAATGTTTTTAATAAGTTTAGAGGTCTTTGATATATTAGGCCCGTTATGAATCTTTTGACTCAACCCGAGTTTACTTATCCAAGTTTACTCTAGCTAGTATCCTTAATGTGTTTAAGTCAAGTTTTGCTAGGCTTTTATATAGGTAACTTTAAAACGCGAAAGTCTTAACTCTTACGGGTTAAGAAGAAGAACTTTTCGCAAGTTCCTATATTTGATTCTAGAAAGTCGTTTATCAAGGGAACTTTAAAATGCGAATTCTAAACTTGAAAAAGTCTAAGAAGTTGCAAGATCCTATAGATGACTTGAAAACCCAAAGCTTTGATTTAATAGGCTAAGCGTCCACGAGTCTCATTCCTTGAGATTTTAAATTGTGGAGAACGAGAGATGATAGAGTCAATTATAAGTTTTGTATTCTTTCATGAATTTATGTGAGTTAATTATGAGCTTTTTCTCCCATCGCTTGTTAATAAATTTAATTGCAATAAATAAGGTCGTACGATTGGAAAAGTTACTTAGCTTCTAGCACAAGATCGTTTAAAAGTTGCTCGGTATTAATTAGAGTTCATAGCCAAGGCATAACTTATTGAAGCGGGATGCGAAGATTGGCAAGTCTGAAAAGGCCCTAACAAGGCATGAGGGCTACATTTTGTTGCTAAAGATCCCAAGTGATGTGAAGAATCATTTATCAAAAATCAATATGAAGGATCAAGACACACGACGAAAAGCAAATACTCCCTTAAAGATCATGGAGAAGTCTTTCCAAAAAGGCCTTAACAAGGTATGAGGATAAATAGATCCAAGTCCTAAAAGGAGGCGGGTCGTTGTATATCAAAATCCCAAATAAAGATTGGAGAAAAATGAAGAAGTCGTGGTCTAAGTTTGAAGAATCTCTCAAAAACTTCAAGTGAAGAAACTCCTATTATGAAGAGAAGACCATTACTTCAAGAATGTCTCTCAAGATTCGAAGTATGAAGTCACTGCCAAATATCGGTCCAAGAAAGGTCTCAAATCGTGAAAAGAGTTATGCCAAGATATGAACTTTATGAGGTCCCGAGAAGCAGTTTTAAAAGATTTTGTCCTTTAACTCACTATTGATTAAATCGTCCTACTTTATTTTCAGCCTTAATAAATTATCAAAATAAGTCAAACAATGCATCCTCGTGATCATTCAAGACAATCATAAAATATAAGAGATACACCTAGGAATAAGGGAGTCTAAGTGAATAATTGGGCCACATGAGTTTGTGTTAGATTGCTAACTTATAATAACAATGATCTCGTTTTTAAGCTTGATATAGGGAACGTGAAACTTGAGGGTGATAAACATTCATGACATTGAAAGCCCTAATATAAGTCTTCGATCTCTTTACTTGTTTTCTTCCTTCTAATGATTTGTAATTTTCTATCCCTTTAAGTTTCCTTAATGTCTTGTATTTAATAAAAGCCAAGGTGAGTTATTTATGATAAAAAAAGTAAATCTTGCTTTGTAATTAATGCATTACATGAGGGCATTGCAATGGTCAAGTGTAGGAGATTTGATAGGTGTGTAAACACCCATCCTTTTACCACTTAATTATAATAATAACCAAGCTAAAACATATATTTAATATCGTAAAAGTTGGAATTATGCGTAGTTGTGTTTTTATTGTGTTTTAGGACCAAAAGGTGAAAAAGGAAGATAACACGGGCTTTCACGGGCTTTTATCGAAGAAAAAGACAAAAGACGAAGTCAAAAGATCAAGAGTGCAAAAAGAACGGAAGTCCAAGGCCTATTCTGAAGATTTATCGAAGAAAAAGTCTAAAGATTGAAGTTTAACAACGTCGAAGAACCAAGTCTAATTAATGAAGAAATTAGAAGACGAGTTCATTTTATTTATCGACAAATCCCAAGACAAAGTCGTGAATAACGAGTTAATTGTCAAAGACTAAAGACGAGAAGAAAGAAGGAAGCATCAACACATTTTACTCTTCCTATAAATACCCTCCTAATGTGTCATTAGGAGGGGGTGAGATAGTTTTTAGTTAGTTTTATTTTTGTAAGGTAATTAGGAGTAGCTTAATATTACTTTCTCTCTCTAGCTTTTCTTTCATGTTTTAAGCTTTTTACATTAATCTTGTATTTGAATCCTTAATCTTGATCTTATTTTGAAGCTTTTCATTAATCATTCTCATTCTACCTTTCTTTAATTTTAATCTTGTTTAATTTTGATAATCATGTAGTTTGTTTATCATGTTCTTTGTTTGATTGATGTTTGTGATTGATTGTGCTTATTGATTTTTGAGTGTTTAATGTTTTAGCTTATTGCTTTTCTAGCTTATTGTGTTATTTTTCTTATTTTTAATTAAGTGCTTATTAGTTTATTTTTATAAAAAGTTGATTTTATATAATTTGATTAATTAGTGTTTTCGAAAGTTTTTAAATTTTGGCTTATTAGCTTTTTCTTTAAGTTGATTTGGTTAAGTTTTAGGTAAGGGCTTATTTGATTTCTAGCTTATTTTTACATTTTGATTATTACTATTTCTAATCCGGGTTATGCCAAACCCCTAGTTTCCCGAACTACTTGCATTTGTCCTTATCCCGAATTATGTGTGTAATGCATATTTCGACTTAGATGCGAATTGTTATTCCCGAGTTAGTTCAAAACAACTGATTCCGAATTAGATCTCAGGTGTGGATTTCGGATTACGTGGGAATATCAAGTATTCCGAACTAGGTATGGAACATGTATTCCGAACTAGGTATGGAACTAGTATCCCGAATTAGACCTAGAAGCCTGAATTCCGAATTACGTGTAGAACTCCCTTTCCGAATTAGGTCAGGAATACCACAGATTCCGGATTACATCCAAGGCTTGGATTTCGAATTAGATTGAGAACCAGGATCCCGGATTAGGTATAGCAATTTGGATTCCGGATTAGGTTAACCATTCACATTCCGGATTAGGTCCAGTATACGGATTCCGACTTAGGTTTAGCATCTAGTTTCTCGACTTAGGTTTGGTTCTTGTTTTCAGTATTATTTTTAAATCTTTATTTTTCCCGCCAATTTTCTCTAGTGTTATTTTAATTGATTTATCTCTGATTTATTTTAAGTTTGCATTCTTTTTAAGTTTTCAAATATTACTTTTAAAATATTTAATTTCTCGTCATTTATTTTTATGTCTTGATTTTTTAGTTTAAATTTTTAAGCTTCCACTTTTACTTAACGACATTTACATTTTTCTTTAGTTTAAAATAGATAATCACATTTTACTTTCTTTTCACCAAGAACGACTGAGTCACACTTTAATCCGTGATCAATTCGAAAAGACCGATTTCAACGAACAATTTTTATATAAGAAAATCTCTTGTATTAGGCAACCAAAATGGAGACACCAAATGAGTTTTTAGGTTTTAAATTACTAAGACATAAGGTAAAATCCTTTGGTATTTATAGGAGAGAAAACATGTGTAAACGTACACATTATATACTAGACAAGAAAATCCTTTCTTGGTCTCCTCTTGTCCCATCAATGAACCGTCTACTAAGGGGTGTTCTTATCCTGTTGGTGTTGACTTCTTGACGTCTATTTTTAGTTATAGGTAATTACATTATTTTCATATAATTCCATACGCCTTTATAATTACTCCTTTGTTAAACCTTTTAACTTTTAACTAACCACCGTTAAGTTTTTGTTAATAGCAAATTAAGTATACATAATAAATATATATTTATTAATGTATATCTTAATAAAGAGTAATCTAAATGTTTAAGTTTGTGACCCGTTAGGCCCACATACTTCTAGCCTTATAAAATATCATATGTGACTTACGAAACATTCTAACAACTCCCACTTGCAGAAGTGTCCGTCATAGTATTAAATATACTAACATTTATGGATAGTCTAGCAACACCATCAATGCTCCCAAAAGTGCGTGAGTATGGTTTTATAAGCAAATCAGCCTTATGATAAGTCATTTCATACCTTTTATTTATGATACTATTAATCATGAATATGAATCAAAAGTTATTTCACATATTAACGATTATGTTTCTCATTCTTGTATTGATCTTTATTACTAAATGCAAAAAGATTCATCTTAACTACCATTTAGGCATGACCATGTAAACATATGATCAACCTTATGAGGAGCCTAATATGTATCATACTCCATGATTGGAGGAACAAAATCCTATTTTGACTACAAGTACCTTTCACACATGTCAACAATTTCCGAAATAGATTTTATAACTGTCCATATTATTGACCTAACCTTTACGCTCAATCAAGAAATAGTATCTATCAATGGTGAAGACGTGCTTTCATCCCAAGTCCAAGGACTAGCCATACATACTTGTGTGTAATCTCTTAATGACGTCGATCAATAAAGTAGACTTACACCTTGGGTAATCCAATTATTCACACCAGTACAAAAATTGGAATACGTCACACATGTTGATTTTTGAACAGTCACACAGTCAGATATTTATGTGACAAAACTCACCAGAATCAAATACACAACCACACTTGTACTCCGTATGTGTGACTATTTCGATTTTTCGTTATCACACATTTGAATATTTATGTGACTAGGGGCAAGTATTAATTTTTGGATGAATATTGCCACTCGTAATTTGAGACGTGTGACATAATGCAAATAAGTTTGAAGTATTAGTCACACTATACACATGCATATGTGACAATTATTTGTCACACACTTGAACAATGTGGCCACATTTCGTGTTTTGTCACATGTGTTAATTATGTATGTGGCTAAATTTAATAGCCATGTTTGTCACGCATTAGTTAAATGCGACTACTATTTTCTGCTGAATACTTAGCCACATCTGATTTTTTAGTGTGTGAAAAGTAAGTTTGAAGCATTAGTTACATTAAGAGTGACAAATAATTGACCAAGAGTCATATCTAGTCACATTAAACCGTTCCATGAGCATGTGACTAATGCTTTATAATAGTCATACGATTTCATAAATGTGTATCTAAATGATATTTATGGCCACACATATAATGTGTTATTTGTGACAAATACATTAAAAATAGTCGCATGTAAAATCTTTGCATAACTATTTTTGAGAGCAAAATATCGTCTCAACCTCTATCTTAGTCACATTCAGTGGTTGTGTGGCAAAATTCATGATGCTATACATGGTCACATGAAGTGTTTGTTTATGTGGCTAAATCAAATGGTCATGTTTTGTCACACATTATTTATGTATCACCAAAATCATGTACATGTTGTCACGTAAGAAAATATGTGTGTCTAAACTTTATTTTTGTAAAAGTAAGACGCCTAATATAAATAGATAATATATTTTTGTAAACTAAAACATATTTATATAAAACGAGTTATTATTATAACTGGATAGTTGTAATCCCATTAAAACCATACTCACAATAGAAAACGTATTGCTCTAAATAAAACTCGAGAATTGATTTTTTCTTTACATATGTCTTTTGTAACTACTTCCATGCATCAATGGTCAAAATAAAATATATTGTTGCTACTAAAAAACTACTATATAAACAAGGTATGCATGATTTTCATCTAAAACATCGCATGATTGTATTACTGTTGTTAAATAGACAAATTATAAATGTCTAACTTTGTTGAAGTGAATCCAATAACCGACTACAATGTATCTTTGTATGGTTCTACAAACAGTGAATCCAAATCCATTATTTGATGTTGAGTAAAATTACCCCTTTAGGAAAAGGAAGCAATAAATAGGGCAAGTGAGCACGACGATTTAGGAAAACCGTGTGTAAATGACCCAAAGTGAGTTCGTTCTCAAGGAGGCTAGTGTGTTATGTGTGTAATGATATGGATTAATTTGTGATTATATTTGAATAAGAAGAATAGAAAGGGGATTAGAAGAGAATGACGGTTATGAAGACGGATTAAACTAAGTCTAAAAAGGCGTACACGTAAAGTCGTAAAAACTACCAAAATTAAAATTTTAACCTAAAAATTTCTAAAAATTACCAAAAATCCCTAATAATATTCTAAGAGTTTACAAAAAATCAAAACTTGCAAAAACCTTTTAATTAATTAGATAATGACTTTTTAATGCTAATTAAAGCCCTAAAAATCAAAATTAATTATTAAAAAGCCCTAAACAAGATTTTCAAGTTTGTAAACCTCAAAAATACTCTAATTAAGCTAAAAACTATTTTTCAAAATTTTAAATCCAATTAAAACTATTTTTAAACAATTAAAAACTCCTAAAATCAATTAAATCTTAAATTAATTATAACAAATAATTAAAAGACCTAAAAAATATTTGGAAAGTTTCAAAAATCCTAATTAAGTATTTAGAACCTAGGAAAAATATAAAAACCTAGAAAATCAGACTTTTAATTTTTAATAATAAAATAATATTAAAATAATATTAAAAATCCAAAAATTATAAAAAATTCTAAAAACTTGCAAACTAGCTTAATTTAACCTAAATAACTCAGAAATGAAAGTGAAATTACCTAAATACCCCTATTGGGCCTAAAAAATGGGCCAAACCCCAAACAGTCCCTTATTGGGCTTAATTAAGGCCCAATAAGAAAAAGTGTTCAAATTAAGCCCAAAAAGCACAGGTTGACTCAAAATTTGATTTTAAACAACTTTTTCCAAAGGCCCAAAAGCTGAAAATGTGAAATAAGCCAACTTATAATAAGCAGCTTATTCTTAATGGGCTTTTTGGCCCATTAAGCTATAAGCTGTTGCCATAAGCTAAAATTTTACACACAAGCTTATTTTGACCTAACAAAGACTTCTGCAAAAAGAATTTTCCAATAAGCCCACTTAATAAGCCAGAAACAAGTCACAAACTTATTCACAAAACGACAAAATAGTCGTTTTTATGATCTAGACCACCTCAGAAGCTGATTCAAGTTGCAAAATGTTTCTTTTGACAAAACTAAGCTTAAAAACCAAAGACCTTTCAAATAAGCACACTCAATAAGCTGGAAAATCAAATAAGCACTTATGTTAAAAGTCAAACAAGTTGGTTTTCTAGTAAAAAGTCAAAGTCAAAGTCTTATAAGCTCCAGTTCACTTAAATGGGTCAAATAATGAAGATCTATTACAAAAAATAAGTTGTTGCAAGTCAGAATAAGCTAGAATAGCTTATTGATAAGCTGATGACAAAATTGCACTAGCAGGGGCTAGTTTTGGATGTTAAGCAGTGGAAACTATTTCCACTGCTTTACTATTTTGACTTTTTGTCTTTAGTGACTTTTTCTTGGATTCAGATTTCACAAAGGCACCCAAATGATCTTTGGATCAAAAGGAGTCAATAACAATCAAAATAACACAATCACAAACACCCAATTGATACAGTTTAATCAATCAATCACCAGACATTGCACAGACATGAACAATAAGCAGTTTAGCATTCAAGAGCAGTTTTAGCACAAATCAGCCAGCCAAATTCAACCAAATGCACACACAAGCTATAATAAACTCCAATTAGCAAGTCTAAACAGGTTTCATGCACTGGTTCAAAGAATTAAGCAAGATTCAAGCAATGAAAGTTACTGATGAACACTAACACATGAAGTTTTCTACTTTTGCTGATGTATTTGATACACAAGCCAATTTCAACACCTCAAATCTTTCAAACAGGTTATATTAACTTTGTTTAAACCACTTTTATCCCTAAGCATGCATACACACTAAGTGTTCCCAAAATCCTAGGTCAAAACAAACAGAAACAAGGCCTATATAGCAGATTGATTAATTCAAGTGTTCAAACCCAAAAACTTGCAGCAAAACACTCTCAAACAAAGGTATAGCAGATACAAAGCATAAACAACAACTTCCCTTAACACAAAAACAAATTACAAGCATAAACCAGTAGACCCAAACACCCTTTTAACTTTTTCAAATCAAAATTTTCAAAAGCACAATGAGATTTCAGGCCAACCAAGCATCAATTAACACTAAAACAAGTCTAATAAACAGATTCAAGCAAGAACAAGCCACAAAATTCACAAGAACAACAGTTTCATACAAATATCACCAAAAATCACAATTTAAGCAGATTTGGAGATTAAGTATGCAAACCTCATGGATGTACATCCACACCCACGAATTTTGAGCTTATGTGCTAGCAAGAACAAGCACAAGCTTCCACAAAAAGCCTGCTAAGATTCAACAAGGGTTAAGCACAATAACATAAAAATCAGAAACTTGGGAAAAACTTGATTAATGCAAACTTGTTACCCCACACTTGATTATCCCTAAGTTATAAGCCTCACCACACCTTAACCAACTCAGTTAGGATGCTATGATCAGCCCTATAGCCCAAGAATTCCAAGGTTGGAACAAGACTTAGCAAAATATCAAGAAAATGAGGAAATATGCAAACTTTTGCACACTCCTCTTTTGAAAACAGGTTTTGAACTTTAAGAACTATAAAGCATATAACAAATGAAAGCAGTAAACAAGATTGGCCAATGACTTTTCTTCAAGATTTCAAACTCAATTTCATTAAACTTGAAAAAGGATTTACAGAAACTTGAACAAGGAAAAATCAAAAGCAAACTGAAATGTGAAGGCCTAAGTGGCTTTTTATAGCCTTACAATGAGCTAAGTTACAGCTAAAAACTAAAAACCCTAATGGTTGAAGTTCCAAAATTGCCCTTGTGAAGTTTGAACTCATTAGCTTCATGTGACTGATTCTTGGACGTATGTGGTGATAGCTGGCATGAAGATGTGATCAAATGGCTCATAAGATGCTTAGAAAGTAAGCATGAATGTGGGACGTTGGATTGTGGCCCTACTGTTTGTCTTCTTCCTCTCTTTGTAGCAGGGGAGGCATGTGTGGGACAAGTGAGTGATGTGGCAAGTAGTATTAAGGTTGGTATGTGATTAGGGGAAGCTTAATCAACATTCTGGAAGGTTTTAACACTTAATTGTTGATGATGAAGAAAAACCCAAATTGTGTGAAGAACACTAAGAACAGGCTTTTAATCTGTTTTGGGGGTGGATTAAGTTTAAAAACTTGTTTAGGCACCAAGATTAATTTAATCTTAAACCTGGTGAGTGGGATTATGAGGTGGAGGAAGGAAGGCTGGTGATTGGTGGAGAATGTGAGTGGGACAGGTGTCACCCACTCACTGGCCTAGGTAAAAATGGCTGTCTGCCAGAAATAGTCCCTTATCTCCTTTCTTCTTTTCACTTTGTAAATAACCAGCCCAAAATTCGTTTCCTTTGTTAATGAAGTTTCAAACTTCATACTTTTGCCCCAAAAAGTTTTGTAAAATGATTTCAGGGGTATTTCTTGCCATATTTGAATTCTTCAAGGACTGGTTTGGTATTTTCTTCAATGATAATGGTCTATACTTGCAATATTGTTATTTTGGAGGACTGAAATTGCCAAGTCTTGATGATTGAGGGACCATTTTTGCCAAATGTTGAAAGTTGAGGGTCCTTTTTGTAATTTTGAGATTTTCAAAGGACCAAACTTGTCATTTCTTGTACTTTGAAGGACTTCATGATATATTTGACTTTGTGGATGATATTGGTTGACAATTTAGCTTTGTTGAGGGGCTAAACTTGCCAATTCTTCAAAGTTAAGGGTCCTTTTTGTAATTTTGACAAACTTTAGGGACCAAACTTGTAATTATGAGGATACAAGGGTATAAAGTGTCAATTCTTCATAATTGGAGGAACCTTCTTCATAATTCTTCAAATCTTCAAGGGTTGATCTTGGGAAAGTCTTCATTAAGGCTTGGTTCATTGTGCGGCTTCGTTTCCCGTGTTCGTTTTTGCATGATTCTTGTGATCTTTTGTCATTTTCTCAATATCCGTACCTAAAATACACAAGCAACAAACACAAGCATATATTTGGGTATTTTGATGATATTTAATGCATTTTTAGCCCTATTTGGTAGATGAGACTATGTATAAAAGCAGTCTCATCACTCCCCCATACTAAACCATTGCCGTGCCCTCACGCAATGCTAGAATAAAGTATCAAAGCATCTCCAAAATTCATTTTATTCACTTTTTTGAACGATAAACTAGCTACACTACTACTATTACTACTACTACTTGTGTTATAGACATAATGTATGATTTTCATCGCAAAATGGGACGTTTAGGTTCATAGAATAAGAACACGTGAATGCTTCGTTAGAAATAATTTCATCGTCCTCGATTTTCACCTTAATTCCATGCTAAGCGTGCAACGAGATCATTGTCATTATAAGTTAGTAATGCTAACACTACTCATATGCCCTAATCACGTACTTATCCTCCCATTATTCCTAAGTTGTATCTCTTATATTTTATTTTGTCTTTGAATGTTTCACGAGGATACATTGTTTGACTTATGCGATAATAGAGATTTATGTCTAAAAATAGAGTCCTAACGGTGTAACTAAGACCATCAAATCAATAACCCCTCCTAATAGACGACGATGTTAAAAATTTAAGTTGACAAGAAGAATCGATAAACACGGTTTTATAACGGTTTTGAACATGAGACTTATTACCAAGACTTTTATACGCCCCCTAACGGAAGGGCCTTATTATCTTTGGTTTACCTCCATCTTTTATTCAACTTCGCCATGAAGCTTTTATTATGACTTCGGTCTTGCCTTGCCTTTTATTATCTGCCTCATCGGTGGTTTTATTAGCCAAAGACGTATATCCTCACGCTAAGGCGAATTTTGGATCTTTAAAGCTTCGAAGATTAAGGCTTGATTCACTTTCAATTTTTGCATAGATTTTTCGGCCTTGTGGGGCTTCAAATTGTTTACTAGATTTAGGTGAGCACTTGAAATCTTATTATTGGGTGAAGCTTTCGATTATTCGGGTGCCAATACTTCAAAACCGTGACGCTGGCGATACCTTAATGTCTTCCCAATTTAATTACACGGAAGCTACTAGAAAAGACTAGAAACCCAACAATCCCAACTAAACCGCTAAGTCAATATTTATTAAGCAAAAAATATTTACATGCGAAAGGAGAATAAGCAAACAATGAGAACACATGAGTTTTTGAAAGAATACGAGTACTCTACGTTTAGCATAGTAACTTATAATTAACTCTATCATTTCTCGTCCTCATTTAAGAGACTTAGCCTAATGTGTAGTTAAGGAATCAAAGCTAAGTGCTCAACACGCACGGTCGAGTCAAATATTACTCTTATTCTCGCTATCGGAAAATCTACATTCGTGTCTTCAAACACTTATAAAACATGAGAAAAATTTAAAATTTGGCCATTTTTAGCCTTATTTTGCAACAAAAATGATAAACAAAACGATAAACTTTGGAAAGCGTGAAGGTTTGGCAAGGCAAGTATCTATTCACCCCCCCCCCCTATACTAAAGTTAAACATTATCCTCAATGTTTCGAGTCTAGGGGTGCAAATACCCCCATACTAGAGACGTAGTCGAATGCCTAATCTAGTATGGAAAGGGTGTAACCAATAAGTAATAGCCGTTTATGAAGTGTGCTAAAAACCTATGGTTAGAACATCAAAGGATATATCATGGATATTGAGAAATGTCTCCAAAGCAAACGATCGAGTGCTCCCATAAAACGAACATGAGAGGCTCCAATCGTGAAGATCGTGATCTAAAAACCACATATCACAAACAACCACGGAACAAAGGTTGGAAGGGCACAAATCCCCACACATAAGCTACATTAGAAAGCGATAATATGTACATAGGATAAGCATGGGACTCCCCCACGAGGCACCTCGTTTTTGATTACCGAGTCATGAGCTCGACTCGATCCCCTCAATACTAATTATCATTGGGGAAGGTGACTTGGTCGAGGTAGTTCAAGGATGGAACTTCCCCGCCAAAGTAGTACTTCAACCTATGTCCATTCACCTTGAAGTTAGGACCATCATCTTGAGCTAGCTCGATGGTCCCATACGGAAACACTTGAGTCACGGTGAATGGACCGGACCAACGGGATTTCAATTTACCGGAAAAGATTTTTAATCTTGAATTAAAAAGTAAAACTTGATCCCCAATGTTAAAAACCCGGTTTTTAATTTTAGAATCATGCAACTTTTTAGTTTTCTCTTTGTAAATCAATGAATTTTCATAAGCAATATCCCTCAATTCATCCAATTCATTTAATTGCATTTTCCGGTGTTTTCCCGCGGTCTCCATGTCATCATTACAATGCTTTAGGGCCCAATAAGCCTTGTGTTCTAACTCGATAGGCAAATGACAATTCTTTCCATACACAAGCTTATAGGGAGTGCACCCAATGGGTGTCTTATGAGCGGTCCTAAAGGCCCATAAAGCATCGTCTAACTTATCCGACCAAGATTGTCGGTTTTCCCCTACGGATCTCTCCAAGATCCTCTTCAAAGCTCGGTTTGAAACCTCGACTTGCCCACTCGTTTGTGGGTGATAAGCCGTAGAAAGACGATGTGTAACCCCATATTTCCTTAAGACTCTTTCGAATTGGTCATTACAAAAATGGGTTCCACGATCGCTTATGATCGCACGAGGGGTTCCAAACCGAGAAAACAAGCTTTTCAAGAACTTAACTACCACACGAGCATCATTAGTGGGCAAGGCCTTCGCCTCCACCCACTTAGATAGGTAGTCAACCGCAACGAGAATGTACTTATTACCACGAGATGATGGGAACGGCCCCATAAAGTCTATACCCCAATCGTCAAAGATCTCACATACTTGAATGATATTTTGTGGCATTTCATCTTTTTGTGAGGCTTTTCCTTGTCGTTGGCATGCATCACAAGACTTCACAAGAATTTGTGCATCTCGGTAAATAGTAGGCCAAAAGAAGCCGACATCAAACACCTTCTTAGCCGTGAGATTAGCACCGTGGTGACCACCCGTGGGTCCCTCATGGCAAGCTCTAAGGATGTTAGAAGCTTCGGTGCCAAAAACACAACGTCAGATGATTTGATCCGCACAAGTTCGAAACAAGTAAGGGTCGTTCAAAAGTAGAACTTGACGTCACGAAAGAATTTTCATTTTTCTTGATTCGTCATACCCTTAACGATGAAGTTACCCGCATGGTAATTTGCAAAATCCGCAAACCATGGGGTAGAAGAATCAAGCTTAGAATTCACTACACCAAGTGTCTCAAGCGGAAATGTTTCGGTGATTTCCTTGGGCTCGTAAACACTTTGGTGAGGATCTTCCAAACGAGAGAGATGATCGGCCGCTAGATTCTCGGCTCCTTTTTTGTCAACGATGGTGTGATCAAATTCTTGAAGGAGGAGAATCCAACGAAGTAATCTCGGCTTAGCATCTTGCTTTGCCATGAGATACTTAATAGCCGAATGGTCCGTATACAGTATGCATTTCGTCAAGACGAGATAAGGTCGGAATTTCTCAAATGCATACACCACGGCAAGGAACTCTTTTTCCGTTGTAGTGTATTTAAGTTGAGCCTCGGTCATCGTCTTGCTAGCATAGTGAATAGGCAAGAAGTGCTTATCATGACGTTGCCCCAAAACGGCCCCTATAGCGTAATCACTAGCATCACACATAAGCTCAAAGGGGAGGTTCCAATTTGGAGCAACAAGAATGGGAGCTTCGGTAAGTTTCCTCTTAAGGATCTCAAAGGCTCGTACACAATCTTCGTCAAAGACAAAACGTGCCTCTTTTTCAAGAAGATGTGTAATGGGTCGAGAAATCTTTGAAAAGTCCTTGATGAATCGACGATAAAAGCCCGCGTGGCCTAGGAAACTTCTAACTCCCTTGACGGTTTTGGGATGAGGTAATTTGGCGATGACGTCTACCTTAGCTTGATCTACCTCAATCCCCGCTTTCGAAACCTTGTGCCCTAAGACGATTCCACTCTTAACCATAAAATGACACTTTTCCCAATTGAGCACAAGGTTGGTTTCCTCACAACGTTTTAACATTCTCTCTAGATTCGACAAACACGAAGTGAAAGAATCACCAAACACGGAAAAGTCATCCATGAAGACTTCCATCGTCTTCTCGATCATATCATGAAAAATAGCCATCATGCATCGTTGAAAGGTTCCCGGTGCATTACAAAGTCCGAATGGCATTCTACGATAGGCAAACGTTCCATATGGACACGTAAACGTAGTTTTTTCTTGATCACGAGGATTGATGGGAATTTGGAAGTAACCGGAAAAACCATCTAAAAAGCAATAGAAATCGTTTCCCGCAAGACGCTCCAACATTTGGTCCATGAAGGGCAAGGGAAAATGGTCTTTTCGAGTGGCTTCATTCAACTTTCGATAGTCAATGCACACTCTCCATCCGGTCACGAGTCTAGTGGGAATCAACTCGTTGGCATCGTTTGGCACACCGGTCATCCCTCCCTTTTTAGGGACACAATGGATAGGACTCACCCAAGGGCTATCGGAAATAGGGTAAATCATTCCCGCG
This sequence comes from Glebionis coronaria, assembly GCA_025667525.1. Classification (NCBI taxonomy): domain Eukaryota; kingdom Viridiplantae; phylum Streptophyta; class Magnoliopsida; order Asterales; family Asteraceae; genus Glebionis; species Glebionis coronaria. The sequence goes on from CM046876.1 coordinate 136,192,375, forward strand.
TCAAGGAGTTTAAGGACCTCCTTTTTGATGACGTCGTGAATTTTGGGGTTCACCCTCCTTTGACTTTGGATTGTTGGCTTGAAATCTTCCTCCATTAAGATATTGTGGGTACAAAACTTGGGATCGATCCCCTTAATGTCGGATAACTTCCACGCAATCGCCCCTTTGTGAGCCTTTAGAACATCGACAAGTGCGGTTTTTTCATCATTCGAAAGATCCTTCGCAATAATAACCGGCAACTTGTCGTCCTCCTCCAAAAAGACATATTCGAGGTGAGGAGGTAAATATTTCAACTCGAGGATAGGTGGTTCCTCAAGTGAAGATTTGGGCTCGATACTCATAACCTCCTCGGGTGGAGGAAATGGGAAATCGTTGAGAAAATCCTTGATAATCGAGAAGTCCTCATCGTTGTCGAGGTCTTCGTCACAAGTACGTGGAACATTGCATTCTTCCAACGTAAAACCACCACCTTCAAATGGAGTGAAGGTTGGTGTTGAATTATCAAGAATTGGATCCAACATAGTAGGATTGCCACTAGTTTCTTCATCACCAAAACCTAGAACTTCTTGTGAAAATTCCTCGCAAACCACGTCAATCATGTCAACGAGGTTTATGGTTGCAACGGAATAAACATGAGAAATTTGAGAGTTTTGAGTTGCGTTTATAACAAGTTCCTCGTCGTTGAAACGTAAGGTGATCTTTCTAGCATGCACATCGATCAAAGCCATAGACGTATCTAAAAACGAACGACCTAAAATGAGAGGAACTTGAGGATCCGTGGGGATATCAACAACAATGAAGTCTACGGGATAGTAGAACTTCCCCACTTTCACAAAAACGTCTTCCGCCAAACCACATGCGGGAATTGTGGAATGGTCGGCCAACTCGATAGAAATTAGTGAAGGAGTAAGATTAGGAAGATTGAGCGACTTGAAGATTGCAAGTGGCATCAAGTTAATGCTAGCACCAAGATCGGCCAAGGCGAAGCATTCTTCCATGTCTTGGATTGCACAAGGGATCAAAAATTTACCGGGATCACCGACTTTTTGAGGTATGCGATTAAGATAAACCGACGAACAACTAGACAATTGGTGCAATTTCTCCTTGTTGTTCAACATACTCTTAAAGTTAGCGGCAAATCGAGGCATCATGACCAAAGCATCGGCGAAACTCACATTAAGGTGCAAATCACGAAACATTTTCATAAAAAGCTCAAATTGGTAATTGTCGCGCTCTTGACGTTTCTCCTTCCTAAGTCTCGATGGATAGGGCAAAGGTGGTGTGGGTTGAGGCATAGTAGGCATAGCCTTTGGAATCTCGGGTTCCAATGATGGTAATGGGTCAATCGTAGGTGTGGTATGAGCGGTACTTCGTGGGATTGGGACATGCTCCTTTTGGACCACCACCTCGGGTTCTTCCTCAATTGCTTCCTCCGTAGGAGCAATTGGTTGAATAATCGGCTCCTTAAGTGTCTTACCACTACGTGTGGTAATCACTTTCATCTCACCCTTAGGGTTGGATATGGTGTTACTAGGAAGACCACTTGACGACGGTTTACACATTATTGCCTCAAACATAGACGAGATTTTATCTTCAAAATTAGATTGCCTCAATACGGCTTCGGTTTGCCTTTTCTCGGCCTTAAGCATCTCTTGTTTAATCTCATCTTGCCCTTGTTCCATTTTTTGTTGGTTTTGTTGCAACCTAGTGACATTTCCTTCCATCTTGTTGGTGTGGATTTTAAGTTCATTAGCTAACTCATTTTTCAACTCTTTCTTCAAGTCGTTTTTAAACTCGGATCTTAGGCTAATGATTTCTCTTTGAATGTTGTCAAACCTAGCATCATTCCCACTAGCATATTCAACAAACTCACTTGGAAGATCTTTCAATGTTTGCAAACTTTTGTTGTTATTTTGAAAATCATTTTTGTTTGAAACTTGATTATTAGCCCCATGATTCCCATAGTTTCCCTTGTTGTAATTGTTCTTAAAACCAACTTGATTGTTGCGATAGTTGTTAGCATTTTGATTTGATCCAAAACCCGGTGGAGTCATTTGATTAGAGCGGGAAACTTGACCGTTTTGGTTGTAATTTCCCGTGGCCGCGAAGGTACTCGAAGTGTTACCACCGTTGGTAATGCACTCGGAGAAATCATGACCTCCACCACAATACATGCAAGAAACCTCAACCGCTTTAGCCGTAGCGGGAGCACTTGGTTCACCAACTTTAAACTCAATCAAAAGTCCTTTCAACTTATCAAAAATCTTGTTTTCCAAGTTTGCCTCAATTTGGCAAGCATCGACGGTATTAGACAAAGAAGGTGAAGCCGAAGACGAAGCCTTACGAACACTAGACGTGCTACGAGGACTATACACCTTAGATCTATTTTCAATTATCACCAAAGCTTCCTCAACCGTTTTACACAAAAAATTACCACCCGCGGCGGCATTCAAATAATCCCTTTCATGATCATTAAGTCCATTGTAAAACGTGTCATTTTGATGCAAATCGGAAAAACCGTGATGAGGACATTCATGTAACATTTCCTTAAACCTATTCCAAGCCGTTGAAAAACTTTCATTAAATTCTTGTGAAAACTTTAAAATCTCGTTTTTCAAGTGCGTAGTCTTAGAGGGCGGAAAAAATTGGTTCACAAACATAGACACGAGATCCTTCCACGTCAATATAGAATTGGGTGGCTCTTTCTCTAACCAAATTTTAGCGGGCCCCGCTAAGGAATACGGAAAAAGCATCATCTTAATCGAGTCATTAGAGACATCCTTAAATTTGCAAGTAGCGGTAAGACGATTGAATTGGCGGATATGGTTGTGTGGATTGTCCTTCTCATCGCCACGGAATTTGTTGTTTTGAATCATGGACAACAAACCCGTTTTCACCTCAAAATTCTCCGCAAGGATTGCGGGAATCACAATAGCCTCTCCATAACCCTCGGTGGGTGCTTGAAGTAACTCCATCATAGTTCGATTCGCCATGGTTGGTGCTTCTCTTACAATGGGTTCGTCAATAGGAGACTCCTCACTAGAATTGTTGGGAGTGGGAGTTTTGTTCTTTCGTTTACGTGCACGTCTTGCTTGATTTCGAGTTAGCATAAACGTCACGTACAACGAGGGGATGAGCAAAGAAGATTCTTTTTGGTGTTTTGTATTTTTTCAATTTTTTTTTGTGGTTTTTGGTTGTATTAACCTTTTTGGAGTTTGGTGAAATGTATTAAGTAGACAAAAATCTACAAATCTCCTCCTTAATCAAATCTCTTGATTAACGAAGCCTCAAGGAATGAAAACGATCACGTGGGGTGAACGCCTTCGATGACTTTAGAACGATGGTGGAACACCAAATCGTTCAAGAGGGTTTAATCAATAGAAACCAAGAAAATATATATGATACTTAGTAATACTTTGGGCGGCAAAACCCTCGATTCACTCTCACAATCAAATACTCACAAGCAAGCGGGGAAACGAGGCGGCGCGAAGCACTTAAGAGCCTTTTTCCTTAGGATATATTTTATAATATCCGCCTTATACCCACCTTATAGTTCGTATTTTCAAGATTAAGCTTCACGAAAGTATTTATCTATTTTTGCCTTTTTCTTTGGTTTGAGATTCGAATACAATGATTGGGTAATGACCTCCCAAGTCAAGGTTATGATTTCTCACGTATTTGGAGTACTTGTGAATTTATTGTTCTACGTATACAATATAGTAATAATATTCACACAAAAACCAAAAAACGATAATACGTATTAGTAGAGTGCTACTAATACAAATACTAATTATGGTTAGTATAAAAACAACAATGCCAAATCAAAACACAACACGCCCTGGCAGCGGCGCCAAAATGATGTTGAGTAAAATTACCCCTTTAGGAAAAGGAAGCAATAAATAGGGCAAGTGAGCACGACGATTTAGGAAAACCGTGTGTAAATGACCCAAAGTGAGTTCGTTCTCAAGGAGGGTAGTGTGTTATGTGTGTAATGATATGGATTAATTTGTGATTATATTTGAATAAGAAGAATAGAAAGGGGATTAGAAGAGAATGACGGTTATGAAGACGGATTAAACTAAGTCTAAAAAGGCGTACACATAAAGTCGTAAAAACTACCAAAATTAAAATTTTAACCTAAAAATTTCTAAAAATAACCAAAAATCCCTAATAATATTCTAAGAGTTTACAAAAAATCAAAACTTGCAAAAACCTTTTAATTAATTAGATAATGACTTTTTGATGCTAATTAAAGCCCTAAAAATCAAAATTAATTATTAAAAAGCCCTAAACAAGATTTTCAAGTTTGTAAACCTCAAAAATACTCTAATTAAGCTAAAAACTATTTTTCAAAATTTTAAATCCAATTAAAACTATTTTTAAACAATTAAAAACTCCTAAAATCAATTAAATCTTAAATTAATTATAACAAATAATTAAAAGACCTAAAAAATATTTGGAAAGTTGCAAAAATCCTAATTAAGTATTTAGAACATAGGAAAAATATAAAAACCTAGAAAATCAGACTTTTAACTTTTAATAATAAAATAATATTAAAATAATATTACAACTCCAAAAATTATAAAAAATTCTAAAAACTTGCAAACTAGCTTAATTTAACCTAAATAACTCAGAAATGAAAGTGAAATTACCTAAATACCCCTATTGGGCCTAAAAAATAGGCCAAACCCAAAACAGTCCTTATTGGGCTTAATTAAGGCCCAATAAGAAAAAGTGTTCAAATTAAGCCCAAAAAGCACAGGTTGACTCAAAATTTGATTTTAAACAACTTTTTCCAAAGGCCCAAAAGCTGAAAATGTGAAATAAGCCAACTTATAATAAGCAGCTTATTCTTAATGGGCTTTTTGGCCCATTAAGCTATAAGCTGTTGCCATAAGCTAAAATTTTACACACAAGCTTATTTTGACCTAACAAAGACTTATGCAAAAAGAATTTTCCAATAAGCCCACTTAATAAGCCAGAAACAAGTCACAAACTTATTCACAAAACGACAAAATAGTCGTTTTTATGATCTAGACCACCTCAGAAGCTGATTCAAGTTGCAAAATGTTTCTTTTGACAAAACTAAGCTTAAAAACCAAAGACCTTTCAAATAAGCACACTCAATAAGCTGGAAAATCAAATAAGCACTTATGTTAAAAGTCAAACAAGTTGGTTTTCTAGTAAAAAGTCAAAGTCAAAGTCTTATAAGCTCCAGTTCACTTAAATGGGTTAAATAATGAAGATCTATTACAAAAAATAAGTTGTTGCAAGTCAGAATAAGCTAGAATAGCTTATTGATAAGCTGATGACAAAATTGCACTAGCAGGGGCTAGTTTTGGATGTTGAGCAGTGGAAACTTTTTCCACTGCTTGACTATTTTGACTTTTTGTCTTTAGTGACTTTTTCTTGGATTCAGATTTCACAAAGGCACCCAAATGATCTTTGGATCAAAAGGAGTCAATAACAATCAAAATAACACAATCACAAACACCCAATTGATACAGTTTAATCAATCAATCACCAGACATTGCACAGACATGAACAATAAGCAGTTTAGCATTCAAGAGCAGTTTTAGCACAAATCAGCCAGCCAAATTCAACCAAATGCACACACAAGCTATAATAAACTCCAATTAGCAAGTCTAAACAGGTTTCATGCACTGGTTCAAAGAATTAAGCAAGATTCAAGCAATGAAAGTTACTGATGAACACTAACACATGCAGTTTTCTACTTTTGCTGATGTATTTGACACACAAGCCAATTTCAACACCTCAAATCTTTCAAACAGGTTATATTAACTTTGTTTAAACCACTTTTATCCTTAAGCATGCATACACACTAAGTGTTCCTAAAATCCTAGGTCAAAACAAGCAGAAACAAGGCCTAGATAGCAGATTGATTAATTCAAGTGTTCAAACCCAAAAACTTGCAGCAAAACACTCTCAAACAAAGGTATAGCAGATACAAAGCATAAACAACAACTTCCCTTAACACAAAAACAAATTACAAGCATAAACCAGTAGACCCAAACACCCCTTTAACTTTTTCAAATCAAAATTTTCAAAAGAACAATGAGATTTCAGGCCAACCAAGCATCAATTAACACTAAAACAAGTCTAATAAACAGATTCAAGCAAGAACAAGCCACAAAATTCACAAGAACAACAGTTTCATACAAATATCACCAAAAATCACAATTTAAGCAGATTTGGAGATTAAGTATGCAAACCTCATGGATGTACATCCACACCCACGAATTTTGAGCTTATGTGCTAGCAAGAACAAGCACAAGCTTCCACAAAAAGCCTGCTAAGATTCAACAAGGGTTAAGCACAATAACATAAAAATCAGAAACTTGGGAAAAACTTGATTAATGCAAACTTGTTACCCCACACTTGATTATCCCCAAGTTATAAGCCTCACCACACCTTAACCAACTCAGTTAGGATGCTATGATCAGCCCTATAGCCCAAGAATTCCAAGGTTGGAACAAGACTTAGCAAAATATCAAGAAAATGAGGAAATATGCAAACTTTTGCACACTCCTGTTTTGAAAACAGGTTTTGAACTTTAAGAACTACAAAGCATATAACAAATGAAAGCAGTAAACAAGATTGGCCAATGACTTTTCTTCAAGATTTCAAACTCAATTTCATTAAACTTGAAAAAGGATTTACAGAAACTTGAACAAGGAAAAATCAAAAGCAAACTGAAATGTGAAGGCGTAAGTGGCTTTTTATAGCCTTACAATGAGCTAAGTTACAGCTAAAAACTAAAAACCCTAATGGTTGAAGTTCCAAAATTGCCCTTGTGAAGTTTGAACTCATTAGCTTCATGTGACTGATTCTTGGACGTATGTGGTGATAGCTGGCATGAAGATGTTATCAAATGGCTCATAAGATGCTTAGAAAGTAAGCATGAATGTGGGACGTTGGATTGTGGCCCTACTGTTTGTCTTCTTCCTCTCTTTGTAGCAGGGGAGGCATGTGTGGGACAAGTGAGTGATGTGGCAAGTAGTATTAAGGTTGGGATGTGATTAGGGGAAGCTTAATCAACATTCTGGAAGGTTTTAACACTTAATTGTTGATGATGAAGAAAAACCCAAATTGTGTGAAGAACACTAAGAACAGGTTTTTAATCTGTTTTGGGGGTGGATTAAGTTTAAAAACTTGTTTAGGCGCCAAGATTAATTTAATCTTAAACTTGGTGAGTGGGATTAAGAGGTGGAGGAAGGAAGGCTGGTGATTGGTGGAGAATGTGAGTGGGACAGGTGTCACCCACTCACTGGCCTAGGTAAAAATGGCTGTCTGCCAGAAATAGTCCCTTATCTCCTTTCTTCTTTTCACTTTGTAAATAACAAGCCCAAAATTCGTTTCCTTTGTTAATGAAGTTTCAAACTTCATACTTTTGCCCCAAAAAGTTTTGTAAAATGATTTCAGGGGTATTTCTTGCCATATTTGAATTCTTCAAGGACTGGTTTGGTATTTTCTTCAATGATAATGGTATAGACTTGCAATATTGATATTTTGGAGGACTGAAATTGCCAAGTCTTGATGATTGAGGGACCATTTTTGCCAAATGTTGAAAGTTGAGGGTCCTTTTTGTAATTTTGAGATTTTCAAAGGACCAAACTTGTCATTTCTTGTACTTTGAAGGACTTCATGATATATTTGACTTTGTGGATGATATTGGTTGACAATTTAGCTTTGTTGAGGGGCTAAACTTGCCAATTCTTCAAAGTTAAAGGTCCTTTTTGTAATTTTGACAAACTTTAGGGACCAAACTTGTAATTATGAGGATACAAGGGTATAAAGTGTCAATTCTTCATAATTAGAGGACCCTTCTTCATAATTCTTCAAATCTTCACGGGTTGATCTTGGGAAAGTCTTCATTAGGGCTTGGTTCATTGTGCGGCTTCGTTTCCCGTGTTCGTTTTTGCATGATTCTTGTGAGCTTTTGTCATTTTCTCAATATCCATACCTAAAATACACAAGCAACAAACACAAGCATATATTTGGGTATTTTGATGATATTTAATGCATTTTTAGCCCTATTTGGCAGATGAGACTATGTATAAAAGCAGTCTCATCATTATTCCTCAAATCCAATAACCGACTACAATGTATCTTTGTATGGTTCTACAAACAGTGAATCCAAATCCAATAACCGACTACAATGTATCTTTGTATGGTTCTACAAACAGTAATTGCTAATAAGTATCCATGCTTCAGGAAACAAAGAAAGGAAGACGAACATTAGGGTGCCTCGAACAAAATTTCTGATGCTGTTAATCAAGTGATTATGAGTGCAGATAAAAAAAAGATTGTTGGAAAAGGTGTTTAGGATGATGTTCCTGGTGAATGGTACTACGCACTTGAAGCTGAAGATCCAAAAGCTTGGAAAAAGGTAATTGAAGAAGAGGCTAGGGTTGAAGCAGCCATAAAACAGCGTGAAGATGAGTTTAGAGAACAACGTCAAGCTGAGTTGAGAGAACAGCGTAAAGCTGAGTTGAGAAAAGCCGCTGCAGTTGGTAGTCCATTTGAAGAAGAATATCCGTATGAGCCCGAGGAGGAAGAAGAATATAAAGTAGAAGGTATAGAGAGTTTTAATTATGATAACGTACATTTAGCTTTTAATGGTGGAAAAATAGTGATTTTTAATTTAAAATTCCATCACCTATATGATGTTTAGGGTATTTCTGTTATGTTTAATGAATGCAAGTTTTGTTTTTAGTTCAAACTAATTCAGATAATACCGATTCCAACAATAACGAACTTAGAAAAGTAAAAACTTCTCTGAACTCAATAACTAGACAATAAACTTCAGTCACAACAAATGTCCTCACTAATATGTATCCATAGATTGTAACCAACAAAATGCATAATTGCAAATAGCCTCTACCTAAACATCCATTAGTCCAATGACCTGTGTGACACCCCAGGCAAATCCCACATCGGCTGTGGCCAGGAGAGATCCATGGTTCATAAGATAACAATCGCCTTCTCATGACACAACGCGTTTTGTGGTCTACTACAAGTGGGGTTCTTAGGAACTAGCAGTTAAGCGTGCTCATGGAAGAGTAGTACTGGCTTGGGTGACCTGCCGGGAAGTCTTCACAAGAGGGCCACAAAGCAAAGCCGTGAGCCTGCGGGCAAAGCGGACAATATTGTGGTCTGAGTAGGCGGGATGTTACAAGTGGTATCAGAGACACTCCTGAGCCGTTCGGGATGGTGGGGCAAACCTCATCGAGGACGATGAGTCCCGAAGGGGGGGTGATTGTGACACCCCAGGCAAATCCCACATCGGCTGTGGCCAGGAGAGATCCATGGTTCATAAGATAACAATCGCCTTCTCATGACACAACGCGTTTTGTGGTCTACTGCAAGTGGGGTTCTTAGGAACTAGCAGTTAAGCGTGCTCATGGAAGAGTAGTACTGGCTTGGGTGACCTGCCGGGAAGTCTTCACAAGAGGGCCACAAAGCAAAGCCGTGAGCCTGCGGGCAAAGCGGACAATATTGTGGTCTGAGTAGGCGGGATGTTACAAGAATTGTAAAACCCGCATGCTTTTACCATGAATAGTGCCCTTAAGATCGTACGTTCTAGATTAAAACTTACCTCATGTAATATTGATCACATTCATGTGCTAATAATCAAGCAAGTGCATACGTGTATGACATGACAAGTATCGATTACGTACGAACTCATGATAAACAGTTAATAATATATCACGTGAACATAATTAAATCATGAACACCATTAAAAATACTAATTATAATAATTACGTAAATACTCAGAATATATTCACGAGCGTGGAGTTTACGATAAACGACACGTTAAAAGAAACAGAAACACGTTAAACACGAGCACGTTTAACCACGAACGAACACGAAACATCGAGACACGAGAAAGGTACGGGTACCCCATGTGGGGCCCCCATACCCACGGCACAAACCAAGAAATGGGCTTAGCCCATGGACTTTACAAGTTAAGGGGGGGTAAAAGTAAAAACATGTTTTCATTTTCATTTTCAAGAAATAAACATAAAAACCCTAAAAAGAGTTTTCTCCTCTCCTTTTTCTCCTCCTTGTGCCGCCACCTAAACACCACCACTAGAGGGTGTTTGTTTGATTTTGATCTTAAAAACAAGTGTTAGAATACGTGTTTGTTCATCCTTTTTCCAAGCTACATAGTGGTATACCTTTCTAACCCTTCTTTTTAATTCTTTTTAATTCTTTTAATCTTTGATTATTTTCATGAACATGTTATGATTTTTCTTATGAAAACAAGGTAATTAATCATTGATCTAACATGTTTTGGTATAAATTAAAATCAAAGAATGGTTTATAAGGGTGTTTGTTTTTGGCCGCCTAGCAAACAAACCCGAGGGGGGGGTTTGGTTTGCTATTGCCGCCACCACCAAGACCACAATTGGTCTTGGTTGGCTCATGTGGGACCCACGGCAGCAAGGGGACACGTGTGCCCCGGGTTTGGCCCGGGGTACGGTGTCGAATTCATACCCGATTCATGGTTCGTTGGTTAAAATCATGATCTATGTTACATGTAATTTTTATGAATCATGAACTTAGGATATAATTAATTAATAACATGAAATATTAATTAAATCATGACTTAGGTTATTTTAATTATTAGTTTATCATGACATTAATTTAACCTAAGTATTTTATGTTATAAGTTATAATTAATTAATTATTAAAACATGCCTATAATTAATTAATTTAGACATGACTTAGGTTATATTATTATTAATAATAATACACATTTTAACCTAAGTATTTTCATTTCATTTTAATTATACATGTTATACTTTAATTAAAATGCTTAACCTATAGTTTAATTAAAATACATGAAATAATAATTAAACTATACACTATATCGTATGACTTAAGAATAAGCTTATAACACTTAGACTTATATGTTAGCTTATGAAATCAGCTTAATTCTAATTATGGAAACTTCTATTTATAGAAACTTAATTAAATAAGGCAACTAATCTAATTATGGAAACCTTCTATATATGGAAATCAATCTATTTCAGGCAGCTAATCTAATTATGGAAACCTTCTATATATGGAAACTTATTTAATTAAGGCAGCTGATCTATTTTTGGAAACTTTCTATTTTTAGAAACTAATCTATTTTAAGCAGTAAATTCTATTTTAGGAAACTTTCTATTTTTGGAAACTTTCTGATTTTGGAAACTTTCTATTTTTGGAAACTTTCTATTTTTGGAAACTTTCTATTTTTGGTAACTTTCTATTTTTGGAAACTTTCTATTTTTGGAAACTTTCTATTTTTGGAAACTTTCTATTTTTCGAAACCTGCTATTTTTGGAAAGTTACTTATTATTATACCGTAAGTATATTAATACATGAAACACCAGTAATACTTAATCAGATAAGTCAGAATACAAGATAAACACAGTTTAAGGCTTTAAACAGTGAACCAGGACCTAAAACATACCAAATCAGCTAATATGAGACACAGAACCCAGTACGTAATCAGTGAATCGATACTTATACACGTGTGTATTCATGTAGCGTTAGTGATCCAGAAGTAGGAGTCTTTCTTCCGTTCATTCACTGGACTTGAGGTACGGATTCCCGTCCTTTCAGTATGGACATCCTTTCCTTATTAGGATTTCCCCGTATGCAGCCAACTGTTTTCCCCAGCATTTGTTTTATTGTTTTGAACTACTTATGTTAATTTAGCATAAACTATAGCCATATACAAGCATGACCAGTTTCACCTAGTTATGGAGGTACCATAACCATAGCATTGGAGGCACCGATGTTATGACTTCCCCACGGCGGAGTGATTGCTCGTGGCGTCCCTTTTCAGTTTGGCCATATTATTATATCAGTTGGGGCGTATGGGTGCATCCTAGTTACATGTTTTATTCAGTTTATCATGGTGAATGTGGTGTGTGCCTTGCACCCTTCACAAGGAGCTGATCCCTCCTACCCAAATCAGTATATTGATTAGAGGCATCCCCTCTAATCAGCATGATGAGGTCACCCCTCCAAGTATTCATGCACGTGACCTTTTCATGACCTATATGGGCTATGGTATATATATGTTAAAACAGTTTTCACAGGTTAAACATAAGGCTTTTCAAACTATAAAACCAGTTTTCATGATACTTAACCAGTTTACTCAGTACTTAGTCTTCCGCTGTTATATGTTACATGCTTATCCTATTTCATGCTTTATTGTACATCCGTGCACTGAGCGTCTTGCTCAGCCGTTTTCCTTTTCATGTTCCTAAAACGGCAGGTACTCAGGGACGCTCGTAGATCTCAAACGTAGGTGCATATGGACTGGAAGCTTTACTGTCTTTCTTTACTTTATGCATTTCCTTTACTTTGATACAGTTGCTTTGGACATTGTTTCGTCCTTCCTTTTACAGTATTTATGTTTGTGTGTGATGAGCTTTACTTGGGATACCGATGTTTGATTCTGGTATTTCCTTTTATGGTTGAATAATGCTTAGACATTTATCCTTGTATGCTTTGATGACACGCCATGATATGCGTAATATTCCATTTCCAAAATGGGGTGTTACAATTATGGTATCAGAGCCAAGGCTTCGACCTGTAGGCTCTCAAATATGACCTGTGATTAGTGGGTAGTCACTACGGTCTTCCTAGAACTGACAGTTGTTTTCATGCATTCATCATTTTTAAGCATACATATACATGTCATTGTTACAGGGTTTTTGACTAAGTAATGGTTGGTACAGGACTGGCCCTATTTAGTCGCATGTGTTTTATCGAAACTTTTAGATTTGGGACCGACCCATAGGCGTCCCCTCGATATGTTTTTTTTTATTTTGAGTGAACTGACCGAAGGCGTTCACTCTCGAGCATCAAAAGTTTTCATAAAACTGCATCATGCATTCATACAAAGATTTTCTTGCATAAAATTTTTCTCGTGAAATTTTGGCATAAATTTTTTTTTTCCTTTTATTAAATTATGTTTGAACTGTAAATCATATGTTTTATGTTATACTGTCAGATGGCAAACACAGACAAACTCTGGGAGTTATTTGAAAACATGGAGGCAGAAAGGCAAGACGCTGTTCTTCATGACGACGAATATCCTCCCCCACCTATCATTTTTCCCATGGAAGGAAGTAATCGACTCATGAGGGAATACTACGCCATGAGACAAAGACCCGACGAGAATTGTGGTCAGTTCATGCAGAGGTTCCTTGGGTACACAACTGTCCTGAGGGCATCCGCAGGCACCACTGAAGAGCAAGCACTACATTTTCGTTGGGGCCTTAACCCAAGGATTGCCAATGAGTTATCAGGTGCCCCATTGGATACTGTGGCACAGGTGGCTTACGCAGCAAGAAAGCTTGAGATGTTGCAGGAACGCGATGAGTTCGGGGAAGCAGAAAGACCCGACAAGAGGTAAAACATTTCATGTTCTAGCGTTAACCAGACCGCATCCTATCGTTATATGTTCTATAATCATCTCTTAAACTGTATCTTCCAGGCAGAAAACTGGGGACCGGTCTCAGCCGGCTACTCAGCAGCAGCCCAATCAGCCCAAAGGAAACGGTCACTCTAACGACCGTTCTGTTGTGGAAAGGCGCAGCGGTAATGACAATTACCGTAACAATGCGGGACAGTCCAACAACAGCAGGTCCTACTATTTACGCATCTTCTTATGATTTCATGTTATATTTCCCATGCTGACACTATGTTAATCTCTACCAGGAACCACGGTAACGGAAGGGACCAGAACCACAGGGGTTCTCAGCCCAACCGTTCAGCTAACACTGGTAAGCATCTTACGACGTTTACGTCTTATACTCGTGCATATACCTTATTCTTAACACGTTCTGTCATCAGCAGGCCCTCAGCAAGCAAGGACTCCTGCTGGAGGATTCACTCATCCTCTTTGCAGCACCTGCCATCGCAGACACCCTGGCCCATGTCGTCGTGACTCCGACGCGTGCTACAAGTGCGGCCTCCCTGGCCATCGTATGAGAGATTGCCGTAAGGGTGAAATGGAGGGTACTTCGGGTCATGCTGATACTAAACCGCCTCCTACCACTGGGCGTGTCTACACGACATCGCGCGATCAGGCAAACAAATCTACAGGTACCATTACTGGAATTTTGTATATGTACGGCCAGGCTGCATGTGTTCTTTTCGACACGGGTGCCACTCATTCAGTTGTTTCCACTACTTATGCTAAGAACATCAGGACACTTCCCTCGCCACTAGAAAATAAGCTTACCATTTCCACGCCTCTGAGGGACTCTGTATTAATAACTCATGTATACAAGATTCTTCCTCTAGAGTTTGACGATAAAGTTCGTGCAGTAGATGCACTTCCTCTAGACATGATGGAGTTCGATATGATTCTCGGCATGGATTGGCTATCCAAGCACCATGCTACCATAGACTGCCACTCTTATCGAGTGATCTTCGGCGACATTAATGCACCAGAGTACATTCATAACGGGTTCATACCGGACGGTCTGTACAAGTCATATCTACCTTGCAAGCACGTGCATTACTGTCACATGGCTGCGAAGGTTATCTCGCTACGGTTCATGACATGGATGCTGAATCCCCATCGATTCAGGATCAACCAGTAGTTTCAGAATTTCAAGACGTCTTCCCAGATGAACTTCCAGGCATACCACCTGCAAGAGAAGTGGAGTTCAACATCGACCTTGTTCCAGGAGCTGAGCCAATCTCTAAGGCTCCGTATCGTATGGCTCCCATAGAGCTAAAAGAACTGAAGGACCAATTGCAGGAACTTCTTGAACGAGGGTTCATTAGACCGAGCGCATCTCCATGGGGCGCACCGGTCTTGTTCGTTAAGAAGAAGGACGGCAGCATGCGACTTTGCATTGACTACCGTGAACTTAATAAGATTACCATCCGCAACAGATATCCACTGCCACGTATAGACGATCTGTTTGACCAACTTCAAGGAGCCAAACACTTCTCAAAGATCGATCTAAGGTCAGGCTACCATCAGCTAAGGGTTAAAGAGCAGGATATTGCCAAGACTGCTTTTCGTACCCGCTATGGCCATTATGAGTTTGTAGTCATGCTATTCGGCCTGACTAACGCTCCAGCAGTATTCATGGATCTGATGAACAGAATCTTCCATGAATTTCTTGATAAATTTGTCATTGTATTCATCGATGACATCTTGATATTCTCAAAGTCCACGGAGGAACACGAAGATCATCTCCGTACTGTACTACAGATTCTTCGTCAGAAGCAGCTGTATGCGAAATTCTCCAAGTGTGAGTTCTGGTTAAACAAGGTGGCATTCTTAGGTCACATTGTATCAGCAGAAGGGATCACTATGGACCCAGCGAAGGTTGAGGCTATCACTAAATGGCCAAGACCAACATCAGCGACAGAAGTCCGCAGTTTCTTAGGCTTAGCTGGATATTATCGAAGATTCGTGGAGAACTTTTCTCGGCTGGCATTGCCTCTCACCAAACTGATGCGAAAAGGAGAGAAATTCGTCTGGACGGAAGATCGAGAGAAGAGCTTCGAAGACATAAAGCAGAAGCTAGTATCTGCACCTATTCTTACTCTCCCATCTGGTACAGGTGGATTTCAGATCTATAGCGATGCATCGGGGAAGGGACTGGGCTGTGTTCTCATGCAACGTGGGAAAGTGATCGCGTATGCTTCACGGCAGCTTAAGCACTATGAAGAAAACTACCCTACACATGACCTGGAACTTGCTGCAGTGGTGTTCGCATTGAAGATATGGAGGCATTACTTATACGGAGAATCATGCGACATTTTCACGGATCACAAGAGCTTGAAGTATATCTTCACACAGCGAGAATTGAACATGAGACAAAGGAGATGGTTGGAACTGTTGAAGGATTATGATATTAACCTACAGTATCATCCCGGGAAAGCTAATGTAGTAGCAGATGCACTCAGCAGAAAGTACGGAATGATAAACGGCATTGAGATCAAGGAACAAAACATAAGAGACTTGGAGCGGCTAGACATCAAAATCATGGTACGTGGGCAGCACGGATACTGGGCGAATCTTAGTGTAGAACCTGAGTTACTGACTAGGATCAAGGAAGCGCAGAAGGATGATGGAGAGATTTGGGCGATAATTCAGAATTTGGAGAAGCAGACAGAATTCAGAATGGACGCAGACGGTATCATTTGGCAGGGCACGAGACTTTGTGTTCCTGACAATCCAGAACTCCGGGAAGCATTGTTAGCTGAAGCTCACAGCTCCCCATTTTCTATACATCCTGGGTCGACAAAAATGTACCATGACATCAGACAGCACTTTTGGTGGAGTGGTATGAAACAGGATGTAGCCACGTATGTCTCCAAATGTCTTACCTGTCAGCAGGTTAAGATTGAACATCAGTGATCTGGCGGTCTCCTTCAACCGTTGGATATTCCAGAGTGGAAGTGGGACAAAATCACCATGGATTTTGTTACCGGTCTTCCGCCTACCAAGAAGAAGCACGATGCTATTTGGGTCATTGTTGATCGACTCACCAAATCAGCTCATTTCTTACCGATACGCAAGGAAGATCCGGTAAGTAAACTCGCAGATACGTACAGAAGGGAGATCATGAGACTCCACGGCACTCCCTCCAGCATCGTCTCAGACAGAGATCCTCGTTTCACGTCGCGACTCTGGAAAGGTCTGCAAAAAGCTTGGGGTACACAACTTAAGCTGAGCATAGCCTTTCATCCTCAAACGGACGGACAATCGGAGCGAACAATTCAGACATTGGAAGATATGTTAAGGTCGTGTGCGTTGGAATGGACAGGTGATTGGGACGATTACATCTGTTTAGTCGAGTTTGCATACAACAACAGCTGGCACGCAAGTATCAAATGTGCTCCTTTCGAAATGTTGTATGGCAGAAAGTGTCGCGCTCCAACTTGCTGGGATCAAGTGGGAGAGCGAACACTCGAAGGACCAGAGATTATAGAAATGACCAATGAGAAGATTGAGGTAGCTAAACAGAAGCTGCAGGAAGCGCGTTCACGTCAAAAGAGTTACGCCGATAAGCATCGTAGGGACATACATTTTAATGTGGGAGATCACGTCTTCCTCAAGGTTTCGCCGGCACGTGGTGTTAAACGCTTCGGGATCAAGGGAAAACTCAGTCCTCGGTTCATCGGACCATTTGATATCGTTGAACGAATCGGCGAAGTATCTTACCGATTGGCGTTACCTCCTCAGCTTTCGCACGTGCATAACGTGTTCCATGTGTCCTTACTCAGAGGGTACAATTATCATCCCCTTCACATGGTTCAGTATCCACTGGAACAGATACGTGAAGATCTCACGTTTATAGAAGAACCCGAACGAGTACTCGACAGGCAAGAACGAGTCATGAGAAGGAAGACGATTCCATTCGTCAAAATTCTTTGGAGGGACCATACCGAGCGGGAAGCCACTTGGGAAACAGAGGAGTCTATCCGGGCTTCTTACCCTCACTTCATATTTTGAGTTCGGGTATGTCACTTCTATTCAGCTTACTTTATCTATAATTCGGGGACGAATTATTCTTTTTAGGGGGGAAGAATTGTAAAACCCGCATGCTTTTACCATGAATAGTGCCCTTAAGATCGTACGTTCTAGATTAAAACTTACCTCATGTAATATTGATCACATTCATGTGCTAATAATCAAGCAAGTGCATACGTGTATGACATGACAAGTATCGATTACGTACGAACTCATGATAAACAGTTAATAATATATCACGTGAACATAATTAAATCATGAACACCATTAAAAATACTAATTATAATAATTACGTAAATACTCAGAATATATTCACGAGCGTGGAGTTTACGATAAACGACACGTTAAAAGAAACAGAAACACGTTAAACACGAGCACGTTTAACCACGAACGAACACGAAACATCGGGACACGAGAAAGGTACGGGTACCCCATGTGGGGCCCCCATACCCACGGCACAAACCAAGAAATGGGCTTAGCCCATGGACTTTACAAGTTAAGGGGGGGTAAAAGTAAAAACATGTTTTCATTTTCATTTTCAAGAAATAAACATAAAAACCCTAAAAAGAGTTTTCTCCTCTCCTTTTTCTCCTCCTTGTGCCGCCACCTAAACACCACCACTAGAGGGTGTTTGTTTGATTTTGATCTTAAAAACAAGTGTTAGAATACGTGTTTGTTCATCCTTTTTCCAAGCTACATAGTGGTATACCTTTCTAACCCTTCTTTTTAATTCTTTTTAATTCTTTTAATCTTTGATTATTTTCATGAACATGTTATGATTTTTCTTATGAAAACAAGGTAATTAATCATTGATCTAACATGTTTTGGTATAAATTAAAATCAAAGAATGGTTTATAAGGGTGTTTGTTTTTGGCCGCCTAGCAAACAAACCCGAGGGGGGGTTTGGTTTGCTATTGCCGCCACCACCAAGACCAGAATTGGTCTTGGTTGGCTCATGTGGGACCCACGGCAGCAAGGGGACACGTGTGCCCCGGGTTTGGCCCGGGGTACGGTGTCGAATTCATACCCGATTCATGGTTCGTTGGTTAAATCATGATCTATGTTACATGTAATTTTTATGAATCACGAACTTAGGATATAATTAATTAATAACATGAAATATTAATTAAATCATGACTTAGGTTATTTTAATTATTAGCTTATCATGACATTAATTTAACCTAAGTATTTTATGTTATAAGTTATAATTAATTAATTATTAAAACATGCCTATAATTAATTAATTTAGACATGACTTAGGTTATATTATTATTAATAATAATACACATTTTAACCTAAGTATTTTCATTTCATTTTAATTATACATGTTATACTTTAATTAAAATGCTTAACCTATAGTTTAATTAAAATACATGAAATAATAATTAAACTATACACTATATCGTATGACTTAAGAATAAGCTTATAACACTTAGACTTATATGTTAGCTTATGAAATCAGCTTAATTCTAATTATGGAAACTTCTATTTATAGAAACTTAATTAAATAAGGCAACTAATCTAATTATGGAAACCTTCTATATATGGAAATCAATCTATTTCAGGCAGCTAATCTAATTATGGAAACCTTCTATATATGGAAACTTATTTAATTAAGGCAGCTCATGTAAAACCCGCATGCTTTTACCATGAATAGTGCCCTTAAGATCGTACGTTCTAGATTAAAACTTACCTCATGTAGTATTGATCATATTCATGTGCTAATAATCAAGCAAGTGCATACGTGTATGACATGACAAGTATCGATTACGTACGAACTCATGATAAACAGTTAATAATATATCACGTGAACATAATTAAATCATGATCACCATTTAAAATACTAACTAAAATAATTACGTAAATACTTATAATATATTTACGAGCGTTAAGTTTACGATAAACGACACGTTAGATTAAACAGAAACACTTTAAACACGAGCACGTTTAACCACGAACGAACACGAAACATCGGGACACGAGAAAGGTACGGGTACCCCATGTGGGGCCCCCATACCCACGGCTCATATACAAGAGATGGGCTTAGCCCATGGACTTTACAAGTAAAGGGGGGTAAAGAGTAAAACATGTTTTCACTTTTCATTTTACAAGAAATAAACAAAAACCCTAAAAGAGTTTTTCTCCTCTCCTTTTTGCTCTCTTGGTGCCGCCACCTTTACACCACCATAGGGGGTGATTTGTTTGATTTTGATCTTAAAAACAAGTGTAGAAACCGTGTTTGTTCATCCTTTTTCCAAGCTACATAGTGGTATACCTTTCTAACCTTTCTTTTTAATTCTTTTTGATTCTTTTGATCTTTGATTATTTTCATGAACATGTTATTTATTTTCTTATTAAAACAAGGTAATTAATCATTGATCTAACATGTTTTGGTATTAATTAAAATCAAAGAATGGTTTATAAGGGTGTTTGTTTTTGGCCGCCTAGCAAACAAACCCGAGGGGGGGGGGGGGTTTGTTTGCTATTGCCGCCACCACCAAGACCACAATTGGTCTTGGTTGGCTCATGTGGGACCCACGGCAGCAAGGGGACACGTGTGCCCCGGGTTTGGCCCGGGGTACGGTGTCGAATTCATGCCCGATTCATGGTTCGTTGGTTAAAATCATGATCTATGTTACATGTAATTTTATGAATCATGAACTTAGGATATAATTAATTAATAACATGAAATATTAATTAAATCATGACTTAGGTTATTTTAATTATTAGTTTATCATGACATTAATTTAACCTAAGTATTTTATGTTATAAGTTATAATTAATTAATTATTAAAACATGCCTATAATTAATTAATTTAGACATGACTTAGGTTATACTATTATTAATAATAATACACATTTTAACCTAAGTATTTTATTTCATTTTAATTAATACATGTTACACTTTAATTAAAATGCTTAACCTATAGTTTAATTAAAATACATGAAATAATAATTAAACTATACACTATATCATATGACTTAAGAAATAAGCTTATAACACTTAGACTTATATGTTAGCTTATGTAATCAGCTTAATTCTAATTATGGAAACTTCTATTTATAGAAACTTAATTAAATAAGGCAACTAATCTAATTATGGAAACCTTCTATATATGGAAATCAATCTATTTCAGGCAGCTAATCTAATCATGGAAACTTTCTATATATGGAAAGTTATTTAATTAAGGCAGCTGATCTATTTTTGGAAACTTTCTATTTTTAGAAACTAATCTATTTTAGGCAGTAAATTCTATTTTTGGAAACTTTCTATTTTTGGAAACTTTCTATTTTTGGAAACTTTCTATTTTCGGAAACTTTCTATTTTTGGAAACTTTCTATTTTTGGTAACTTTCTATTTTTGGAAACTTTCTATTTTTGGAAACTTTCTATTTTTGGAAACCTGCTATTTTTGGAAAGTTACTTATTATTACACAGTAAGTATATTAATACATGAAACACCAGTAATACTTAATCAGATAAATCAGAATACAAGATAAACACAGTTTAAGGCTTTAAATAGTGAACCAGGACCTAAAACATACCAAATCAGCTAATATGAGACACAAAACCCAGTACGTAATCAGTGAATCGATACTTATACACGTGTGTAATCATGTAGCGTTAGTGATCCAGAAGTAGGAGTCTTTCTTCCGTTCATTCACTGGACTTGAGGTACGGATTCCCGTCCTTTCAGTATGGACATTCTTTCCTTATTAGGATTTCCCCGTATGCAGCCAACTGTTTTCCCCAGCATTTGTTTTATTGTTTTGAACTGCTTATGTTAATTTAGCATAAACTATAGCCATATACAAGCATGACCAGTTTCACCTAGTTATGGAGGTACCATAACCATAGCATTGGAGGCACCGATGTTATGACTTCCCCACGGCGGAGTGATTGCTCGTGGCGTCCCTTTTCAGTTTGGCCATATTATTATATCAGGTGGGGCGTATGGGTGCATCCTAGTTACATGTTTATTCAGTTTATCATGGTGAATGTGGTGTGTGCCTTGCACCCTTCACAAGGAGCTGATCCCTCCTACCCAAATCAGTATATTGATTAGAGGCATCCCCTCTAATCAGCATGATGAGGTCACCCCTCCAGGTATTCATGCACGTGACCTTTTCATGACCTATATGGGCTATAGTATATATATGTTAAAACAGTTTTCACAAGTTAAACATAAGGCTTTTCAAACTATAAAACCAGTTTTCTTGATACTTAACCAGTTTACTCAGTACTTAGTCTTCTGCTGTTATATGTTACATGCTTATCCTATTCATGCTATATTGTACATCCGTGCACTGAGCGTCTTGCTCAGCCGTTACTTTCCTTTCCATGTCCCAAAACGGCAGGTACCCAAGACTCGAGCATTTGGAGGACGCACATAGGATGGAAGCTGCTAGAGACTTCTTTTCCTTTTTGCCTTCATATAGTTATGCTTGTTTAGTCTTTATTCAGTTTATTTCCTTTATTTATGTTTTGGGCTTATGTTTGGGAACCGATGTTTGATTCCGGTTTTCCCTATGGTCATGTATGTTTTACTACATATCACCTTGCATGCTTTGATGACACGTCATAATCACGCGTGACATTCCATTTATAAAAATGGGGTGTTACAATTATGGTATCAGAGCCAAGGCTTCGACCTGTAGGCTCTAAAACTCGACCTGTGACTAGTGGGTAGTCACCAGGAGCTTCCTCAGCCAACGATTGTTATTCCACGTATTGATGTTTCAGCGCGTTGTTGTTTTAACCATTATGTTTTCAGCACCTTTTTGTTTTAGCCATGACGTTTTCAGCACCTTGTTGTTTTCACCATGATGTTTTCACCAGTATCGTCTTACTAATATGGAATGAACAACCGTCATCCATACTTAGTTATGTGTCAGTGTCTATGCATGATGTTCCTAGTGAACTGTGATTATGTGAACTGAACCCCAGTAGTTCATAATTTTCACATAAAAATTTTTCTGTTAAGTTTTGACAATGACTTTTAATTATTATGTTCCATGAATTCATGCATTTATATCATATGTCATCTGTTGCAGGAATTTTGACTAAGTAATGGTTGGTACAGGACTGGCCCTATTTAGTCGCATGTGCTTTTATCGAAACTTTTAACTTTGGGACCGACCCATAGGCGTCCCCTCGCCATGTCTTTTGATTTGGAACCGACCCATAGGCGTTCCCTCGCACATATAAAGGTTTTATAAACGACATTACGCATTCATGCACTGTTTTCTTGCATAAAATTTTTCTCATGATTTAAATGGGCATAAAATTTTTCTTCATGTCCCATCATAAGTTATTATGTTTTTATGTCAAGTATGCCTTCATACTGTCATGGTTAACTTCAGTTTCATGATGATTATGTTATACACTTCTTCGTAATAGATGGTTTCATGTTTCCTCATGATAATTTCGTCTTCATGTTGATTATGTTTCACGCCTCTTTTGTTATTTACGTTGTCCTACAAGACATTGTTAGATTTCTTGAATCATGCTTTCATGATAGTCATGGTTGGTTTTCATTGATCATGCTGTCAGGCAGATCATCGTTGAATTTTGTGTAACCACACTTTAGCGTTTCTCTATGCAACCAGAATGATGTCTATGCTAATACTGCCAGGTTATCATGATGGTTTTCCTAACCGTTTAACCGGTTTACTTTCCTTAAATCATGACAAATGATCGAGCCCATACCGATCATTTCATGTGCATCCCATGTGTACTCCACGTACCGTATTTCATGTGTATTACATGTACCTTAATCCATGTGTATTCCACTTGCAATACTTCACGAGTATTCGCTAGTCGATTCTAAATCATCTCAGGCGTATGTTCACTTACTGATATTCTACAAGATTGTCGATGCCGCTCATAGCTTGGAGATGTCACTGAAGGTTGATGCCGCTGATGTTAGGAGACGCTACGAGATGCTGATGCTGATGCTGTTCACAACCTGGAGATTCTAAAAGACGAAGACAAAGGCGTCGGAGCAAAGCAATTGGACGAGAAGATGCTTCACCATCAGACAATTCCCATCAATCATTGTCCTAAATTCATAGTTACATGTCACACGTCGTTCGGCTGTCATTTCAGCCATATGAGTGCAAACCAGTACCAGACAGCCACTCAGCTAAATAGTTACATGAGTCACGGTCATGAGAATGACCGTCATGGAACCTACAGACAAGACGATAGTAACCGCTACCATGACAGAAAATATCCTAGAAATCGCAACCGAGGCTCTGGCCGCGGACGTGATCAGACATACAAATGATCAGTAGTCCAACCGATCCGCCAATTCTGGCATATTAACATAATATTTGTAGTTCTAATTGTTTCACATCTCGAGACACATGTCAAGACATCAGTCAAGACACATGTCTCACGTATACTTTCTGAGGACACATGTCAAGATACCAGTCAAGGCATATGTCACGCTCACATTTCTCAAGACACGAGTCAAGACACATGACTCACGTCTAATTATGGAACATTTCTAAGAAATTCAGGGTACCCTCCAAGGGTATATCTATGTTGTTGTGCCATGTATTAATCAGGCCACAAGAATTTCAATACCGTTATCGGCGCATCAGTGAGAACTGTCACGTTGCCGACGTCACTTTCATTTCTTTCACCATAGTTCATATATTCATGACCATGAAGGACGCCTTTCGTATTCCCACGTATACGACGGTTTTCCTTCAGCTTAATGATGAGATCCAAGCTGCTAACGCATTTTCCTCGGACAGACATGAGATAAATTTTATCCTAATTATGTACTATGAACACCACACCATGCTATGATTCATAATTATGTACAGTAATGTTCAGGCTCCTGAATACTTTCAGCTTGATTTTCCATCAGGAAAATCTGTACAAGTTATCTATGCTTTTCAAGCACGTGCTTTGTTAGCCATATTGCTAAAATTTTCTAGCTGTTAGTAACACACGACTACTAAGGTCCTTTTACGCATAACCAACGGATTATTCCAAAATTGTTCCTTACACTCCAGAAGAACCTTCAAGGAGAAGGATGGTACCATGAGATTATGTGTCGACTACCGTCGACTTAAACAAATCACCATTCATGACCGTTATTCTCCTCCACATATGGACAACATGTCCAATCAACCGTATAGTGTTAATCACTTTTCCAAGATCGAACTCACAATCATGCTGCCAACAGTGACGAGTGAAAAAGCAGGACATGTCCATGACTGCTATTCGTGCACGACTCGGTCATGCCAGATTTATGATTTTGAATTAGTCTCATCAATGCTCCAACCGCATTATGAACTTAATAAATTGAGTTTCCATGAACTCATAAACAAATTCATCAGCGTTTTCATTGAGGATAACCTGATTTCCTCTAAGCCTAGAGAAGAACAGGAAGACCATATCTGCACTACGTTGCAAATTCTATGACAAGAGAAATTTTACCCTGGAATTTTTTTTTCGATATCAATTCTGTTTGATTTCAGTGACACGCTGAATCACATGGCATTCTACGGTTAATCTTACCATGACTCAGCTTATGAGTAAAGAAGAGAACCCGACACTACATTAGGTGTTCTATAAAATCCTACGCTAGGAGAAGTCTAGATTCAGAGACTCAGAGTTTCGCAACCTTCCATGTATCAAGTTTCTACGAAGCAGGATACAGTTACGTTCATATCTTCATACCTGTTATACAAACAGGCTAAGATAGGACACCAACAGACGGGTATGTTTTCATCATATGAAATTGTGAATCGAAAAGGGACAAGATCTCCATGGATTTTAGTTACCAGATTTCAGCAAACTCAGAAGAAGCATGATGCTATCTGGGTTATTGTCGACAGTTTGATCAAGTCTGCAGAATCCTTACATCCGTACGGATTTCAGAACCAACAGATTGAACAAACATGTTCCAGCCAAGGCTCATCCGATCACTTGGCAATCCCTCAGCTATCGGTCAGACAAAGATTCGTAATTGTACTCCTAACTTACTTTACGTCTTCATTCTAATTCTACGACTTGCTTTCGCGCTCACGTTCATGACACTATTCACGTTCATGATCGTATTTTGGCTTACGATTTTACGTTCATTTCTTTTCTCATTCTAGGAAGGTTGCAAGAACTTGTGAGACCAGACCCAAGTTTAGTATAACACTCCATCATCAGATAGACGTTTCACGTCATATTCCACGTCTCACCTTGTAGCGTTTGGCGTTACCGCCATTATATTCTATGATCACGATATGTCTCACATGTCATGTTCATTCCACGTTCCTCATATCATGATCAAAATATGTTACACGTATCATGGATCACGATATGTTTACTCATACTACACTCGCCATATCTCCACGTAGCACGTTCAAAATTTTTCACGTATCACGTTCAAAATTTTTCACGTACTATGTTTCTTTATGTCTCGCGCATCGTTTCTAATTATCAGCTCAGTCAGATTGTCTCGCATCGTAACGGTTCAGCTACCCTTGCATGTTAACTCTTATTTTCCTCAATCGAATTTAGGGGATCTACCTTCCGTTGATAACCAAGAATTTCTCGTATTCCAAGTCAAGGTCAGGAGGACCAAGATTTATCAGTTGCGTCAAGATTTTCTGAAGGAACCGTTCCAAGAGGGAGGCCACTTGGAAACGGACAAGTTCATCCGGACTTCTTATCCATTGTTTCTCTTATCGATTAGATATGTCCTTTCAGCCACGTCACGTTCCATGTCCTTTCAAGACATGTCACGTTCCACGTTCCTTCTACCATGTCACCTGCACGTTCATTATCTCACATACCCTCTCAGTCTGATTCGGGTGTGTTCCGCTTCCAGTTACGTTATCTATAATTCGGGGACGAATTATTCTTTTTAGGGGGGAAGAATTGTAAAACCCGTATGCTTTTACCATGAATAGTGCCCTTAAGATCGTACGTTCTAGATTAAAACTTACCTCATGTAGTATTGATCACATTCATGTGCTAATAATCAAGCAAGTGCATACGTGTATGACATGACAAGTATCGATTACGTACGAACTCATGATAAACAGTTAATAATATATCACGTGAACATAATTAAATCATGATCACCATTTAAAATACTAACTAAAATAATTACGTAAATACTTATAATATATTTACGAGCGTTAAGTTTACGATAAACGACACGTTAGATTAAACAGAAACACTTTAAACACGAGCACGTTTAACCACGAACGAACACGAAACATCGGGACACGAGAAAGGTACGGGTACCCCATGTGGGGCCCCCATACCCACGGCTCATATACAAGAGATGGGCTTAGCCCATGGACTTTACAAGTAAAGGGGGGTAAAGAGTAAAACATGTTTTCACTTTTCATTTTACAAGAAATAAACAAAAACCCTAAAAGAGTTTTTCTCCTCTCCTTTTTGCTCTCTTGGTGCCGCCACCTTTACACCACCATAGGGGGTGATTTGTTTGATTTTGATCTTAAAAACAAGTGTAGAAACCGTGTTTGTTCATCCTTTTTCCAAGCTACATAGTGGTATACCTTTCTAACCTTTCTTTTTAATTCTTTTTGATTCTTTTGATCTTTGATTATTTTCATGAACATGTTATTTATTTTCTTATTAAAACAAGGTAATTAATCATTGATCTAACATGTTTTGGTATTAATTAAAATCAAAGAATGGTTTATAAGGGTGTTTGTTTTTGGCCGCCTAGCAAACAAACCCGAGGGGGGGGGGGTTTGTTTGCTATTGCCGCCACCACCAAGACCACAATTGGTCTTGGTTGGCTCATGTGGGACCCACGGCAGCAAGGGGACACGTGTGCCCCGGGTTTGGCCCGGGGTACGGTGTCGAATTCATGCCCGATTCATGGTTCGTTGGTTAAAATCATGATCTATGTTACATGTAATTTTATGAATCATGAACTTAGGATATAATTAATTAATAACATGAAATATTAATTAAATCATGACTTAGGTTATTTTAATTATTAGTTTATCATGACATTAATTTAACCTAAGTATTTTATGTTATAAGTTATAATTAATTAATTATTAAAACATGCCTATAATTAATTAATTTAGACATGACTTAGGTTATACTATTATTAATAATAATACACATTTTAACCTAAGTATTTTATTTCATTTTAATTAATACATGTTACACTTTAATTAAAATGCTTAACCTATAGTTTAATTAAAATACATGAAATAATAATTAAACTATACACTATATCATATGACTTAAGAAATAAGCTTATAACACTTAGACTTATATGTTAGCTTATGTAATCAGCTTAATTCTAATTATGGAAACTTCTATTTATAGAAACTTAATTAAATAAGGCAACTAATCTAATTATGGAAACCTTCTATATATGGAAATCAATCTATTTCAGGCAGCTAATCTAATCATGGAAACTTTCTATATATGGAAACTTATTTAATTAAGGCAGCTGATCTATTTTTGGAAACTTTCTATTTTTAGAAACTAATCTATTTTAGGCAGTAAATTCTATTTTTGGAAACTTTCTATTTTTGGAAACTTTCTATTTTTGGAAACTTTCTATTTTTGGAAACTTTCTGCTTTTGGTAACTTTCTATTTTTGGAAACTTTCTATTTTTGGAAACTTTCTATTTTTGGAAACCTGCTATTTTTGGAAAGTTACTTATTATTACACAGTAAGTATATTAATACATGAAACACCAGTAATACTTAATCAGATAAATCAGAATACACGATAAACACAGTTTAAGGCTTTAAACAGTGAACCAGGACCTAAAACATACCAAATCAGCTAATATGAGACACAAAACCCAGTACGTAATCAGTGAATCGATACTTATACGCGTGTGTAATCATGTAGCGTTAGTGATCCAGAAGTAGGAGTCTTTCTTCCGTTCATTCACTGGACTTGAGGTACGGATTCCCGTCCTTTCAGTATGGACATTCTTTCCTTATTAGGATTTCCCCGTATGCAGCCAACTGTTTTCCCCAGCATTTGTTTTATTGTTTTGAACTGCTTATGTTAATTTAGCATAAACTATAGCCATATACAAGCATGACCAGTTTCACCTAGTTATGGAGGTACCATAACCATAGCATTGGAGGCACCGATGTTATGACTTCCCCACGGCGGAGTGATTGCTCGTGGCGTCCCTTTTCAGTTTGGCCATATTATTATATCAGGTGGGGCGTATGGGTGCATCCTAGTTACATGTTTATTTAGTTTATCATGGTGAATGTGGTGTGTGCCTTGCACCCTTCACAAGGAGCTGATCCCTCCTACCCAAATCAGTATATTGATTAGAGGCATCCCCTCTAATCAGCATGATGAGGTCACCCCTCCAGGTATTCATGCACGTGACCTTTTCATGACCTATATGGGCTATGGTATATATATGTTAAAACAGTTTTCACAAGTTAAACATAAGGCTTTTCAAACTATAAAACCAGTTTTCTTGATACTTAACCAGTTTACTCAGTACTTAGTCTTCCGCTGTTATATGTTACATGCTTATCCTATTCATGCTATATTGTACATCCGTGCACTGAGCGTCTTGCTCAGCCGTTACTTTCCTTTCCATGTCCCAAAACGGCAGGTACCCAAGACTCGAGCATTTGGAGGACGCACATAGGATGGAAGCTGCCAGAGACTTCTTTTCCTTTTTGCCTTCATATAGTTATGCTTGTTTAGTCTTTATTCAGTTTATTTCCTTTATTTATGTTTTGGGCTTATGTTTGGGAACCGATGTTTGATTCCGGTTTTCCCTATGGTCATGTATGTTTTACTACATATCACCTTGCATGCTTTGATGACACGCCATAATCACGCGTGACATTCCATTTATAAAAATGGGGTGTTACAACCTGAATCCCGAATAAGGCCGCATAAGATAAACATCAAAAACCAACAAAGTTATTCATAACATCATCTTCGCTACTGAGCATTATAAAAACCTACTGATTCACTATTCAGGGGTCAAACACGTAGTTAAATAACAAAAATCCTACTATTCACACGAGTACCTAGAACGTATCTGACCCAAGTGCTTACTTACAGCTATAAATTATGACCTCTTCATAGGCTGCATTTGCGTATAAGTGCACAACAACAAAAGTTTTTAGTAGCATTTGTTAAAGGGAAACCATATTAAATAAATCATGTTGAGAATACACAGAAAGATAACATAACCAATTGATACGGTAGAACAAACTATCGATTGAATTGTAAGTGATCTGATCTCAAAAATTAGAATCTTCCATTATAAAAAGTTGACATTACATATATTGATTGATTACAGTTTCGGTGACTTTTCATGATCAAATGCTAAATGTAACTTGTCATATTCCCAAGCTTCTTTTTCCTCGGCTTCCTCGTCATAATCTGGCTCTGGTTCGTACGGGTCCTCTTCTTCAAGTCTTCGTATAACAACAACTTATTTACAATGCTCTTTCATTCATTTCTTAGCCGCTTTTATCCTCCTCTCTCAAAAAAGAAAGATTCAAGTTCATCATATATTAGAGCATACACTCAGAATGTACCTGAATAATTCATGTAGTTACGAAGTTGAATGCCACTGAGTGCTGTAAAATACAGTTGTTGATGGTATACACCTAGAAATACAACCCGGTTTCTCTTCAAGGTTACTCTTTAATGATTCCCCTTTCTCTCTTTTGGCTTCTTTGGGTAGCAAATATTCTGAGTCGTCACTCCGAGTAATCTCACTTTTACTATGTGTTTTAGTATCTGAATATAATCCACAATTGTATCAATCAGGATACTCAATGCATGACATAATCCACACTTGGATGAACCCAAATACTCAAACTAAAAAAGAGTATTTAGATACTAAAAATGAAACTGAAAGTGAGAGTATTCAGAGAGATGACTCGGACTATTTGCTACCCTAAAAAGCGCCTAAAGTGAGAACTAGGAACAGAAAACTTCGACCAATCAACAGAAAAGAGAAGGATCGCTCAGCAAAGACAGAAATGGATGATTTAATTGATGATCCTGATACCCATGAAAAAGCGAATGCGAAGGGCAAAGTAAAAGGTCCTTACAAAAAAAGGAAAAACGAAAAGATGTTGGTGCATCTATAGATGTTATATTGGATACAGTTATTGGGAAAGATAAGGACGTTCACAAGAGAGGGAAATCATGGCGATAACTACCTTGAAGAGCAAACGGGTTGTATTTCTAGGTGTATGAGGACCATGACAATAAAGCAACACATTCAAATTGTGAAATTGATTTTTAGTTCGAACTAATTCAAATAATAATGATTCCAACAAGAAAAAACTAAGAAAAGTAAAAACTTATCTGAACTTGATGAGACTGCAGTTATACATAGTCTCATCGTCCAAATTGGGCTTAAAATGCATAAAATATCATCAAAATACCCCAATATATGCTTGTGTATTTTAGGTATGGATATTGACGAAATGACAAAAGATCACAAAGAACATGCAAAAAGCGAACACGGGAAACAAAGCCGCACAAAGAACCGTACCCGAATCAAGAATTTCCATTCAAGTCCTTGAAGTTTGAAGATTTGGCAAGATTGGTCCTTCATCTTTTGAAGACTTGACATTTTTAACCCTTGTAAAACTCATATATTACATTTAGGTCCCTAAATTCTCAAGATTATACAAGATTGGTTCTTGAAGAATGCTTACATTGTATAATATACCCTTGGAATGGTTTTGATAAAAGTCTTGTGGCCAATATATGAACTTTGGAACTTCATAACAAAGGAATTTGGGTTGTAAAGCTGTTTATTTTGAAGTGACAAGACAAAGGGAGTAAAAGGGCCATTTGGGTCAAACATCCAAACTAACCACCACCTATCACCCAACGCCACGTTACTCCACTTCCACTCCTCCACCAATCACCAACACCCCTCCTTCCACATCAGCTATCCACCCAAAATAATTAGTTATAATAAACTAATTATTCTTTCCCCCCAAAAACGTTTTTAAATTCTAATCTCCCCTAAAAACGAATTAAACACCCCTGCTAATCCCCTTTAAACCCTAATTAAACCCAGGTTCAATCACGACAAAAACAAAGGGTTTTTGTTTCCCCTTTTCCAGATTGTTAATTAACAACTTACTAAACCCATCCCACACCAAAACCATGATCACAACACACCCATGTGAGTCCTGGGACCCTCCCATGCTCACGTCTTTGTCCCCTTTCTCCCAAAACCCGACCAAATCAATGGTTGGATGCCATTCCTTGGTCCCAAAGTTTAACTTGAACGCCCAT
The DNA here is from genome assembly GCA_025667525.1 of Glebionis coronaria. Lineage (NCBI taxonomy): Eukaryota > Viridiplantae > Streptophyta > Magnoliopsida > Asterales > Asteraceae > Glebionis > Glebionis coronaria. The sequence continues at coordinate 136,224,186 of CM046876.1, forward strand.
AATCCTCTTATAGCTGGCATGTCACTCTCAGTTCACAAGATACCACAATGAACCAAGATTCAAATGTAGTGAAAGGGCAAGACTGGAAATCACTCAAGATTAGGGTTTAGGGTTTCATATCCCTTGTATTATTTTATTCACATTCTAGATAGTTCCTAGTTCTAGTATAAACGGGATTCGACTTGAGACCCCTTTTCCTTTGTTCCAGTTTTTCTTACAAGTCCTTGTAACCTGTTTTTATTAATGAAAGTTGGTATTTTTAAGTAAAAATATAATTCCTTTTCAGTATTTAAAAAAGTGTATGGACTTGTGTGAAAGAACTAAGTTCCAAATTCTAATTTGTCTAGTACTTTGTAACCAATAGTTCCTTGTCAAAGGAAATTGGTTAAAAGTGACTGATTTTGAAGGAAATCATGGGTAGGATTTCTTGTTTAGGTTGTGTTAGAAGGAGTTACTTCTTTGGTTGTAAGGTTTAAGTAGAAAGAATAGGCAAAAGAAATCGTTTTTCCTAAATATTAACTAGAACTTTTGATAAAATTTTGGGTGGAAGTGAAAGTGGATACCTGGGATTGGATTATTGAGTTTTTGTTGTTAATTTTAGTGTTTTTGTTGGTTAAATCTTAGGTTTTAAAAAGGGTTTCATTTGGTGGTTTCAAAATTTTTCTCAAAATATCTTGGTTAATTGTTTTTACTCACAACTTACTGCTTATATAAGCCTGCTCATAAGCTGTTGATACAAGCTTTTGAGCATCAGCTTATATAAGCTTGAAGGTACTTTTGGATCTGTGGTGTTGTATAGGAACCAAACAAGAAACAAGGTCCCATCTACATTTATTTCTTTCATTCTCCTTTGAAGATATTGAAATCCCTAGGTCTGTTGTAGACCTACCAACACGGATCCTCTACTCATCTATAAGCTCACATAAGCTTCTTAAACAACCTTTTGGAAAGCATCAAGCATTGGTATTAAGCTTGAACCCATTAGGCTAGTTTTATGTGATATTATTGTGCTTTTGAATGATGTTGAGTATGTCCTGTTTATGTGTAGTTTTTCTTGTTTGATTATGCTTTATTTGGTTTTATATGCATGCTAGAATTGATAGAAATCAGATTGGGTAGATTTTGTGGTTGATCTCATTGTTAATTGTCAAAATCAGAAAGATAAGGGGTGTTTGGATCTGCATATTAAGCTAAGGTTGTGACAAGCTTTTGGTTTAAGGGTAGTCTAGACATACTTGTCAAACTGGTTTTGAGCCATTTCAGTCATATGCTTCATGTATTGTTAAGAAGAAATAGGTTTGGTATGTTCAAAAAATGGTAAAACTTGTCTAAGTTATTCAACTGCTAGTTTAAGCTTTTATTTTGCAAAATCTTAGTCCAAGTCTTTCTAGCTTGTTTGAATATCTGTCTTAATAGGGATACTAAGTGTTTTATTATCCTGAGGTGGTGTCTTGGGCAAATTTTGGCTAACCAAAATTAACCCAAGTGGTCAAACAGACCAGCATACACACCCCTTAAACACCAGTTCACATCAGTGACTGGATTGATGCTATTTGTGCTTAATTTTGTGTGTTAACTTGGGTTTTTCTTGCTAATTATGACTCCCCACAACCCAACTGGTTGTGGGGGTGCCTTGTCTTGCCAAAACATCCAACAAACCAACAAGAACTAGCAAAAAAGGCCACCAATAGCAAAGCCAAGTCTCTGGTCCATCAGAGAACGACCTTTGCCTTTTTTTATCTCGGACAACAAAGGATTTTGTTCTATTGTTACTATAGCATATTGAGTGATCTGGTCACGTTTTTGTGATTTCTAGGTTTAAATCTTGTTTGATTTTAAAAGCTTTTGTGTTTTCATAGTAATAAAGTTAACAGGTTTATGTTTTTATAAAAAGAAAAATAAAAAAAAAGTTTATTCAAAAAGGACGTGGCCAGGACTCGAACCTGCGCCACTCCTCTCACACACTAACGCGTTAACCAGTTGCCCTAGGATCTTTGACTGGTTAACCTTTGGTTTAAGTAATACTTAAGGTGACTTGGTTTTCAGCTTATTTAAGCACTCAGCTTAATAATAAGCTGATTTCAGCTTATTTGCTATTACTTTTTACTATATTCCATTTTTCCTCCATTCCTTACTTAATTTAAGACTTTTTGAAATAAAAATCTTATTTTTTACGTTTATATTTAATTTATTAGGATTATTTATAGTTTTAATTCTAGAAAGTAAATTAAAAATATGAAAAAGTGTTTTAAAAATCTGAAAAATAGTTTTTAAGTTTATAATAGTATTTTAGAGGTTTACATCAATTAAAGTTTTCAAATTAACTTAATTTTGATTTTATTTAATTTTAGGGTTTTTAAGCAACTTTAAAAATTAATATAAAATTATTAAAAAGGTTTTGGAAATTTTTGCTTGCATTTTTGTCTTAGTTATATTTTTCTTGATTTATGGTAATTGTTTGGTAATTTTTAGAGTACTTTCGTTTTTCGTCGAGTTTTTAGATTTTACGTTTTTTACGTCTTAGGGTAATTTTTAGTGTAATTCGTCTTTTTCTTTCTCTTTTCTCACAAATATAATCACAAATTAATCATCTCATCACACACACAACAAGCCTCCTTGAGAACGATCCCACACAAAGGGTCATGTGTGCACGATTTTCCTAAATCATCGTACTTGCCCTAATTATGCTTTGTTTTCCTAAACAAGGTTGTAAATTACAATTATCATTTTGGCACCGCTGCCGGGGAGGCGTGTTGTGTTTTGATTTGGCAATTGTTGTTTTTATATATAGCCATAATATTTATTTGTATTAGTAGCACTCTACTAATACGTATTATCGGTTTTTTGTTTTTTGTGTGAATATTATTAATATATTGTATACGTAGAACATAAATTCACAAGTACTCCAAAAGTGTGAAAACACAACCTTGACTTAGGAGGTCATTACCCAATCATTGTATTCGAATCTCAAACAAGAAAGAAAAGGCAAAAATAGATAAATACTTTCGTGAAGCTCGATTTTGAAAATACAAACTATAAGGTGGGTATAAGGCGGGTATTATAAAAGATACCCTAAGGAAAAAGGCTCTTAAGTGCTCCGCGCCGCCTCGTTTCCCCGCTTGCTTGTGTGTATTTTGAGATTGAAAGCTAATCGAGGGTTTTGCCGCCCAAAGTATTATTAAGTATCATATATACTTTCTTGGTTTCATTGATTTAACCCTCTTGAACGTTTTGGTGTTCCACCAACGTTCTAAAGTCATCGAAGGCGTTCACTTCACGTGATCGTTTTCATTCCTTGAGGCTTCTTTAATCAAGAGATTTGATTAAGGAGGATATTTGTAGATTTTTGTCTACTTAATACAATTCCAAAAATCCAAAAAAAGTAAAAACAATCAAAAATCCAAAAAAAAAATAAAAATTTCAAAAAGTTAAAAACATCAAAAAGAATCTTCTTTGCTCATCCCCACGTTGTACATGACGTTTATGCAAACCCGCAATCAAGCAATATGTGTACGTAAACGTAGAAACCGAAAGGAGTCAACACCTACTCCTAATATTTCTAGTGAAGAGAATCCAAGTGAGGAACCTATTGTAGAACAAGAAGCTATCATGGCTAATCGTACTATGATGGAGTTGCTTCAAGCACCCACCGAGGGTTTTGGAGAGGCCATTGTGATTCCCGCCATCCTTGCGGAGAAATTCGAGATCAAGACGGGTTTAATGTTTGTGCTTCAAGCCAACAAGTTTCACGGACACGAAAAAGACAATCCACATTATCACATTAGGCAATTCAATCGTCTCACCGCGACAAGCAAGTTTAAGGATGTACTACACGATGCCATTAAGATGATATTGTTTCCATACTCGTTAGATGGACCCGCCAAGATATGGCTCGAGAAAGAACCCCCAAATTCGATTTTGACGTGGGGTGATCTCGTTTCTAAATTTGTGAATCAATTTTTTCCACCATCTAAAACAACACATTTGAAAAACGAAATTTCACGATTTACTCAAAGGTCTAATGAAAGTTTTTCAATGGCTTGGGAAAGTTTTAAAGAAATGTTACATGAATGTCCACACCATGATTTTTTCGAATTGCATCAAATTGACACTTATTATAATGGGCTTAATGATCATAAACGAGATTACTTAAATGTCGCCGCGGGTGGTAACTTTTTGTGCAAAACGACCGATGAGGCTTTAAAAATCATTGAGAATAGGTCTAAAGTTTAGAGCCCGCGTAACACACCGAGTGTTGCCACTATGGGATCATCGTCGTCTCGTAACATGAGTGCCTTGCAAGATGAAGCAAATGAGGAGAATTGGTTTTTTGATAGGTTTTCTAATCTCATGACTCATTGGAAAGCACAAGATGCTTTGAATTCCGCATCGGTTAAGGCGGTTGCTAAGAGTTGTATTTCGTGTGGTGGAGCTCATGATTTTTCCGAGTGCATTACCGCGGATGGTAACACTTCGAATGCTTATGTAGCCATGGGAACTTATAACCAAAACGGTCAAGGTTCCCGCCAAAATCAAGCTCCACAAAATCAAAATGCTAACAACTATCAAAACAATCAAAATGGTGCTTACCAAGGAAATCAACGTAAAATCAACGTAATTTCAAACCAAAACCAAAACCGTGATTTTCAAACTTCTACACAAGGTTTTCAAAATGATCACACCAAAAATCTTCAAGGAGAATTTTTGAATTATGCTAAAGCAAACGATGCTAAGTTTGATAATATGCAACGTGAAATGGTTAGCTTAAGATCCGAGTTGAAAAACGAGCTTAAAAATGAACTTGCTAATGAACTTAAGACTCATGCTAATAAAATGGAAGGAAATGTTCAATGCCTCCAACAAAATCAACAAAAAATGGAGCAAGGTCAACATGAAATTAAGCAAGAGTTGTTAAAAGCGGATGCTAGCCAATCTAAGTTTGAAGATCGAATGGGAAAAATGTTTGAAGCTATCATGTGTAAACCTTCTTCTTCGGGTGGTCTTCCTAGTGATACCATCGTAAAACCGAAAGGAGAATTGAAGGTTATTACTACTCGTAGTGGTAAAACATTCAAAGAACCCATTTCTCGTCCAAGTAATTCTACGGAGAAGGAAATAGAGAAAGAAGCCGAGGTGGTGGTAGAAAAGGAGCAAATTCCAAACCCACGAAGTACCGCTCAAACCACACCTACGGTTGAACCAATACCAATAGTGGAACCCAAGATTCCAAGGCCGTTGCCTATGCCCCAACCCACACCACCCTTACCTTACCCTTCAAGACGAAACAAGGAAAAGGCACAAGAACGAAATAATTATCAATTTGAACTTTTTATGAATATGTTTCGTGACTTGCGTTTTAATATAAGTTTTGCCGACGCCTTGGTCATGATGCCTCGATTTGCCACAAACTTCAAAAGTATGTTGAATAACAAAGAGAAATTGCAAAAGTCGTCTAGTTGTTCTTCGATTTTTCTTAGCCGCATACCTCAAAGAGTCGGTGATCCCGGTAAATTTTTAATCCCATGTGCAATAGAAGATATGGAGGAATGCTACGCCTTGGCCGATCTTGGTGCTAGTATAAATTTGATGCCTCTTGAGATTTTTAAGTCGCTCAATCTTCCTAATCTCACTCCTTCAAGAATGTCAATCGAGATGGCCGTCATTCTATGATTCTAGCTTGTGGAGTAGCCGAGGACGTCTTCTTGAAAGTTGGAAAGTTTTACTATCCCGTGGACTTTATCGTTGTTGACATTCCCATCGATCCTAAAGTTCCTCTAATTTTTAGGTCGATCATTTTTGGATACCTCGAGAGCACTTATCGATGTGCATGCTAGGAAAATTACTCTTCGTTTCAATGAGGAAGAACTCGTCATAAATGCAACTCAAAACTCTACGCTTTCTCATGTGTATTCTATCACGTCTTTGAACAATGTTAATCCCATCAAAAACATTTGCAAAAGATTTTCAAAGAGAGTTTTAAGAGTTGATGATAAAAACGATTTTCCGTCCCCTCCACCGGTGGAGGTTAAAAGTGTTAAACCTACGTCTCCAATCACGAATGATTCTTCGGATGATGAATATGTTGACCCCGATGGGGAGGTTTTCTTTGTTGACAAACATTTTGAGAACTTACCACCACCAAAACCAAAACGGTTTTCAATTGTGAGAATTTTTAGTGTGACTAACATTGTTTTAGAAACACCAAATATTTTTGACATAATCAAGTCGGGTTTTCATAAGGAGAGTTTAAAAGATGAAAAAGGAAAAAATTTTGAATTGGATTTAAAAGATTTTTATACAATGCTAACTCCGTCATCACCTCATGTTTTTAGTGCTACAAGCTCGTCTTCTCCTTTTGACGATTCTTTGTGTGGACCTAGTGTGGGGGAAGCCCCTTATGTTCCCTACCCTTTCTCCACCGAGGATGAGATATTTGATCCCGGAATTTCTTATAAAGGGAAATCTCGGCCTTCCACCGATGCAATAAATGGAAAATCTTTCTATTTGATTGGTGCGAGTCTACCTCAAGTAGCTCATGGTTTTTATGACTTACCCATTGTCCCACCCTTTTATTTCTTCTCATCTATTTTCTTTAAACCCTTTGGGTTTGTGTTGACACATGATGAAGTGGCGTTGATTTGTTTATCCAATGAAAACGAGAACGCCATCTTCGATCCCGGTATTTTGCACCATCAAAGGACTTAGTCCTTAATACCGGTTGTTTTTGGGCCTTGTTTATCATGTAAGCCCCACCAAAAATTGACCATACCATGATTATCCCTAAATGATCACATATGGGGGATTCGAGTCGAGCTTTTGACTCGGTTATAAAAAACAAGGTGCCTCGTGGGGGAAACCCATGCTTATCCATGTACATATTATTGCTTTCAAATTAGTTTTATGTGAGGGGATTTGTGCCCTTCCAACGTTTGTTCCGTGGTTGTTTGTGAATTGTGGATTTTAGATGATCATTATCTTCACGATTGGAGCCTCTCGTGTTCGTTTTATGGGAGCACTTGATCATTTGCTTTGAAGATTTTCTCAATATCCATGATATATCCTTTGATGTTCTAACCTTAGGTTTATAGCACACTTCATAAACGGCTTTAAATTTAATGGTTACACCATTTCCATGCTAGATTAGGCATTCGACTACGTCTCTAGTATGGGGGTGTTTGCACCCCTAGACTCGAAACATTGAGGACAATGTTTAACTTTAGTATTGGGGGGGGGGGGGGGGGGGGTGAATAGATACTTGTCTTGCCAAACCTTCACGCTTTCCAAAGTTTATCTTTTTGTTTATCGTTTTTGTTGCAAAATAAGGCTAAAAATGGCAAAATTTTAAATTTTTTCTCATGTTTTATAAGTGTTTGAAGACACGAATGTAGGTTTTCCGATGGCTAGAATAAGAGTAATCAACGTAAATTCAACAAGGGTAACTATCAAAGTGGAAATGGGCCATTTCAGTCATATGCTTCATGTATATTTAATTTATTAGGATTATTTTTAGTTTTAATTCTAGAAAGTAATTAAAAAATAGGAAAAAGTGTTTTAAAAATCTAAAAAAATAGTTTTTAAGTTTTTAATAGTATTTTAGAGGTTTACATCAATTAAAGATTTCAAATTAACTTAATTTTGATTTTATTTAATTTTAGGGTTTTTAAGCAACTTTAAAAATTAATATACATTATTAAAAAGGTTTTGGAAATTTTTGCTTGCATATTTGTCTTAGTTATATTTTTCTTGATTTTTGGTAATTTTTAGAGTACTTTCGTTTTTCGTCGAGTTTTTCTATTTTACGTTTTTTACGTCTTAGGGTAATTTTTAGTGTAATTCGTCTTTTTCTTTCTCTTTTCTCACAAATATAATCACAAATTAATCATCTCATCACACACACACACCAAGCCTATTTGTGCACAATTTTCCTAAATCGTCGTACTTTCCCTAGTTACGCTTTGTTTTCCTAAACAAGGTTGTAAATTACAATTATCAGAACTCAATAACCAGACAATCGTACTAAACGTGAGAGTGCTGTGTCACTCATACTAAACGAATGAGCGTAGACGTGTTGTTGTTGGTGAGTCACACGAGCTTCAATATTTGGACAGATATGATAGTTAGCCCTTCACCAGTAACCATATCCAAGTCATTCATCCGCAATTGCATAAACCATACCCAATTCTCTTTGTTTTCCACATTGACAACAACCCAGTCAACAAGCTTGAATAACCTCTATAGCAATTGCATGGAATGAGTTGTTTTGGGTGAAAAACATGGAGGGAAAATTCCCTTTTAATTTTAGTAATTATCTCTTAATTTTAGGGTAAGGATATTAATATGATTATTATTATTGTTATTATTTATTTATTTATTTATTTATGATTATTATAGATTGATATTACTTATTAGAATAAAAGGATTTGCAAAAGCTCAGTTGGAAGTCGAAATTACAAGGCGAACCCACACTCTTTTAGCAATAAAATGCTTATTATTATTATTATTATTATTATTATTGATAATCACTTCATTAGAATAATAGGATTTACAAGAAATTAGTGGGAAGCCGAGATACTATCTGGGCTCCCACTCCTTTAGCGATAGTGAAACTTATCTTATTAAAAATACGAACAACAACACGCGCTCCAATGTCCTGAATAATGGAGAACTTTCGGATCCGTTTTAGCAATGTAACCGCGTCCCCCTCTATATAACCATCATTTTATTATAATAATATGATTTACAAAAAGTCAATGGGAAACCGAGATACTATCTGGGCTCCCACTCCTTTATTATTATTATTAGTGATGAGATGGCATTTATACATGATCTCATCGTTCTTTTCGGGCTTTAAATGCATAAAAATGTCATAAAATACCATATATATGCTTGTGTTTGTTTACTTGTGTATTTTAGGTATGGATATCGTGAAAAAGACAAAAGATCACAAGTTACAAGGAAAAACGGACACGAGAAACGAAGCCGTACAAAGAACCGGGCCCTAATCATGGAATTCTCAACAAAATACCTTGAAGATTTGAAGACAAACAAGATTGATCCTCATTTATTGAAGAAATGACACTTAAAACCCTTGTATATTGATAATTACAAGTTTGGTCCCTTAAGTTTGTCAAAATTACACAAAAGGTCCTTCAACTTTGAAAGAAATGGCAAGATTAGTCCCTCAACAAATCCAAACTGCCAATAATGGTCCCTCATGAAGATTAAGATACATTGAAGACCTTGGAAGATCAACAATATTCAAAATCAGCCCTTGCAATATTCAAAAATGTCAAATATAACCCTTGGAACACTTTTTACAAAGTTTGTGCCAAAAGTGACAAAAGGTGAAAGTTGATACAAGCTTAAATGGGCGCTGATGGGTTTTAAAACATAAAAGACAAAAGAAAGGAAGAACAAGGGCTGAACTTGTGCAAATTGAACTTTCAAACACGTTTTTGCGCCAAACAACATAACACTCCTACAAAAACGGATCAAACACAAGTACTATTCACCTTTACAACCCATATTTTACACCAACTTAAACAAAGGGTAAAATGAAATTACCCAGGCACACGTTTGATTCACACATGCAGAAACCTATCCCACACACAAAACCCTCATCTCCACTCACTATGGACCCCACCCCAATACCCTTTCCACCAATCAGATTTCAACTTGGCCTCCAAGCTTAGCCACGTGTCAAGATCAACAGCTAAGAGCCTTTGCTTGATCACAAAGCTAAAATGAACGGGTAGGATCATTTTGGACAGCTCAACAACAACAAACGTACTCAAGGACTTAGGGCATTTAGGGAATTTCACATCTAGGGTTTATGAACAGTGTAGCCTTGGCATTTGCCTATAAAAAGACTCCTCAACATGTGAGAGAGCTTTTGTTCCAGTTTTAGGCTATTAATCTTTGTAATTCCTTTTTAAGTTAAATAAAATTTGAATTTCTGAAAATTTGAAATCTCTTTTTGATTTAGTTAAAAGTTTGGTGTTTGAGTAGCCTAATTCTGAGTTCCATTTGATTGTGAAGGCCTACCTTAATCTTGTGGTTAAGGCACGTCTTGTTTCATAAGGTTTTTAAGGTTTGAAAACCTTGAAATCCTAGGTTCTGTTTTTGGTTATTTTGTGTACTAACCCTTGACCATTAGCTATAAGCTCTTACAAGCTTGTTGACACCAAGCTTGTGAAGGGATTAGAGCCCTTGGTTGAGTTGTTTGCTGCTTGTGTTGAAGACATCAAGTCCTTGAGGTTCTACTTTGAACCATCAACCAAGGCAGTGTTGCATCATATTCCTTGAAGTACCTTGGTCTTGTTCTAGTTGTTGAACAAGGTCCAAGGAGCATTGCTGGCCTTCCTAAGAAGTTGTGGAAGGCAGGTATAATCTCTTGTTAAGATTCCCCTAAAAATTTCATGTTTATGACTGTTTTTGATTTGGTGCTTTGATTTTGAGCATTGGTGTTTGTGCTGGTGATTTTTGAGTTTGATTGTGTTATTTGCTATTGTTTAAGTGTTTTTGATCATTAAAATCAGTAGGTTATTAGTTAAAATCAGAAGTTTGTATGATAAGTGCTTGATTAAGGGTTGTTTGGGATTACTGGTTATCAAGGCCTTGTGGCCTTGTGCCCTTGGTTCTTTGGGTTTGGGTGGTCTAAACAAGCTCTAATATACAAGTTTTAATCATTGGTTAGCTTTCTGAAAGTTTGGAAAAGAGATTTGGAGTTTTGCAAAAATCTGATAAAAGTGGTTTTGAATTTGGTCAAACACATCAGATCCAATAACTTCTTTGTTAGTTGGATCTAAGGTCTGAAATTTGGTTTGGGAATAGTTTGGGTGATAAGCTATCTATTGGTTATCTGCTTGTTGAATTTGGTGGCTTATTGTGGTTTTTATAGCTTATCAAAGTCTGCTGAAGTGGTCATTTGCATCAGCAAAGTGACCACCTCATTTGGTGTTGCATTGTGATTTCTAGCATTAGGATTGTTGTTTTGTTGCTTGGATCTTATTTGTTTGCTGCTTGTAAGGATATTTGGCTATTTGGATTGCTTTGTTCATAGCTTATAAGCTCACTGGCTTATTGGCTTATTTGTGCCAAAATACATCAAGTTTACCCAACTGGTAAGCCTTGATTCACAAGGTTTGCGCTCAAACCTTGACCAGCAGGGTGAAAAACAAGTCCTAGCACTTCATTAAGTCTGTCAACGCCCATTTTGTTCCTGTCAGCGTTTGATTATAACTTATCAGCGTTTGACTTTTGGTCAAACTTGGTTTCAAGCTTATTTGAATTTGTTTTGCTTATTGATACATGCAACAACTTAGTTTTTGTAATAGAACTCATTTTTCTCAGCTTAATATCAAGTCTGGAAGTTTACAAGTCTTTTGGTTAAGCTTTTGCTAGGAAACTAGCTTATTTGGCTTTTTCAGCCAGCTTATTTGCTTCTACAGCTTATTCTACTTGGCTTCTTGTGATTTTCTTGATTGATTATTCTTAGTTAAGCTATTTGTGAGCTTTTGCAACAAACTAGAGCTTCTGAGGTGCCTTATTTCTCAAACCCGACTATTTTGTCGTTTTGTGGATTTTTTCTTTTCTATTTTCTGGCTTATTGAGTGAGCTTATTGAAAATTTCTTTTGACAGATCTCTTAAGCATCCTAGAAGAGGGTTGTGTGTCAAATTAGAGCTTATGGCATTAGCTTATGGCTTAATGGGCTGAAAAGCCCAATAAGAATAAGCTTTGTGTTCAATAAGATGTGATAAGCACATTTTCAGCTTTTGGGCCTTTAGAGTTTTGTTCTTAGAATTAAATTTTAAGTCAGATAGGGCTTTTCCAAGTCAATTGGGCCAAGTTTGACTTTTTGGGCCCAAAAGCCCATTTGTGTTGACTGTTTTTGGATATGGCCCATTTGGGGGCCCATTAGGGGTATTTTGGTAATTTCACTTTCATTTTCTGATTATTTAGGTTAAAATAAACTAGTTTGCAAGTTTTTAGAATTTTTTATAATTTTTGGATTTTTAATATTATTTTATTATTATTTTTATTATTATTTTTAAAATTTCACTTTTTCCAACTTTTTACATTTTTCTTAGGTTAAATCCATTAAAATAGGAATTTAGCAACTTTTAGAATAATTTTATCACTTATAGATTAATTTTTATAATTATTTTAAGTTTTAATAGTTTTTAAATCATTTTAAATAGTTTTTATTAGTGTTAAAATTTCTAAATATAGTTTTTAATCATTTTAGGTCATTTTAGAGGTTTATCAATTGAAAAACCTTTATTTGGGCTTTTTGATAATTTATTTGATTTTTAGGGCTTTAATTAGCATTTAAAAATTGAATATTTAATTATTTAAAAGGTTTGTAAAAGTTTTGATCATTGGTAAACTCTTAGTTTATTATTTTGGATTTTTGGTAAATTTTTGGTAATTTTTAGAATTTATTTTAATTTTTGTGGTTTTTAAGGTTTTACGTTTGAACTTTCTAATAGTGATTTTTAGTTAATTTTTATTTAACGACTTCGTCATTTTCTCTTCTAATCCCCTTCTAAACCAAATATTAATCTCAAATTTTGTACATCTTAGTCACACACATATACCTCCTTGGGAAACGAACTTTCATTAAGGGTCATTAGTGTTGGTTTTCCTAAATCATCACTTGATACTTACCACTTTTACGCCTTTTTCCTAAAGGATGTATTTTACCACAACCACTTTGGCGCCACTGCCGGGGAGGTGTGTCGTGATTAATTTGCATTGTTGTTTTTAATATTAACAAAATAGTATTTGTATTAGTAGAACTCTACTAATACGTATTATCGGTTTTCTTGGTTTTTCTTGTACAAATATTATGAATATATTGTATTAAGTATCACAATAAATTTACAATATCTCCAAAAGTGTGAAAACACAACCTTAATTGGGATTTGATCTCCTAATTATTGTATTCGAATCTCAAACAAAAAGAAAAAGGCAAAAATAGATAAATACTTTCGTGAAGCTCGATTTTGAAAAATACAAACTATAAGGTGGGTATAAGGCGGGTATTATAAAATATACCCTAAGGAAAAAGGCTCTTAAGTGCTTCGCGCCGCCTCGTTTCCCCGCTTGCTTGTGAGTATTTTGAGATTGAAGGCTAATCGAGGGTTTTGCCGCCCAAAGTATTATTACGTATAGTATATTTGCTTGGTTTCTTTGTGATTAAAACCTCTTGAACAATTTGGTTTTCACCAAAGTTCTAAAGTCATTAGAAGACGTTCACTCCACGTGATCGTTTTCATTCCTTTGAGGCTTCTTTAATCAAGAGTTTGATTCGAGGAGAGATTTTGTAGATTGTTGTCTACGAAGATACACCAAAATCCAAAAAAATTAAATATCATCAAAAACACAAAAAAATTTGAAAATTCGCAAAACACCCAAAAAGAATCTTCTTTGCTCACCTCCCATTCTTCGTGAAGTTTATGATCACTCGTAATCAAGCAAAACGAGCTCGTAAACGACTTCAAAAACAAGCCAATCAAGAGACGTTGATTGTTGAAGAACCTCCAATTGTTGAACCTATTGTAGAACAAGAAGTCGTCGTGGCTAATCGTACTATGATGGAGTTGCTACAAGCACCCACCGAGGGTTTTGGAGAGGCTATTGTGATTCCCGCCATCCTTGCGGAGAATTTCGAAATTAAGACGGGTTTAATGTCGATGTTGCAAGCAAATAAGTTTAGAGGTCACGAGAAAGACAACCCGCATTACCACATTAGGAATTTTAACCGTCTCACCGCTACTAGCAAATTTAAGGATGTTCCACATGACGCCATTAAGATGATGTTGTTTCCATACTCGTTGGATGGACCCGCTAAAATTTGGCTCAAGAAAGAACCGCCAAATTCGATTTTGACATGGGCCGATCTCGTTTCTAAGTTTGTGAACAAGTTTTTTCCACCATCTAAAAAACACATTTGAAAAATGAGATTTCACGATTTGTGCAACGTAACAATGAAAGTTTTTCAATGGCATGGGAACGATTTAAAGAGATGTTACATGAATGTCCACACCATGATTTTACGGAATTGCATCAAGTGGATACTTTTTATAATGGGCTTAATGATCATGAACGAGATTATTTGAATGCCGCCGCGGGCGGTAATTTTTTGTGCAAGACGACAAATGAGGCTTTACAAATCATTGAAAATAGATCTAAGGTTTATAACCCTCGTAACACACCGAGTGTTGCCAATATGGGTTCGTCATCTTCGTCACAATCGTCTCGTAGCATTAACGCCTTACATGATGAAGCTAATGAGGAAAATCGGTTTTTTGATAGATTTGCTAATCTAATGTCCCATTGGAAGGCTCAAGAAGCTTCCAATTCCGCTTCGGTTAAAGCGGTTGCTAAGAGTTGTTTATCTTGTGGGGGAGCTCATGATCTTTCCGAGTGCATTACCGCGGATGGTAACACTTCGAGTGCTTATGTAGCAACGGGAACTTACAACCAAAACGGTCAAGGTTCCTACCAAAATCAAGCTCCACCAAACCAAAATGTTAACAATTATCGAAACAACAACCAAGGTAATTACCAAGGCAACACACGCAATTACAACAAGGGGAATTATCAAAGTGGGAATGGACAAATCTCTAATCAAAACCAAAACCGTGATTTTCAAAACACTACACAAGGTTTTCAAAATGCTCACACTAAAAATTTGCAAGGGGAATTTTTGGATTATGCAAAAGCAAATGATGCTAAATTTGATAATATGCAACGTGAGATGATTAGCTTAAGATCCGAGTTGAAAAACGAGCTTAAAAATGAACTTGCTAATGAACTTAAAACTCATGCAAACAAAATGGAAGGAAATGTCCAACGTCTTCAACAAAATCAACAAAAGATGGAATTAGGACAACATGAGATTAAGCAAGAGTTATTAAAAGCGGATGCTAGGCAATCAAAATTTGAGGACCGAATGGCTAAGATGTTTGAAGCAATCATGTGTAAGCCCTCTTCTTCGGGTGGTCTTCCTAGTGATACCATTAACAACCCGAGGGGAGAAATGAAGGTTATTACTACACGAAGTGGTAAAACTTTCAAGGAACCAATCTCTCGTACAAGTACTTCTAAGGAGAAGGAAATCGAGAAAGAACCCGAGGTGATGGTCGAAAAGGAGCACATTACAATCCCACGAAGTACCGCTCATACCACACCTACGGTTGAACCAATACCAATTGTGGAACCCGAGTTTCCAAGGCCGTTTCCTAATGACCAACCCACACCACCTTTACCCTACCCTTCGAGACGAAACAAAGAGAAAGCACAAGAACGGAACAATTATCAATTTGAGCTATTTATGAAAATGTTTCGTGATATGCATTTTAACATAAGTTTTGCCGACGCTCTTATCATGATGCCTCGATTCGCCGCAAACTTCAAAAGTATGCTTAACAACAAAGAGAAGTTACAACAATCGTCTAGTTGTTCATCGGTTTTTCTTAGCCGCATACCACAAAAAGTCGGTGATCCCGGTAAATTTTTGATTCCGTGTGCTATTCAAGATATGGAGGAATGCTACGCCTTGGCCGATCTTGGTGCTAGTATTAATTTAATGCCTCTTGAGATTTTCAAATCGCTTTCTCTTCCGGCTCTTACTCCTTCGAACATGTCTATCGAGATGGCCGATCATTCAACGATTTTAGCATGTGGAGTAGCCGAGGACGTTTTTGTTAAAGTCGGAAAGTTTTACTATCCCGTTGACTTTATCGTTGTAGACATTCCCATCGATCGAAAAGTTCCTCTCATTTTGGGTCGTTCATTTTTGGATACATCAAGAGCACTTATCGATGTTCATGCTCGAAAAATCACCCTTCGTTTCAATGAAGAAGAACTTGTCATCAATGCAACACAAAACTCCAATCTTTCTCATGTCTATTCTATTGCTACTTTAAACCATGGTGATTCAACCAATGTCGTTTGCAAAGAATTTTCACCAAGAGTTTTAGGAAATGTCGCCAAAAACAATTTACCATTACCTCCGCCGGTGGAGGTTATGAGTGTAAAGCCTACAAAGAAGAAACCGTCAATACTTGAATCGAAAAATCTTTCGCCTCACCTCGAACATTCATTCTTGAAAAGTGTTGATAAGTTGCCGGTTTCTACGGAAGATCCTTCGGATGATGAATATGTTGGCCCCGATGGGGAGGTTTTCTTCGTCGATAAACGTTTTGAGAACTTGCCACCACCAAAACCAAAACGGTTTCAAAATGTGAGAATTTTTAGTGTAACTAACATCGTCTTAGAAACACCGAATATTTTCGACATAATCAAAAAAGGTTTTCATAAAGAGAGTTCAAAAGATAAAAAAGGAAAAGATCTTAAATGTGATTTAATTGATTTTTCTACAAATCTAACTCCGTCATCACCACGTGTTTTGAGTGCTACAAGCTCGTCTACTCCTTTTGACGATGCTTTGTATGGTTCTAGTATGGGGGAGGCCCCTTATGTTCCCTCATCCTTGTCCACCGAGGACGAGATATTCGATCCCGTAATTTCATGTAAAGGGAAATCTCGGTCTTCCGCCGATGCAATAAATGGAAAATCTTTCTATTTGCTTGGTGCGAGTCTACCTCGTGTAGCTCGAAAGTTTGTCTTACCAATTGTCCCACCCTTCTACTTCTCATCTCTTTTCTTCAAACTCTTTGAGTTTATGGCACATGTTGAAGTGGCGTCAATTTGTTTTTCCAATGAAAACGAGAACGCCATTTTCGACCCCGGTATTTTGCATCATTTAAGGACTTAGTCCTTATTACCGGTTGCTTTTTGGGCCTTGTTTATCATGTAAGACCCATTAAAAATTGACCATACCATGTTTTTCCTAAATGTTCACATTTTAAGGGGATCGAGTCGAGCTCATGACTCGGTAATCAAAAACGAGGTGCCTCGTGGGGGAGATCCCATGCTTATCTTTTATGCTCACTATTCACTAATAAGGGGACTTGTACCCTTTAAACTCGTTGTCTTGTGGTTGTTTGTGATCATCATCATCATCTACGATTGAAGACTCTCGTGTTCGTTTACGTGAGCCTCCATCGTTCGTTTGAAGAAGTTTTTCACGATTCCATGACATATCCTTTATTGTTCTAACAATTATCTTTTAGCATACTTAATAAACGGCTTTAGATATATTGTTGATCACCCTTTACATGCTAGATCCTAAGAATTCGACTCTTCGTCTCTAGTATGAGGGTGCTCCACCTTTAGACTCGAAACATTGAGGACAATGTTTACTTTTAGTATGGGGGGGTGAATAGGTACTTGCTTTGCTACGCCCTCACGCTTTCCAATTTTCAATGTTTTGTTTTGCTAATAAGGCTAAAAATGGCCAAATTTTAAAATTTTTCTTAGTTTTCATAAGTGTTTTTAAGACACGAATGTATATTTTCCGATGGGTAGAATAAGAGCTTAATTTTTGACTTGATGGGCATTTGGAGCCATTTACATTCCTTAACTCGCTCAATTCAAGTTTTGCTAGACTTTTATATAGGGAACTTTAAAATGCGAAAGTCTTAATTCATACGGATTAAGAACAAGAACTTTTCGCAAGTTCATATAATTGATTCTAGAAAGTCACTTATCAAGGGAACTATAAAACGCATTCTCTAAACTTGAAAAAAGTCCAAGAAAGTGCAAGATCCTATAGGTTGCTTGAAAACCCAAATTTTTGATTTGATATTGTCTTAATGAAAGCTAATCCAAATTTGGCTTAATTTTGACTTGCATGGCTAAGTATTCACGAGTCTCTTTAATTAGAGGTCTTTATATAGTGAAGAACGAGAAATGATAGAGTTAGACAAGTGATCATGCTAAACGTAGAACATGAAAGCGTTCTTTCAAAAACTCATATGTTTTTAATTGTGGCTTTTTCTTCCCATAAGATCAATGCATTAGGAATAAATCATAATTTCAATAAGTAAGGTCGTACGATTTGAAAGGGTTACTTAGCCTCTAGCGCAAGATCGTTTAAAAGTTGCTCGGGGTTGAATAGAGTTCATAGCCAAGGCATAACTTATTGAAGCGGGATGCGAAGATTGGCGATCATCCAAAAAGGCCCTAACAAGGCATGAGGAGCTCTATTTTTGCTAAAGATCCAAGATGATGTGAAGTATCATTATTCCTAAATCAATATGAAGGATCGAGACACACGACGAGAAGCTATTACTCCCCTAAAGAATGGAGAAAGTCTATCCAAAAAGACCCTAACAAGGTATGAGGATAAATTTATCCAAGTCCGAAAAGGAGGCGGATCGTTGTATATCAAAATCCAAAGTAAAGATTGAAGAAAAATGATGAAGTCGTGGTCCTATATGAAGAATCTCTCAAAAACGTCAAGTGAAGAAATTCCAAATATATGAAGAGAAGACCATAATTTCAAGAACGTCTTCCCAAGATTTGAAGTATGAAGTACATGCCAAATATTGGTCCGAGAAAGGTCTCAAATCGTGAAACGAGTTATGCCAAGATATGAACTTAAGGAGATACACGAGAAGCCGTTTTAAAAGATTTTGTCCTTCAGCTAACTATCGCTCAAATCGTGCTACTTTGCTTTCGGACTAATAACTACTCAAATAAGTCAATATGTATCACTTGTGATCCATGACAAATAGATAAAAAATGCTAGTAACCCATTTCCTTTTATAATAACTAGGATTGCGGGGAGAAAAAGTATTACACAATTTGGACGTATGAGTAGTGTTAGCATTGTGACTTGTACCAACAATGATCTTGTTTTTGCACTTAGCATGGAATGTATGACAATCAAGGATGACGAAGTTTACTCCAAGGGACATTAACTTGTTTCTATTCTTTGACCCTAAAAGTCACTTTTTGTGATGAAAATCATACATTATGTCTTTACACATCTTCATAGTATGTTGCAAGTCTTTTACTCTTCAATAAAGGTTAATAAAATTGAAATTTGGTGATGCTTAGATACTTTATTCTAGCATTGCGTGAGGGCACGGCAATGGCTTAGTATGGGGGAGTGATGAGATGGCATTTATACATGATCTCATCGTTCTTTTCGGGCTTTAAATGCATAAAAATGTCATAAAATACCATATATATGCTTGTGTTTGTTTACTTGTGTATTTTAGGTATGGATATCGTGAAAAAGACAAAAGATCACAAGTTACAAGGAAAAACGGACACGAGAAACGAAGACGTACAAAGAACCGGGCCCTAATCATGGAATTCTCAACAAAATACCTTGAAGATTTGAAGACAAACAAGATTGATCCTCATTTATTGAAGAAATGACACTTAAAACCCTTGTATATTGATAATTACAAGTTTGGTCCCTTAAGTTTGTCAAAATTACACAAAAGGTCCTTCAACTTTGAAAGAAATGGCAAGATTAGTCCCTCAACAAATCCAAACTGCCAATAATGGTCCCTCATGAAGATTAAGATACATTGAATACCTTGGAAGATCAACAATGTTCAAAATCAGCCCTTGCAATATTCAAAAATGTCAAATATAACCCTTGAAACACTTTTTACAAAGTTTGTGCCAAAAGTGACAAAAGGTGAAAGTTGATACAAGCTTAAATGGGCGCTGATGGGTTTTAAAACATAAAAGACAAAAGAAAGGAAGAACAAGGGCTGAACTTGTGCAAATGAAACTTTCAAACACGTTTTTGCGCCAAACAACATAACACTCCTACAAAAACGGATCAAACACAAGTACTATTCACCTTTACAGCCCAGATTTTACACCAACTTAAACAAAGGGTAAAATGAAATTACCCAGGCACACGTTTGATTCATACATGCAGAAACCTATCCCACACACAAAACCCTCATCTCCACTCACTATGGACCCCACCCCAATACCCTTTCCACCAATCAGATTTCAACTTGGCCTCCAAGCTTAGCCACGTGTCAAGATCAACAGCTAAGAGCCTTTGCTTGATCACAAAGCTAAAATGAACGGGTAGGATCATTTTAGACAGCTCAACAACAACAAACGTACTCAAGGACTTAGGGCATTTAGGGAATTTCACATCTAGGGTTTATGAACAGTGTAGCCTTGGCATTTGCCTATAAAAAGACTCCTCAACATGTGAGAGAGCTTTTGTTCCAGTTTTAGGCTATTAATCTTTGTAATTCCTTTTTAAGTTAAATAAAATTTGAATTTCTGAAAATTTGAAATCTCTTTTTGATTTAGTTAAAAGTTTGGTGTTTGAGTAGCCTAATTCTGAGTTCCATTTAATTGTGAAAGCCTACCTTAATCTTGTGGTTAAGGCACGTCTTGTTTCATAAGGTTTTTAAGGTTTGAAAACCTTGAAATCCTAGGTTCTGTTTTTGGTTATTTTGTGTACTAACCCTTGACCATTAGCTATAAGCTCTTACAAGCTTGTTGACACCAAGCTTGTGAAGGGATTAGAGCCCTTGGTTGAGTTGTTTGCTGCTTGTGTTGAAGACATCAAGTCCTTGAGGTTCTACTTTGAACCATCAACCAAGGCAGTGTTGCATCATCTTCCTTGAAGTACCTTGGTCTTGTTCTAGTTGTTGAACAAGGTCCAAGGAGCATTGCTGGCCTTCCTAGGAAGTTGTGGAAGGCAGGTATAATCTCTTGTTAAGATTCCCCTAAAAATTTCATGTTTATGACTGTTTTTGATTTGGTGCTTTGATTTTGAGCATTGGTGTTTGTGCTGGTGATTTTTGAGTTTGATTGTGTTATTTGCTATTGTTTAAGTGTTTTTGATCATTAAAATCAGTAGGTTATTAGTTAAAATCAGAAGTTTGTATGATAAGTGCTTGATTAAGGGTTGTTTGGGATTACTGGTTATCAAGGCCTTGTGGCCTTGTGCCCTTGGTTCTTTGGGTTTGGGTGGTCTAAACAAGCTCTAATATACAAGTTTTAATCATTGGTTAGCTTTCTGAAAGTTTGGAAAAGAGATTTGGAGTTTTGCAAAAATCTGATAAAAGTGGTTTTGAATTTGGTCAAACACATCAGATCCAATAACTTCTTTGTTAGTTGGATCTAAGGTCTGAAATTTGGTTTGGGAATAGTTTGGGTGATAAGCTATCTATTGGTTATCTGCTTGTTGAATTTGGTGGCTTATTGTGGTTTTTATAGCTTATCAAAGTCTGCTGAAGTGGTCATTTGCATCAGCAAAGTGACCACCTCATTTGGTGTTGCATTGTGATTTCTAGCATTAGGATTGTTGTTTTGTTGCTTGGATCTTATTTGTTTGCTGCTTGTAAGGATATTTGGCTATTTGGATTGCTTTGTTCATAGCTTATAAGCTCACTGGCTTATTGGCTTATTTGTGCCAAAATACATCAAGTTTACCCAACTGGTAAGCCTTGATTCACAAGGTTTGCACTCAAACCTTGACCAGCAGGGTGAAAAACAAGTCCTAGCACTTCATTAAGTCTGTCAACGCCCATTTTGTTCCTGTCAGCGTTTGATTATAACTTATCAGCGTTTGACTTTTGGTCAAACTTGGTTTCAAGCTTATTTGAATTTGTTTTGCTTATTGATACATGCAACAACTTAGTTTTTGTAAAAGAACTCATTTTTCTCAGCTTAATATCAAGTCTGGAAGTTTACAAGTCTTTTGGTTAAGCTTTTGCTAGGAAACTAGCTTATTTGGCTTTTTCAGCCAGCTTATTTGCTTCTACAGCTTATTCTACTTGGCTTCTTGTGATTTTCTTGATTGATTATTCTTAGTTAAGCTATTTGTGAGCTTTTGCAACAAACTAGAGCTTCTGAGGTGCCTTATTTCTCAAACCCGACTATTTTGTCGTTTTGTGGATTTTTTCTTTTCTATTTTCTGGCTTATTGAGTGAGCTTATTGAAAATTTCTTTTGACAGATCTCTTAAGCATCCTAGAAGAGGGTTGTGTGTCAAATTAGAGCTTATGGCATTAGCTTATGGCTTAATGGGCTGAAAAGCCCAATAAGAATAAGCTTTGTGTTCAATAAGCTGTGATAAGCACATTTTCAGCTTTTGGGCCTTTAGAGTTTTGTTCTTAGAATTAAATTTTAAGTCAGATAGGGCTTTTCCAAGTCAATTGGGCCAAGTTTGACTTTTTGGGCCCAAAAGCCCATTTGTGTTGACTGTTTTTGGATTTGGCCCATTTGGGGGCCCATTAGGGGTATTTTGGTAATTTCACTTTCATTTTCTGATTATTTAGGTTAAAATAAACTAGTTTGCAAGTTTTTAGAATTTTTTATAATTTTTGGATTTTTAATATTATTTTATTATTATTTTTATTATTATTTTTAAAATTTCACTTTTTCCAACTTTTTACATTTTTCTTAGGTTAAATACATTAAAATAGGAATTTAGCAACTTTTAGAATAATTTATCACTTATAGATTAATTTTTATAATTATTTTAAGTTTTAATAGTTTTTAAATCATTTTAAATAGTTTTTATTAGTTTTAAAATTTCTAAATATAGTTTTTAATCATTTTAGGTCATTTTAGAGGTTTATCAATTGAAAAACCTTTATTTGGGCTTTTTGATAATTTATTTGATTTTTAGGGCTTTAATTAGCATTTAAAAATTGAATATTTAATTATTTAAAAGGTTTGAAAAAATTTTGATCATTGGTAAACTCTTAGTTTATTATTTTGGATTTTTGGTAAATTTTTGGTAATTTTTAGAATTTATTTTAATTTTTGTGGTTTTTAAGGTTTTACGTTTGAACTTTCTAATAGTGATTTTTAGTTAATTTTTATTTTTACGACTTCGTCATTTTCTCTTCTAATCCCCTTCTAAACCAAATATTAATCTCAAATTTTGTACATCTTAGTCACACACATATACCTCCTTGGGAAACGAACTTTCATTAAGGGTCATTAGTGTTGGTTTTCCTAAATCATCACTTGATACTTACCACTTTTACGCCTTTTCCCTAAAGGATGTATTTTACCACAACCAATTATTATTATTAAAAAATTTAATTTAAACATCACTTTATCAAGAAAATAGGATTTACAATAAATTAGTAGGAAGCCGAGATACTATCTGGACCCCTTCTCCTCTAGCTTTTGCGAATCCTATCCTATTAAAAATTTGAACAGTAGCGCGTGCACCAATAATTTGAACATGGGTCACCCGCGTGACAGGTGGGAATACTTACCACTATACTACAACGACCTGATAAATTATAAGATTTACAAAAAATTAGTGAGAAGCCGAGAAACTATCTGAGCTTCCATTCTTTTATTATTATTATTATTTAAATCACTTTCATTAAAAAAACTCATTAAGATAAGTAGGAAGTCGAGGCACTATCTGGGCACCCACTCCTTTAGTTATTTTGATTATTTTTTATTTTTTTCTAATAAACATCACTTCATTAACATAATAGGATTTACAATAAATTAGTCGGAATCTGCGATTATTATTATTATTATTATATTTTATTATTATTATACGTCATTTCATTAGAAAACTAAAATATTTTACAAAAAGTTACTGGAAAGCCGATATACTATTTGAGCTCCCACTCTGTTAATTATGGAAAGCTAATCCTAATAAATATATGATAATAATAATAATAATGTGATAACCTGAAACCGAGGTCATTGCCTAATCTTATTTTTCGACTATTTTTGAATTTTTTCATGAGCTTGAATGATTTTAATTTTTGATGGTTTAAGTTTAAACCGATTTCAGGAGACTGATATTTTGTCTTTAATAAGGATAAGGAGTATTAGCAAGCGTGATGTCGACGGATGCCCAATATTTTACGTTTTATTGTCAATTGTTCGATGTTTTTCATTTTCGATGTTTTCTTTTTAATGACGTGTTAAGTCGAGTCGGGAGACGATATTATTATATTTGAGATACGTTTTAACTTTTGAGAAGTATTTTTATGAAACCCGAGCCTCGTGAATATTTTCAAAATTTACTAATAGTCATTTCCCGCTTTTTAGCTAACTATTTTCATTTTGGACCAAAACTATACCAACTTGGCAAAACTAGCCCTTGGACCATCATATAAAAGGTTTTCTCCACCTAACTTTTCACATAGTTAACAAGATAACAAAAATCTTCTCCCTCCTCCGTCTCCCTTTTCTAGTCGTGACTATCAACACCACCATAAACCATTTTTCTTTCAATTTTTACTATGATCTAGCCAAAAATAAAACAAGACCCTATCTTAGATTTTGAAGGTGATTCTAATGATGTTAAAATCTCCAACATGCATGAAGTTTAAATTTTTGTTTAGAATTAGGGTTGGTAGGTTAACTAGATGATCATGCATGTGTTATTTGCTGATGATCAAGTGATGATCATGTTGTTTTTACTAAAAACTTGTTTTTGATTTATGGGTTTTTGTTTTGATGATTGATACAAGTGTTAGGATTAAGATATGTTGTTATTAGGGGTTTAGGATGATGATAAAAGTGGTTCTAATTGATCAAAAGTATGATTTTATGTATGATTTTAAGAGGTAAATTAGGTGTAACACCCCCACAATTGCTATGCGCAGCGGAACTACAACAATGGGTGCTACACAGTATTCATTGCACACAAGATATATCAAACGACACTAAAAAGACGTCGAATTAAAATTTGAAATTAAAATTGTTAGATGATACACGTCCACGGTTTTTCCAACCCCAAATAGTGCACAGAGTTTAGCGTTTTCGGTCCCCATGAATCTCAACCCAAAAACTTCAGTTTTACAACCACATGACATTAAACATAAAAATTGTTTAAGTAGAAAAGGAGGGAAAAACAAGCGGACACCAAGCCGTACACACAACATCCATCCCATGCATGCTCCATCCTACACCTCAGCTGTTACCTGAAACACATGCCAAAAATTTGGTCAACGAAAACGTTGAGTGGAATTCATAGGTTTTACAATCCATTTGAACGTATATATAATAAAACCATTCGTGATCATTTATAGTCTTGTCGATCAAACAAACTATAATCAGGATACTGACAATTGTGTTTAAGCTCATGACACTAATCCGTTAACTCAATCACCCGCGTAAATATACCGGCGTGATTCAGATGAAACCAGTGCCCCTTCTAAAGGCATCAGTTGCAATTATACCTTATTTCTCATACAAAATAATCTACCGCAGAACTTACTACAAGTACAGCTTCTCGGCTAGCATTGGGTCGTTAACCCCGTAGTACTACAAATTGCATAAGCGGCTATTTCCCCCTACTCGAGGGCAGGACAATAGTTAATAGTTCATGAATTTAGGGTCTTTTGCAACTTTGGTACTCAACACAATTCTAAGGCAAATTTCGGGTCTAACAATCATTCATGATATACGTTCCTTTTAAAAACTAGCATGCATTTCCCTCGCGGGTAAAACAATTTGAAATAATATAAGCGAGGCTATAAATTCACACCTTATATCTTAAGTAGTCGGTAGTTCGAGGGATGTTCACTGACGACGAAACGGATGCCCGGTTAAATCAACACCTATCACAAATAACGCGTAATGAGTAATCTCATCTTAATACTTACGGTACTGTATAAAATACATATATACAAGTCACTTAGGACAAATATAACTCACGCCAAAAATAAAAAAAACAACAAGTATCACTCATTTTATTCCATTCGTTCTTATTACCTACGTTGTCCATTTTTACTCTTTCTCGCCGGTACTTGACTAAAGTACGGGCTGTTTTACCTCATTTAACCACACTTATAAAATTTGACAAAATTTCCAAAAATCCTATATGACCTGTAGATAACATGTTTTTAAACCCAATAAAAGTTTTTACTTTTACGACCCGTTACGCAACTCTTTTCCACGACTACATTTTACGGGCTGAAATTGCGCTTCGACCAATTTTGACCTCTTTGACCTATATGAAAAATACCTTTGACTTCTTTGACACCTAAGTCAACATATAGACCCATTTACACAGGTTAGGGACCAAATTTTGACCCTTGACCATTTACCAATTTATACTTGTGACCCTCGGGATTTGACTAAAACTTTACACAAATTCGGATTATGAAAGTCCTCGTCTCCCGGTACCCGATCTTTAAAATGTCATAACTTTTAGCTCGTTTTGAGTCACGGGCTCTACCTTATACCAAATTAAAGCTAGGAAAACCCTCTATAACTACATTTAGTTTTCAAGTTCTGGAAAAAAAATAATTTTTATGAAATGGACCAAATGTTTCTGCCTAAAAATGACCATACCAAAAACGTACTTAGACTCGATTCCAAGCCTTCTAACCACCACTAAACATCATCCTAAGCCTTCCCAAACATATCCTAACATCAAACTTCAATCCTACCCCTATTGATCAATCAATCTCAAAATCAAAACTTCAAAGAAATGAACATGCAAGTAATGAATCCTATGTAAAACATCATAAAACAAATAACCAAACACAAGAACAACATGCAAAATCAACAACCACCATGGCTCCCCAAACACCCCCTTTGCCGTGGGGTTTGGGTGACCCAATCACCTCAACCAAATTAATTTTGGTGGGTTTTCATGGTGTTCTTGCATCCATAACACTTAAAATCAACATGCATTAGCTCATTTAGCCTCAAAAACGAATTTGGATCATATGGAAAAATCTTGAAAAATTTTTGTTAGTGCATGTTGGATTTGAGCACATGAACATGTGGGGAATGACCAAACTAAGTGTGGTCTAACCTTAGATTTTTGAAAAATCAAGTGGAAAAAGATTTTTGGTGGATTTTCTTGTGGTATAGGGGTGTCCGTCGGTTTGAGAGAGAGAGGAGAGGGAGAGTGTTTGATTTTTGGTGCAAGTGTTGTATGTGTTTGTGTGTGTTTCAATTTTGCCCTTTTTGGTGGGTTGGGAGGGGCCTTTGTGCAATTTTTAACTTCTTTTGGCCTTAAATGAAAAACATCCTCAAAACTTTGCGGGTTCGACTCATTTGTCAATTTTGAAAATTTTACGGGAGTCGGAAATCTTCCCGAATGCTCCAAAATATTTTTGGGATACTTTAAATGTACTCGGAAGGCTATAAAACTCACCCGACTCAACTTAACACGAACCATAAATAAAATTCTCGAAAAATTACATTATCGATAAATCGTCAAAAATTATATAAAATTGGGCATCCCTCGGGATCGTAATCGTCATCGTCCTTCTTAAAACGTCAAACGTAAAAATTATAACCTCGAACATCGGCTCTAACCAAAATACTTATAATTATAGAAATTATAATTTATTAAAAATTTCAAAAATTAGCGTAATTTAGGGTATCGTTAATGACCTCGATTCTAGGGTGTCACATCCACCCCTCCTTAAAGAGAGCGACGTCCCGGCGCTCGCCTCTTCTTGTACTCACATTTCGTCTTACTGGAACAGATGAGGATACCTTTCCTTGAAAAAGTCCTCACGTTCCCAGGTGTATTCCGGTCCACGCTTAGAATTCCATCGGACCTTCACAATAGGAATCCTACTACGCTTCAACCGCTTGACCTCCCGGTCCATAATTTCCACAGGTTCTTCCACAAAGTGCATTTTGTCGTCTAGTCGAATCTCGTCCAAAGGAATCACCAATTCCTTGTCCGCCAAACTCTTCTTCAGGTTCGATACGTGAAACGTGTCATGAATAGCACTAAGTTCGGTCGGCAATTCTAACTTGTACGCTACCGGTCCAATTCGTTCAACGATCTTAAACGGTCCAATATACCTCGGACTCAACTTTCCTTTCTTCCCAAAACGAATTACACCCTTCCACGGCGATACCTTGAGCATAACCATATCTCCAACTTCAAACTCCAACGGTTTCCTTCGGTTATCGGCATAACTCTTCTGTCGGCTTCTCGCAGCAAGTAGTCGGTTCTTGATCTGCACGATCTTCTCTGTCGTTTCTAAAACCATTTCGGGTCCAGTCAATTGACTTTCCCCTACTTCACTCCAACACACAGGCGATCTACACTTCCTTCCATACAATGCTTCGAACGGTGCCGCTTTGATACTCGCATGATAACTATTATTGTACGAAAATTCCACCAGAGGCGAGTGGCGTTCCCAACTTCCTCCAAAATCGATCACGCATGCTCGGAGCATGTCCTCCATCGTTTGAATCGTTCGTTCGCTCTGGCCGTCAGTCTCCGGGTGATAAGCCGTGCTTAAACTCAGTTCAGTGCCCATCGCACGTTGAAGCGATTTCCAAAATTCCGACGTAAATCTACTGTCGCGATCCGAAATGATCGATAACGGTACTCCATGTCTACAGACGATCTCCTTCACGTACACGCTGGCGAGTCTTTCCATGCTGTCCGTCTTCTTCATAGGTAAGAAATGAGCAGATTTCGTCAACCTATCCACAATTACCCATATCATATCGCTTCCACTAGGAGTCCTAGGTAAACCCGTCACGAAATCCATTGCGATTTTCTCCCATTTCCATTCTGGGATTTCTGGTTGTACCAACAATCCAGATGGTTTCTTATGTTCTGCCTGAATCTTCGCGCAAGTCAAACACTTACTAACGTAACGAGCAATATCCGCCTTCATATTCGGCCACCAATAAACTTTCTTCAGGTCGTGGTACATCTTATCCGATCCAGGATGTATCGAATACTTCGACTTATGCGACTCATTCATAACCAATTCTCGAACTCCAGGCTTTCC
The DNA here is from genome assembly GCA_025667525.1 of Glebionis coronaria. Classification (NCBI taxonomy): domain Eukaryota; kingdom Viridiplantae; phylum Streptophyta; class Magnoliopsida; order Asterales; family Asteraceae; genus Glebionis; species Glebionis coronaria. Next base: position 136,252,809 of record CM046876.1, read on the forward strand.
TTCCTCAGATGAACACAATGGTAACCAAATCCGATTCTCAAAATATCTTAGTCCGTCAGACCTAATCACGAAAAGAGGTTTCAACATTCGTCCCAAGTTTTCGGCTTCAACATTCCCTTTCATTAGTCCTCTCTCCTGAGCCTTCAGTATGGTTTCGGTTAAGTCAACGCTCTCAGTCATCACTAAAGCTCTAACCCTCAAAGGTTTCTCCCGTTCTTTCCTACTCAATGCATCCGCTACAACATTCGCCTTCCCAGGGTGGTAGCGAATTTCACAGTCGTAATCACTCAATAGTTCAACCCATCGTCTTTGTCGCATATTTAACTCCTTTTGATCTAAAATGTGCTGCAAACTCTTGTGATCAGTGAATACAACACACTTTGTCCCATACAGATAGTGTCTCTACAATTTCAACGCAAAAACTACCGCTCCCAATTCCAAATCGTGCGTCGTGTAGTTCTCCTCGTTCTTCCTTAATTGCCTCGACGCGTAAGCTATCACCTTCTCACGTTGCATTAATACTGCTCCATAACCTTTACGAGACGCATCACAATACACTACGAAATCTTCGGTTCCTTCAGGCAATGATAAAATCGGCGCGGAACATAACTTATCCTTGAGCGTTTCGAAAGCAAGCTCTTCCTCATCTCCCCATTCATACACCCTATTCTTTTCAGTAAGCCTCGTCAATGGTTTTGCAATCAAAGAAAATCCTTCGATAAACCTTCTATAATACCCCGCTAAACCCAGAAACTGTCGAACTTCAGTCGGCGTCGTCGGTGCTGACCATTCCCTGATTGCTACGATCTTAGCAGGATCTACACGAACTCCCTCACTATCAATCACATGACCTAGAAACTGCACTGATTCCAACCAAAACTCACACTTAGAGAATTTTGCATACAGCTTCTCTTTCCTTAACAACTCCAAAATCTTTCTCAGGTGCTTCTCGTGCTCCTCCTTACTTTTAGAGTAAATAAGTATGTCGTCGATGAAAACAATAACAAACTTATCTAGATACGGCTTGCACACGCGATTCATAAGATCCATGAATACAGCAGGCGCGTTCGTCAACCCAAACGGCATCACTCGAAATTCAAAGTGTCCATACCGCGTACGAAAGGCAGTTACAGGAATATCCTCCTCTCTTACACGCAGTTGATGATACCCTGATCTTAAATCGATCTTTGAGTATACACTGGAACCTTGCAATTGATCGAACAAATCATCAATCCTCGGCAATGGGTACCGATTCTTAACCGTCAGCTTATTGAGTTCCCTATAGTCAATACACATCCTAAACGAACCATCCTTCTTCTTTACGAACAACACTGGCGCTCCCCAGGGTGATGAGCTCGGCCTAATAAATCCTTTGTCCATCAATTCCTTCAATTAATCCGATAACTCCTTTAACTCAGATGGTGCTAAACGATAAGGTGCACGTGCAACCGGCGCAGCTCCTGGCACTAAATCAATTCGAAACTCGACCTCACGGTTAGGCGGTAAACCTGGCAACTCGTCTGGAAAAACGTCCGGATACTCGCGAATAACTGGTACCTCTTCGATCCTCGCCTCTACATCACCATCGCTCGAAACCTGTGCCAAAAACACATCGCATCCGCTCTCTACGTACTTCATCATCTTTAAACACGAAATCACCTTCAAACGAGAAGTGCATTCGTCTCCCTTAACCGTCAAAACCCTATTCCTCAGCGGAATCTGAACCAATCTCTCACCACAGACGATCGTAGCACTATGCGCCATTAGCCAATCCATTCCCACAATCACGTCAAACGATCCTAGCTCTATAGGCATCAAGTCGATTTTAAAAGCGTAATTTCCTAACTTCAAGGTACACCCTTTCAGTATAGAATTCGTACTAACAATTTTTCCATCGGCTAATTCAACATTATAACTAGTCGTTAACAACACCGGTTCTCTATCGATATGACGACTAAATCTAACGTCTACAAAACTCTTGTCGGAGCCAGAATCAAATAAAATACTAGCATAACAAGCATCTAGCAAAAACGTACCGGTAACCACATTTGGACCCTGTGGTTTATCAGCAGTTCCCACTTGATACACAGCAGCCGCATTATTACCTCCCCGCCTGTTTCCTGCCTTCGGGCAATTCGCTTGCACATGACCCCTTTCTCCACAACTATAACATCCCCTCATCCTGATAGCATTAGCCCCAGTGGCTACTTGATAGGTGTGTAAACACCCATCCTTTTACCACTTAATTCGGGCTAAAACGAGACCAAAACACGTATTTAATATCATTTGTTTGGAATTATGCGTGGTTTTTGTGTTTATTGTGTTTTCAGAGCCAACCGGATAAATATTGAAGAAAACATGGGATTGCACGGGTTTTACTGAAGAAAAAGACTCAAGATAAAGTCTATTGTCCAAGAGATGCAAAAGATTTGAAGTCACTGGGCCTATTCGAAGATTTATCGAAGAAAAGGACCAAAGATGGAAGATTTATATAAGTCGAAGAAACTCGAGTCTATTAAACGAAGGAATTAAAAGACGAGTTGAATTTAATCGACAACAAATCCCGAATCAGAATCGAAAACGGAAACTTTTAGATAAAGACGAAAAGACACGAAGAACGGGAGAAAGCCCACTCACCAACCAAAGGAAACACCTATAAATAGGCCATCCCACACACATTTTAGCTAGTTTTTCTTTCTTCCTCCCCACTCTTTCTCCTGGTTCGTAGAACACCATCACCACTGGGGTGATTGGTGATTTTTATCTTTAGTTCTTTAATCTTGTAATTTTAATCTTTGTTTTATCTTGTCAAAACATCAATCATTCAATACTAAGTTCTTGTTTAATCTTCCATTTCATCTTGTTCATCATCATCTTTATCTTCAAGTTCTTAAGTTTTTATTTTCTTGATTTGATCTTCAAAAGTTGTTAGAATTTGTGTTTTTATTGATGGGATTTGTTGCTTATGGTGTCTAAATGATTTGTGTTTAATTTGGTAAATCCTTTTTAAGTATTTGATTTGATTTTGATAAAAATTTGTATCCCGTGTTCTTCGTATACTGTTACTGTAACTGGGTTTCCAGATCTTCCGAATCAGCTAAAAAGTTCCGAATGAGTCCTTCATTCGGAAACTTCCGAACCAAGCATTAAAGTTCCGAATCAAGAGAAAACTTCCGAATCAAGCTTTCATCCGGAAAGTTCCGAGTCAAGCATTAAAGTTCCGAACCAAGTAAATCTTCCGAATCAAGCTGAAGGTTCCGAATCAGTGTCTTCCGATCCAGCAAGTTCCGAATGAACCTTCATTCGGAAAGTTCCGAATGAGTATGTTCCGAATGAGTATGTTCCGGATGAGTGAATAGTATCTTCCGAATCAGTTAGTTCCGAATCAAGGTTTAAAGTTCCGGATCAGTTATTTTTGAGTATAGTTACTGTTTTACTGTTGTTGATTTACTGTTTCTTCACTCATATTTCACAATTTACTTGTTAACTTTAATTTTAATTTGATTTTAATTTGAACTTTAAATTTTCAACCAAGTTTTTGTTAATCTTAATTAAAGTAATTGCCTTTGATTTAAACTTTCATTTTCACTTTTTATTAGACTAGAAAACCCAACCCCTTTATTTAGTAACCAAGAACAATCATTCCACTTAAGACCGAGATCAATTCGAGAGGATTCCGAGAGTAAAATTAGAACCCATAGCAAAATCAATGTATCAAATGGCGCCGCTGCCGGCTCTTCTCGTTAAGATCAAAAGTTTTTTGTGAGAACTTGGATTTTGGGATCCGTTCCCCGTGAACGTTCTTTTTCATAAAAATTTTCAAAAACACTAAAAAATATAAAATTTTCAAAAATCCTAAAAAGTAAAAAACAATAAAAACCAAAAATATTTTTGCTTTGTTTTTCTTTGTTCGTTCTTTTGCAGGTGTATGCGCACTCGATCCACGTCCTATCAAGAGCCCGAGCCTCTCGATACCTTAGACATGGCTGGTGTACAAAACAACAATAACATACCACCTCCGAACAACAATAATAACAACAATCCGCCTTTCAACAACATGAATAATAACAACAACAATGAGCATCTTCCGGATAATCGCCCAATGATTGAATTGCTGCAAGCTCATATCGATGGCAATACGGATCCAATTGTTATACCACCAATTGCCGCCAACAATTTCGAGCTAAAGTCAGGCTTTATCCAGATGGTCTCAGCTCAACCGTTCTTGGGACGAACCATTGATGACCCACACGACCACATCAAGAGATTTCTACAACTCACCAACACGGTCAAATTCAATGGAGTTCCACAAGAAGTGATAAGGTTACAACTTTTTCCCTTTTCTTTAGAGGGACAAGCCCGGCATTGGCTTGCTAAAGAACCGCCACAGAGTATTCTCTCGTGGACGGATTTGGAAACAAAGTTTATCAACTACTTTTTTCCACCCTCTCGTACTACCGCTTTGCGGAATGAGATTATAAATTTTGAACAAAAGTACGATGAGTCATTCAGTGAATCTTGGGATCGCTTTAAAGATCTTTTAAGAAAATGCCCACAACATGGTTTTACCAAAGTACATCAAATTAATACTTTTTACAATGGTTTAAGCATGAATGATCAAGATTCACTGAATAGTGCCTCAGGGGGTAATTTATTGGCTAAGACTTCCAATGCTGCTTGGGATATCATTGAGAACAAGTCTCGTGTGCAAACCAAGAGTGTTAGGACCAATGTTGCTAGTGCTAGCACTAACGACAGCGACAAGCGATTAGACAAAATCACTACGCTTCTTGAATCGCTTGTCACCCACACCGTCAGCAACAGCAACAGCACCAACGCCAAAAATGCTCAAGTGAACGCTGTCAGCCAACCTTGTGAGATATGCGGTGGTCCCCATTCTTACACAACTTGTACTGCCACCCAAGATTACCCTGCTGAGAATGTGAATGCGGCATATGGCACCTACCAACAACCTGCTTATCAAGCTAGACCTCAAGGTGACCGTAACTTGCTTAGCTACCGCAGCAACAACTATCTTTCACCACCTGGCTTTCCTCCAACCAACCCAAACCAACAACAAAACCTTAACCGCCCTACTCAACAACAACAACAACCTCGACAACCATACATCCCACCTCACAAGCAGCAACAACCGCCTCAACGTAACAATCAAGTCTACCAACAACCTGCTTACCAACCACCTGCATACAATGCTCCTTCCAACCAAACCAACACTGCACTACACCAAGAGGTCGCCACCTATATGAGGACCAATGATGTGATAGTGGGAAATCTCCAAGAGGAAGTGCGCAATTTGAAGGCAGACTTGGTCAAGCAAGGAAATGATTTGAGAGCTGATATGAGAAACACGTTGGATAGCCAGACTAATGATCTGAGGAACATGATGGCTAGTTTTTTCCAAAGTAGTCAACCCTCTTCTTCGGGTACTCTTCCGAGTAACACCGTTGCAAACCCAAGAGGGGAGATGAAAGCAATCACTACTCGAAGTGGTAAAGGTACTAAGGAACCCGAGCTTCCTATACCCCCACCGGTGGTTGTGACTAAGGAGAACGAGTCACCTGCTCCCATTCCTCATCCTTCTCCTTCCACAATTTATCCACCTCTTCTTTCTACCCCTCCTCCACCCGTGGTTGTGAGTGATCCTATACTCCCAAAGCCTTCCTCTTCTTCCAATATACCTTATCCTTCTAGGTTGAGGAAAGAGAAGCAAAAGAGCAAGGATGATATTCAGGTTTCGAATTTCCTTAAAATGTTCAAACAACTGAATTTCAATATCTCCTTCGCTGAGGCTCTCGCTCACATGCCTAAATACGCCAAAATGTTTAAAGACCTTCTGAGCGACAAGGAAAAGCTCCTCGACATTGCTAACACCCAACTTAATGAGAACTGCTCCGCAGTGCTCTTAAGGAAGTTACCAACCAAGCTTGGTGATCCGGGTCGTTTTCTTATCCCTTGCAACTTCCCGGGAGTAGAGAATTGCATGGCCCTAGCCGATCTAGGTGCCAGTATTAATCTCATGCCTCTAAGTGTTTGGAAGCAATTATCTCTCCCAGAGCTAGTCCCCACTAAAATGACTTTGGAATTGGCCAACCGTACGGTTGCTTATCCAGTGGGGATAGCCGAAGATGTCATTGTAGGAGTCGACAAATTCACCTTCCCTGCTGATTTTGTTGTCGTCGACTACGAGATGGACCCCCGTGTGCCACTTATTGTTGGTCGTCCATTCTTGAGGACCGGTCGCACTCTTATTGATGTTGAAGCCGGAGAGCTTATCATGAGAGTGGGTGACGACAAAGTAGTCTTCAACATGGGAAAGTTGTCTAAACAGCCTTATTCATATGAGAGCGTTAATTGTATTGACGTTCTTGATGAGGCTTGTGAAGAACACTTTAATGATGCTTGCAAAAGTATTGCTACATCTCTTCCCACTGTTGAGACCGTGTCCTCCATTGATTCATCGTTGTCTCTATTTGGAGATAGTGATTTATTCTGGAACAATCTTGAAGATGCCATGGGAGATGAGAATTTAGCTACTAATGATTCTCCCACCGAGGGGGATGAAGATATGAGTTTCTTTGACAATCTGCTCACCGAAGACAATCCTTCGCCTCCATCTCCCACGGTTATTGCTATCGATGCCACGACTTTGAAAACGCCTCCCGTCGAAAATCCTCCGGATTTGGAACTTAAGGAGTTGCCGCCTCATCTCGAGTACGTGTTCCTTGACGACAACAAGAAGTCGCCCGTCATTATTGCAAAAGATTTGAAAGATGCAGAGAAGACTCGCCTCGTTGCTGTGTTGAAAGCTCACAAGAAGGCTATTGCGTGGAAAATCTCGGATATTCGTGGAATTGATCCTCACTTCTGCACGCACAAAATTCTCATGGAGGACGACTATAAGCCCACTATTCAAAGCCAACGAAGGGTGAATCCAAAAATACATGAAGTCATCAAAACAGAGGTTATCAAACTTCTTGATGCGGGTATGATTTACCCTATTTCGGATTCACCGTGGGTTAGTCCAATCCATTGTGTGCCCAAGAAGGGCGGAATAACCGTTGTTCCCAATGAACACAACGAGTTGATTCCCACTCGTCTCGTTACTGGGTGGAGAGTTTGTATAGACTACCGCAAACTCAATGATGCCACGAGAAAGGATCATTTCCCTCTACCTTTCATGGACCAAATGCTTGAACGTTTAGCCGGTAATGAATATTACTGGTTTCTTGATGGTTTCTCGGGTTATTTTCAAATACCCATCGATCCCCAAGATCAAGAGAAGACTACATTCACTTGTCCCTATGGCACTTTCGCTTACAAAAGAATGCCTTTTGGCTTATGTAATGCGCCCGGGACTTTCCAAAGGTGCATGTTAGCTATCTTCCATGACATGGTTGAACAAACCATGGAAGTCTTCATGGATGATTTCTCGGTCTTCGGGGATTCCTTCTCTGCTTGCCTTGCCAATTTAGAACGTATGCTAAAGCGGTGCGAAGACACTCGCCTTGTTCTAAATTGGGAAAAATGCCATTTTATGGTAAAAGAAGGCGTCGTGCTTGGACATAAGATTTCGAAAGCCGGTCTTGAAGTAGACCGTGCTAAAGTTGATGTTATAGCAAAGTTGCCTCCACCTTCCACTGTGAAGGGTGTGAGAAGTTTCTTGGGTCATGCGGGTTTCTACCGTCGATTTATCAAAGACTTTTCTCAAATCGCTCGCCCGATGACCCACCTCTTGGAAAAAGATACTCCTTTTATCTTCTCCAAAGAGTGCCTTGATGCCTTCAACTCGCTTAAGGATAAGCTAACTAAGGCACCCGTCTTGGTTACCCCTAATTGGGAGCTGCCTTTTGAGTTGATGTGCGATGCTAGCGATTTTGCTATTGGAGCGGTTCTTGGACAAAGAGTGAACAAACACTTCCAACCGATCCATTACGCTAGCAAGACAATGACTGGGGCACAATTGCATTATACGACAACCGAAAAAGAGCTTTTAGCCGTTGTCTATGCTTTTGAAAAATTCCGCCCCTATCTTGTCCTTTCCACCACCATTGTGTACACCGATCATTCCGCGTTGAAGTACTTGTTGACAAAGCAAGATTCCAAACCAAGACTTCTTCGCTGGGTTTTGCTGCTCCAGGAATTTAAAATCGACATCCGCGATAAAAAAGGGGCAGAAAACTTAGCCGCGGACCATCTTAGTAGACTTGAGGATCCTTACCAAGGGGATCATCCGACCAAAGAAATCAATGATTCTTTTCCCTTGGAGACCTTAATGTCTATAAACTCGAAGCCGAATGAAACCCCGTGGTTTGCGGACTTTGCAAACTACTTGGCGGGTGGAATTCTCAAGGAAGGGTTGACGTCCCAGCAAAAGAAGAAGTTCTTTACCGACATCAAGACTTACTTTTGGGACGACCCTTACCTATTCAAACAATGTGCTGATTTGATAATTCGCCGATGTGTTGATGGACCGGCAGCGTCGGACATCCTTGATGCTTGCCACAAAGGACCCACCGGTGGTCACTTTGGTCCCAACTACACCGCTAAAAAAGTGTTTGATTCGGGATTTTATTGGCCCTCCATATACCGTGACGCTCACGATATGGTCAAGCGATGTGATGTTTGCCAAAAGCAAGGCAAAATCACACATAAAGACGAGATGCCTCAGAATTTCATTCAAGAGTGTGAAATTTTTGATGTTTGGGGTATCGACTTTATGGGGCCATTCCCTTCGTCTAAAGGAAACAAATACATCCTTGTAGCCGTTGACTACGTTTCAAAGTGGGTTGAAGCCAAAGCTTTGCCTACTAATGACGCAAGGGTGGTTTGTAACTTTTTGAAGGCTCTATTCGCTAGATTCGGTGTGCCTCGCGCCATTATTAGTGATCGTGGGACTCATTTCTGCAATGACCAATTTGCTCGAGTCATGGCTAAGTACGGTGTAAATCATCGTCTTTCCACAGCCTACCACCCACAAACTAATGGCCAGGCTGAAATATCCAACCGAGGGCTGAAGCGAATTCTTGAAAGGACCGTGGGAGAGCATCGTGCCTCATGGGCTGATAAACTTGATGATGCTTTGTGGGCTTTCCGTACTGCTTACAAGACCCCGATCGGCTGTACGCCTTATCGTCTTGTGTACGGGAAAGCGTGCCACCTCCCCATTGAGTTGGAGCACAAGGCTTATTGGGCCTTGAAGTGGGCTAATTTTGATATAAACAAAGCCGGTGACCTACGCAAGATCCAACTCAATGAGCTCAATGAACTTCGTAATGAGGCTTATGAAAATTCTTTGATCAATAAGGAAAGAACTAAGCTCATTCACGACTCCAAGATCAAAAACCGAGAGTTCCATATTGGAGACAAAGTCTTACTTTTTAACTCTCGGTTGAAAATCTTTTCGGGCAAGCTCAAATCTCGTTGGTCCGGCCCATTCACCATTGCCCAAATTTTTCCATATGGTACTCTCGAGCTCGCTCAACCTAATGGACCAAATTTTAAGGTGAATGGCCAACGAGTAAAGTTGTACTTTGGTGAGGACACCTCTAAGGAGGTGATTCCATCCCTCACCACGTTCCCCATGAACTAATTTTGGGTCGAGTCAGGCTCGTGACTCGGTTATCAAAAACACGCGCTCCTCGGGAGGCAGCCCGAGTATCTATCCTTGTATGTTTTAATCCCCTAAGTGTAGGGGGGGACTTGTATATGCGTTTGTCTTTGTGGTGATGTGATTACAGGGATAAGTGCACTCTTGGAATCTTTGAAGAACCGTGCTCCCGTGTTTATCCGAAATCCGGTTCTATCTCTCAACTATCGTGATTCAATTTTCTTCATACTCACATTTGAAATTGATCACTTTAGTCGTCTCTTCCTAAACTTGAGTTAACCAACGTGCACAATGTCATAAGTGTAGGGGGGACTTCTCCCACATGCTTAAACATTGAGGACAATGTTTATCTTAAGTGTAGGGGGGACTTCTATCGAAGTTTTAAGTGGACTTTTCCATGAAAATGCCTTCAATTAACCGGAAAATCCTATTTTTCAGCATTTTTCAAATTTTTTATTAACTTTGGCCATTTAGTTGTAATTTTTTTAAATTTTTATCGTTGCTTTCATATGTATATATCCCGCAATAAAGTCAAAAATATTAATAAAGTGGTGTAGCTAGTTTAGAAGTTTTTGACATATTAGGCCCGTTGCGTTTATTTTGACTCAACCCGAATAGACTTATCCAAGTTTATTCTAGCTAGTATCCTTAACCATGTAGACCTTAATTGGTTTATTAGGCTAAGTGTCCACGAGTCTCATTACTTGAGATTTTAAACTGTGGAGGACGAGAAATGATAGAGTCAATTATAAGTCGATATTCTTGCACAAGCTCACTTGGTATAATTATTTGCCTATTCTCCCATCACTTGCTAATAATTTATCTGCAATAAGTAAGGTCTTACGATTTGAAAAGTTACTTAGCTTCTAGCCCAAGATCGTTTAAAAGTTGCTCGGTAATGATAAGAGTTCATAGCCAAGGCATAACTTATGAAGCGGGGCGCGAAGATTGGCGAGTCCGAAAAGGCCCTAACAAGGCATGAGGATTCAATTTTATTGCTAAAGATCCAAAGTGATGTGAAAAGCATTATTCCTAAAGTCGATATGAAGGATCAAGACTCACGACGAAAAGCAATCAACTCCCATAAAGATCATGGAGAAGTCTATCCGAAAAGACCCTAACAAGGTATGAGGATAAATAGATCCAAGTCCGAAAAGGAGGCGGATCGTTGTATCTCAAAATCCCAATTAGAGATTGAAGAAATAATCATGAAGTCGTGGTCAACAAAGTTGGAGTACCCCTCAAAAGTCTCCAAGTGAAGAAAACTCTATTATGATGAGAAGACCATTATCTCAAGAACGTCTCTCGAAGAAATGAAGTATGAAGTACATGCCAAATATCGGCCCGAGAAAGGTCTCAAATCGTGAACCAAGTTATGCCAAGATATGAACTTTTTGATATCCCGAGAAGCAGTTTTAAGAGATTTTGTCCTTTAGCTAACTATTGATCAAATCGTCCTACTTTGCTTTCAGCCCTAATAAACTATCGAAATAAGTCCAAAAATGCATCTTCATGATCATTCTAAGACAAAAATAAAATATAAGAGATACACCTAGGAATAAGGGAGTTTAAGCATTTAATTAAGCCATGTGTGTAAGTGTTTGAATTGCTAACTTATAATAACAATGATCTCGTTTTTAAGCTTAGTTTGGGGAACGTGAAACTTGAGGGTGATAAATCTTCGCAGCACCAAAGCCCTAATGTAAGTCATCGATTTCTTTGCAAGTTATTTCCATGTAGCTATTTTCACGTGAAAATGGTTTTCTACTCCCTTGTTATCTTTGAAGTTTTATTTCTTTAATTTTCGTTTAGTAGAATTTTAAATAAGGCCAAGGTTGATTAATTATGAGAAAAGTGTAAGCTTGCTTTATCACTAAGCATTGCATGAGGGCATGGCAATGGTTAAGTGTAGGGGATTTGATAGGTGTGTAAACACCCATCCTTTTACCACTTAATTCGGGCTAAAACGAGACCAAAACACGTATTTAATATCATTTGTTTGGAATTATGCGTGGTTTTTGTGTTTATTGTGTTTTCAGAGCCAACCGGATAAATATTGAAGAAAACATGGGAGTGCACGGGTTTTACTGAAGAAAAAGACTCAAGATAAAGTCTATTGTCCAAGAGATGCAAAAGATTTGAAGTCACTGGGCCTATTCGAAGATTTATCGAAGAAAAGGACCAAAGATGGAAGATTTATATAAGTCGAAGAAACTCGAGTCTATTAAACGAAGGAATTAAAAGACGAGTTGAATTTAATCGACAACAAATCCCGAATCAGAATCGAAAACGGAAACTTTTCGATAAAGACGAAAAGACACGAAGAACGGGAGAAAGCCCACTCACCAACCAAAGGAAACACCTATAAATAGGCCATCCCACACACATTTTAGCTAGTTTTTCTTTCTTCCTCCCCACTCTTTCTCCTGGTTCGTAGAACACCATCACCACTGGGGTGATTGGTGATTTTTATCTTTAGTTCTTTAATCTTGTAATTTTAATCTTTGTTTCATCTTGTCAAAACATCAATCATTCAATACTAAGTTCTTGTTTAATCTTCCATTTCATCTTGTTCATCATCATCTTTATCTTCAAGTTCTTAAGTTTTTATTTTCTTGATTTGATCTTCAAAAGTTGTTAGAATTTGTGTTTTTATTGATGGGATTTGTTGCTTATGGTGTCTAAATGATTTGTGTTTAATTTGGTAAATCCTTTTTAAGTATTTGATTTGATTTTGATAAAAATTTGTATCCCGTGTTCTTCGTATACTGTTACTGTAACTGGGTTTCCAGATCTTCCGAATCAGCTAAAAAGTTCCGAATGAGTCCTTCATTCTGAAACTTCCGAACCAAGCATTAAAGTTCCGAATCAAGAGAAAACTTCCGAATCAAGCTTTCATCCGGAAAGTTCCGAGTCAAGCATTAAAGTTCCGAACCAAGTAAATCTTCCGAATCAAGCTGAAGGTTCCGAATCAGTGTCTTCCGATCCAGCAAGTTCCGAATGAACCTTCATTCGGAAAGTTCCGAATGAGTATGTTCCGAATGAGTATGTTCCGGATGAGTGAATAGTATCTTCCGAATCAGTTAGTTCCGAATCAAGGTTTAAAGTTCCGGATCAGTTATTTTTGAGTATAGTTACTGTTTTACTGTTGTTGATTTACTGTTTCTTCACTCATATTTCACAATTTACTTGTTAACTTTAATTTTAATTTGATTTTAATTTGAACTTTAAATTTTCAACCAAGTTTTTGTTAATCTTAATTAAAGTAATTGCCTTTGATTTAAACTTTCATTTCCACTTTTTATTAGACTAGAAAACCCAACCCCTTTATTTAGTAACCAAGAACAATCATTCCACTTAAGACCGAGATCAATTCGAGAGGATTCCGAGAGTAAAATTAGAACCCATAGCAAAATCAATGTATCACTACTCCTCCCGTTCGACAACCAGATGTCCTATGACCTGCCTTTCCACACTTGCCGCATGCCGGCGGGCAATTTCCAACGTGATACAAGTTGCACTTACCACAATGGGGATTCACTTTCACACCTCTAGGGTTCGTCACTGCCCTCATCCCTTCGTTCCTTCTCTGATTAAACTGTTGATTACGGTTCGGCCCATGGTTGTTTCGATTTCCACCTCGGTTCTGGCCTTGGGATTGATTATTTTGTGTCGCTTCCCATTTCCTTTTGTTGCCCTCAGCAATGTAGTTCTGCTTGTCCTGAAGCTTAACGTCCATCAAAGCGTGAGCCATTTGAACCGCTTCGTCAAACGTTCCAGGTTTCGACGAAGTTGTTTCACCTTTGATGTTGCTAGATAAACCCTTTATATACTGCTTCATTTTCTTGGCATCATTGGCAAATATGTCCGGACACAACAGACTTAACTCATTGAATCTCCTGGTGTAAACAGCTATATCGTTGTTCTTCAAGGTCAAGTGCCTCAATTCGTCCTCCAATTGCCCCAATTCCTCCTCTGGGCAAAACTTCTTGGTCAACAAAGCTTTGGTCGCATTCCACGTCCTTGCATTCGCTACAGCCAATCCAACCGTAGCTACCTGGGTATTCCACCAACTTAACGCATCATCCAGAAACGTAGCAGCTGCAAACTTCACTTTATCCGCTTCTGCACAACCACTGATTTCAAACGTACTTTCAACCTTTTCCAACCATCGTCTAAGTTCTAAAGCTCCACCCATTCCACGGAACTGCGTGGGACCGCACTTCATAAAACTAGAATAGGTACACACCCTCGGGGCTTGCTGTCTCCCCGCGTTCCTTCCCTGGTCCTGATTTCCCACCGAAATACAAGCACCTCCAGTAGGCGGCTGAACCATGAAATCGTTCGCCTCCATCTCCAAATCGTCCACGAATCTCCAATCCGGGGGCAATGAATCCCTCACACGATGCTCCCAACTCTGCATCCTCGACAACCTCATCTGATCCTCCCTAACACGGTCAAGACTAGCGCTTAAATTCGCAACCATTGATCTTAAACTGTTGATGTCA